>JAPDOI010000705.1:0-304623 GCA_029168955.1 Aplectana chamaeleonis | reverse complement strand
TTGCGGTGGAGACGGCGGTCTTCTTCTTCTTCTTATCGGCCACAGCAGTTTCTTCTCATAGGCGTAGAAAGGCAGCTACATTACACGGCTTGTTCCGCATATCACAAGCAGACAGAGAAGTAGGTCTGGCGGAGCATGAAAATAATTGCAATGAATCATGTCCAGTATTCTGACAGTCAGGACATTTATCTGGGGACCGACTCGTCAATCCTGTGTACGTAGGCTTTGAGGTATGAAGAGTGACTGCAACGTAGACTCAAGCAGTGACGCGGGAGCGCATGGGCAGATCTTCCCCACTATCATCAACCATAGGAGTGCACGGCACCAAGGATCGGGTTGGAAGGGGCGCAGGTGAGGTGCATCTGGTAGACACAAATCTAGTGAGCTCGATTTGTTGTAGCCTCTTCTGTGTGAAAGCTCAGAGGTGTCCCATGTCTGACGATCCAATGTGAAATAGCAGCATGGAGTGGTGTGCGAATATTACGGTGATGTGGATCAGATGACAGAAGTGGGTAGCTGGGATGTGCGGCGTTCTTAATAATGCCAATGTGGAACTGTTGAGGTTGCAGCGCTGGCAGTGTTGTTTCTGACAGGAAGTACTGCACATTCTTGATGGAGATGTGGACATGGGCGTTGACCTTGAGCAGCCAGTGATGACACGTAGTGCAGAGTTCTGTACACGCTGAAGCTTGTTCCAGGACGCCTCTGACAGATGTCTGGTCCATAACGGAGCCCCATATTCCAGAGTTGGCTGTATCATGGTCTTTTACGTTGTGCGTAAAACTTCCTTTTGTGCTACCCCCAGGTGGTGTACTGCCAGAGCACGGAGGATGTTATTTCGCGTAAGCGCTGCAGCAGCTCGAATACGTGTGTTTTCGTGAATACGCGATGAAGGGCACAGGAACACACCAAGTAGACGAGGGTGCTTAGATACGGGCAGCAGACTTCCTTCCCATAGAACCTTGGGATGCAGTTTGTGCTCAGCATTTGCAGTGGTGCACAAATGCGGTCTGGAGTGGTGAAGGTTGGGATTAGGATTTTGAAATGCAAAATGGTGAGGGCTCCTCAAAATCTGTGGGCCAAAATTAGGTTCTCCATCTTCTTTTTTTGCGTTCAGAATTTGCTCCTCACATATTAAAACATTTCAAAACTTCTTTGAAAAAGAAGGAGACTCTATAAACCATAATTTCTAGGAAATGTTTCAAACCCACCCTCAAATTACCCCCTCTCCTCCAGTAGCCTCTGGAGATAGACACCGAAGGTTAATTTGGGAGTCCCTGTGTACCTTTTTCGAATAATGTTTAGAGGTTAGTAGAATAATTTCCCCGATTCTCCGGCAGATTTGAATTCACGAAGTTCCTCTTTGCTTGAATCTTTTTCAACCGCTAAAGATGGATGCGTAGGAAGTTTGTTTTTGATATCTCCGCAAAATTCTGCAATGAAAAGTTTATATTGGGTTCCAACCTTTATTTGTTTTACATGAGCCAGCCAAGCCCTTAGAGCCGAGCCCCATATTTACTGTGTATTTATATCGGAATGGAATTGCTGTGCGCAGTTGCAGACGACCGCTTTAGAAGTTTACAGACAGCTAGAAGATAGTGGTGCTGGAACGAATATAGACTGCGTCAGAATTCGCGGTCACAGCATGATTCTCGGTTTGCAGTAATGTGTTACAACAGCGGTTGTCTGCAACTGTGGACCGGAAATTTTAGTCCGATATAGACTGCAGCTCCAACAGCGGTCTGCGTCTCTGGTGTTCATCATGTGACAAGGGCATTCCATGGTAGTAAATTGGTGTGAAGCTACCGACCTGGCTCGGCTTGGGGCAAGGAAAGGTTGGAACCAAATACAACTTTGGGTCCGTCAGAGTGAGTAGAAGGGGAGCGATTGGTCATTCCTAAAGCTCGTTATCAACAATTATAGTTCTCTACGACTGACCTACTGCTAACCCTGACCGGCCGGGCATGCACGGGTACGGGTTCACCGAAAATTGGAAATTTTGAAGAGTAACCAAATATTAGGAGTGTGATAAATTTAAAAGTATTGAAGTTGTGTTGTATTGAAAGTGTTAAATTTATATTTGTATTTAGACCGCAAATTCGCATTGCTCATTTAACCGCGTTTTTCACGCGTTTTATTACGATTTGTTAGCGATTCTCGTTACGATTTTAGTCCCAAATTTCGTAATTCGTAAATCGTAAAAATTTGCCAAAAACACCCGTAATTCGTAAATCGTAAACCGTAATTCGTAATTACGCACAGCCCTGGTGTGGAGGAAAGAGGTACTCTATCGGGACAGGCGACCCACTAGAGAGAGAGAAATTTCGCAGAAATGGCTATCCCACGGAAGCCGTCGAATGAATTAGACTTTTTCAAACACACTGAACTGTTCGATGTTACCATCCGGAGCGGTAGGTCAGCGCCCGAACAATCGCTAATTTCACTGTGTTCTTCAGTGGGTCGCCTATTCCGAAAGAGCACCAGGAAGGAAGACCACTCTCCAGTGCAAACCGACGTCAACTCCTCTTTCAAGAGGGTTTTTGGTCATGGGAGAGGTACTGGCTGGTCGCAGCTCTCCTAAAGATTCTGCTGCCAAAGGGTCGGGCGTCGAGAGGAATCCAAGGCCCGCTAAGAAGTACCCATGTGCTGTTTTGGCAGCAAGGGGATGTCACCTGGAATGGAAAAAAGTGTCCAATGCTTTAGATGTCAGGAGGTGAGTGCACTCCTCCTGTTCGTGCTCTCAGTTCTGTGAGGCATCACGATCCTTCATTCCGCTGTGTTCAGTGTTCTGCCCCAGCAACTCTAATTCCTCATTCTCCAACCGCCCTCTCTATTGTACATATTAACCTCAACAGCTCCTTCAAGCCAGGCTATCTGAACTCTTTCTTTTTCTTTCACGCACTCATCATCCTGGTGTTATGATGGCTCAGGAAGTCAAGCTGTCTCTTTTCCGCTACCGCTCGACATCCTACCATTCCTGGCTATACTGCCTATCATGCTCCAGGGTCATCTCTCGGCGGAGGAGTTTCTTACTTTTGTATTATCAAATCTAGCCTCATCTCATACCAAACACCCCCAAGGACGGTGCTCTTCATCACCTACCTATCCATCTCCCTCTTGGAAACACCTATATCTCTTTTAATATCTCTATCCCTCCTACCAATGTCCTGTCCCCAATCTTACGACCCTACCTCTTCACTCAAACAGTTGCAATGACTGCTCCCTTTCACCCTCTGCTGTCTTCGCAGGCGATCCCCTAGTCCAGACATGGTCCCTTGTATCTTCTAATCTCTCTAGCGCTCACTCTTGGTCGACCGCTACAACTCTGTCCAGTTATCATATCTCCGTCTTTGTTCATGTCGATCTCTTTAATTCCCTAGCCTCTTATTCAGGTATCAGTCGAATATATCTTATCTTAATATTTCCCTTTGCAGAATGGCGTTTGCTCAGGGGAGGTAGCACTTCCCCATGTGGTTGACTACGCATGGAACAGAAACGTGCACCAGAAAGAACGTCACTTTTTGACCGACGCGACTCGCAAGGCCATGAAAGCAGCCATTCCGGAAGGCCGAGTCAAGACCTTTTCTTGCCAATTTCACCAGGGAAATCTTGAAGCCAAGGACAGGGGATGCAAAGAGAGTCGCAGATCACCTGGATCCGACAATCGTTGAGCTGGATAGCGAGCTTAAGCGAGATCTGGACAAGCACAGGAAGGAGTGTTGGGAGAAATTCACGGAGAAGATGAATTTCAAGAGTGACGGAGCATCAACTTGGGAAGTTCTAAAGAAAGTTTCAGGCAAGAGCACCTCCACCAACCATTCTACGATCGAGTTCGAGAATGGAGCCTTCAAATCGGGAAAGGAGGCTGCTACTGCTCTCAGAAAGAATTTTTTTCATAACTCAGGCTAAGAGAGGGAAACAGAATCGAGTGACCGTAAGATAGCTCTGCGGGGTTACCACTTATGAACAGTTAGAAGCTGTGACCCTGCGCAAATTGAGAAGGTGGTCAAAGAGATGCACAACTCGAAGGCTGTAGGGCCGGATGGTATTATTCCAGCGGTCTTGAAGAAACTGCCGAGTGAGATTATGCCAATCCTGTATACTTAATAAATAATATACTATACTCAATGTTATGTTACATAGATACTATACTTATACGTATATAATTTGATAATTCGTACTTTTTCTCTTTATATAGCCAACCGTCTTTGTAAATATATAAGGTGCGTCCGAATGAGAATGGCTGCCCATGTGGCCGGCGTGCTTCGGCAGGCGGTTGTCGCGTTCGCCGCCTCGGACGAGCATGCGAAAAGTCCCCACCGCCATCGACTACGAACGGGGCCGGCACCGGCTGGCAGCAAGCCCTGCTCCGATCAATCAGCTCTGTAGATGGGGGAGAGGAGACGGCCGTCGCTGAAATTCAACACTCGTCCGAGGGCGGCACATGCGATGGCCGCTCGCCGCGCACGCCGGCCGCGTGGGCCGCCATTCTCATTCGGACACACTTTAGAATAATTTGCTTCTCTATTCGACAGTTTAGTTCAGTCCCAAAAGAAGGATAGAATATGCTAGCTGAAGTAATTTAGCTTTTTTCTGGAAAGTGCAGTGGAATGACAAAATATTTTTCTTCTGACTTAATCAAACAGTCGAATAAAAAATTCGAAAAATCATTCGACAGTCGATTGAAAAAGTCGACTTTTTATCTGAAAAGTCGAATATTCGAAAAGTTCAAAATCCCGAATTATTCGAAAAGTCGAATATTCGAAAAGCCCAAAATCCTGAATAATTCGAAAAGTCGAATATCTGAAAAGTCTAAATTCCTGATTTATTTGAAAAGTCGAATATCTGAAAATCTCAAAATCCTGAATTAATCGAAAAGTCACATCATTCGAAAACCCTAAAATTCCGTATTATTCGAAGAGTCGAATATTCGAAAAAATCTGGAAATGTAAAAGTATAATATGCACTGTCGCCGTCTTCGGTCGCGGGAAGTATGATCCCCGGCCTAAGCGACGTGCCGCGGAGGACTAACATACTGCAAATGTGCCGAAGCCTGCGTCGCTGTGCAGCGCACTGTGAATGCGAAAGGTTTAGGAGGGCGGGAAGCGGCCGCCGTCACCGTGCAGAGCGACGCGACACCGGTAAGGATCGCACTAATATGGTAGATAGCTCCGTGGTTTGCTTCCCCAGGAAAAACATTTGGGCCCTAGTCTGTGGCTGTCGCAGCGGTTTGGTCTCACCAGCGGCTCATTGGCAATCACCAGCCGGCCGCGGGTGAGATTTAAACCGCCGCGACAGCTGGGTGATTTGAATTTAAGCATTTTTTCCTGAGAAAACAAGCCACGGACCTAACCATAGTACATTATGTACTTCGAGTTCCGTACTGAAGGTTGGCTCAAACTCGGTGCACGTACGTCAAAAATAGGGCACCGAGCTTGCGCCAACTTTCAATAGAGATCGCAAAGCATCAGTTCGATCCGGCCCAACTCTATATTATCTAGAAGCACAGTATCGGTCAGCCAGTACAAGTTATTTCTTCCTATATCAACTAAATCACTTGCAGAATCGTAGCTTTATGATGACGATACCGCAGATTATCAAAGACAACGTGTAAGCACATAAAACCCGCTTTCTAATTCTTCCTCCTTTCGGGCTGCCATGCGCAGTTTGATCCCCATAGTTAAGTGAATATAGCCAACGCGCTTCACCAAACCATCGCATTTGTGAGAGATAACAGTTTCAGGAAAAGGGCGAAGATGAAAGCATCTAAACTACGGCTCGCGCCTTTTTCTGAGTGTCCGTTTGCTGCGAAAGAAGAAAAATAACTATAGGAAACAATTTTTAGCTCCAACTTTAAGGGTTAAAAACGAACGCTCTTCTTATTGATTTTTGTGGACTCTAAGTAGCCGTAATCTACTCAAAAGGCGGGCCAGGAGCAATATTTGAAGCAATTTTTCATTGATTAGACAGCTTCGTTCGATGTCTTGACATCAATTTAGTTATAGGAATCTGGTGAAAGTTGATTTTTATGACAAAAACTCCAAAACGATGTTCCTCGTGAATAGTGCTACTACATTGCTTTGCGTCGTAGGCGGCAGCTTAGAGAAGTGCGCAGCGCGCAATCTGGGTCTGTTATCCAGCGGCTCCAACTGCGACCGCTTGTCCCGCGTTATAATGATAGAATCACGCCAAAGAATGATAACGGGATAGTGCTGTAGTCACATCGCCTGGATTGATTCCCATCTCCCGACCGCATTGATATACGCAAAGTGGGATTAGGAGCAGGTCAATTGGAGATGTCTTGTGATTTATTTCCATTTCATGTCTTTTTATTTACGGGAAGATTACGATTTACGGCCCAAAATGTCATAAATCGTAAACCGTATATACGAGACCCAAAAACACCAAAATCGTAAAATCGTAAATCGTAAACTGTAATTACGCACCTCCTGCTGAGCACACGTCCCGGTTAACCTTAGGGGATGCACACTAGACATTGCAGAGAGGGCAAAGGGGGTGCCTAAACCGAAACACCAAAAAAGAACGAAGTGCCTGTTCTATCGAATTTCAGGAAAAAATAATACACACCATTCTTTCTGATTTGCCATATTCTCTTCCTCCGCTTTTTGAGTTTGAGTCACTTAAAGAATTCAAATTATTGATAAAGAGGTAGGTTGTGTTCGCAATAATTCGTTAGTTGCTGTCGAAGTTTGTTTCGATGAAGGAGTAAACACTACTCCGTTATCTTGTAGCAAGTAAGGATTGATGTGGGTGTCATGTTTCTTTGGTGCAACGTTCATTGATTAAAAGCGCGGTGGCTACCAATTCGAGGCAAAATAAAAGACGGCGCCCGTGAAAGCGGTCGTTCAAGTTGAAAAAATTAGCTGACTGATGTATAGCCTATGTCGTTCATTTTGAGGTGGTCTAAGCAAGGCGTATCGGACTTATCACGTCAAAATCTCCTTACCACTGTTATAATTTGCCATGACCGAGCGCTCCGCTGCTTACTCCGCCCGGACTCATCCGAGCAGGCTAGGCTTTATTTCGACAGTTTAAAAGTACAGATAGCACAGTCAGTATCACAATTAGTCAACAGATTTCAATTCATGAGAATGTGACTTGTGAAGAGAGCCAACTGTAAAACAGCACAGCAAGTCTCTGCGAAAGGAGCGAATGACCGTGTCGTCCTCTCATTGAGAAGCACTCTGCACATAAAAACCCGACTTTTATCCACCTGGAATGCTGAAATCTCTCATAGATCAGGGCTGGCCGTGTGATATGGTGTTTCTCCGTAGCTACACAGCGCGCACTGGAGTGGACGCGCACACAATATTAATTAAAAATGTATTTTATTACAGAACGGGGCGGAGAAAATGATTGAAACTGGTGTAAATGGAAGAAGGTAGAAATAGGATACTTTCTAATGTATCCATTATAGAAATTTAATGTAAATGAACCAAGTTGGAGCGGAGTGAATTTTTGGACTTGATAAGGCCTCATTCAAATGAACCTACTTGATTAATAACACCAATATACATGAGAACTAAGAGCATTGAGAGAAAGAGGAGAATCTGGCAAACATTCTTAATAGCAATAGGTTTGAATATTCAATGTGACCTAAGCGACCTTTAAAACTTTGTCTCAGAGCTGTCCTGCCTTTCGCAAACCGGGACGAGATTTAATAAGGTCCTTTAAATCACATTAAAAATCGATCCTGTCGAAACTAAAATGTTTGCCAGATTTCATCTTTCTCATAATATCCTTGCTCTCAGTTTAATGCTAGTTTTGATCAACTAGGTTCGCTTTGAATGAACCTTGTCACGGCTAAATATTTACACCCGCTCTAACTTTGTTTATTTACATTAAATTACTAAAATGGGTACATCCAGAATAGACTACCTTTACCATCTTCCATTTTGATCAACTAGGTTCGTTTGAATGAATCCTTTTCTCCTCCCCGTTCTGTAATAAAATACATTTTTTATTAATATTGTGTGCGCGTCCACTCCCATGTGCGCTGTGTAGCTGCGTACAAACACCGTATCGCACGGCAAGCCGATTCTTTAAGGGATTGCGGCATTCTTGACTTACTTGACTTAATCGGTTGGCTTTCGCCTGACGCGGTCATTCC
Organism: Aplectana chamaeleonis; assembly: GCA_029168955.1. NCBI lineage: Eukaryota > Metazoa > Nematoda > Chromadorea > Rhabditida > Cosmocercidae > Aplectana > Aplectana chamaeleonis. Next base: position 296,492 of record JAPDOI010000705.1, on the reverse strand, counting down.
GCATCTTCACCGAGGTGTGCCGTCCTAGTAGTCAGCCGTGTCCATTTTTCACGGTCTTCAGCCACAATCGAAACACATTCCATCCAGCTGTCACTTTCATTCCATTTCCTGCGAAACGAAACATCGCGCCTGAACTGCCTTTCGATGCCGAGTGACTTCAAATCCTCTTTAACCACATCCGTCTGCAGAACTTTCGCCTACGCTCAGGTGGCCGCCTCCCAGACAGGATTCAGCCATCTTTAAAGCGTGTTGTACGAGACGATCCATGTCCTTCTTCTTAGTATATGCCCGAGCAGTCGAAGTCGACTTTCCATTGCTGCTTTTTTTTGAGATGGCGTTAGGAGATGCTGCTGGCACTTCCTCGTGTCGGGCGTTGATGTACTGCGTCGATTTCCTTGTAAAGGTCTTCGTTATGGCATACACGCGGCCAGAAATATCCAAGCAAACGCCTAAAAGCTTCCCTCTCCGTGCAATCCAACCTTTCCATCTGCGTTTTCGGTGCTGCCCACGTCTCCGATCCGTACATCATGATAGGGCGAATAGCGGACAGGTAGACGCGCAACTTGACTTCGGCGATGGTGGTAGACCACAAACACTTGGTTAGAGAATTGAATGCAGACGTAGCTTTCGCACATCGTTGTCGAATATCCGCCGTATAACTACCATCGTTCTTCAGCAAACAGGCCCAAATAACAGAAATCGTCCACGCAGTTCGATACAGTTTGCAGCACTCCGTCGCGATCACAAACTCCAGTTGAAGATGTTATGCCTGAAACGTGAGAGACCCACATCTGCTTGCATTTGTCGGGACGAAGACGAAGTCCAGGCGTGCGGTATACTTCGAAAAGAGGTTACGCCCTCCGCGATAACCATGTCGCAGTGTTTTGCCACCGCAACAGGCCTGTTGTTTTCAGCGAATAATCACAATGTCGTCCGGCGTACCCAGGTCGACAAGCGGAGCGTCCTGATGGTGTTAGGATCACATCTCAGCAGGAAACTGTTCTGCAACTTCTACGCATGATGTCATCAACGGCGATTAGTTGAAAAGAAAAGGTCCTGCAACGGCTCCTGCCTTACTCCCGTTTTCACGCTTCGAAAGCCTTGACGTAAATCCAGACAGGGCCGTATCGAGTACTGCTAGCTGTTGTTATCTTTTGTTCATAGTCCTCGATTAACCGAACATACAATACCGTACAACTCGTAGGATTCTGGTCTTAGAAGGCGGACGCGAGGTCTTCGGGTTTTAGCGTCTTTTTTTCGTCTTCAAAATTCATTCCTTGTAACTCCTGACTTCAAAAATCATGTCTGAACGAAACTATGGTGATACCTCGTGATCCTGGTGTCAAGGGCTACCAAATGGTATAGCCCTTGCTGGGGTTTCGTTTTGATTTAACGAAGCTTGACAGGCAGGGTATACTCAGGTACACAATTACCATTTGATGGAAGAGGGGGCTCGGCGTCCTGTGTCTGCGTCCTCGTGGCTCCCATCACAATCGTCTGCAACACGCTGGTTGTCTCCAGGGTTCGCCGACTCGCGTGCTGCCTTCCCCGCACACGTTCGGCCTTGCACACTCCCCTATTCTGGCGCTTTCCCACCAAGGTCAGCAGCGCTGATTTTCGCCGGTCCCTCAACCAGCAACTCAATCGGCGTGGGTGCGTTCACCATCCAATGCGCCCGGCACCCACCGACCTATGTTACGTAAACATACATCGCCTGCCGGGCGGTGGCGCGCGCGCTCGCGTCGCGGCTTCGCATTGGAGCGCTCTTTCTCACAACACAGTGCAGTGCTACACCCATACACCATGCAAGCTAGGTGACTTATGATATTTAGTGTATGTGAGGAGTACAAAGGCCTCTGTACAGCGTTGATAACTATTGATAAATACAGTAGGGAGGATACAATGCTCTCAAAACGCGATTTTCGCGAAAATACTAACCTGAGTTCACAATTACTGAGAAACCCTGCAGAGAGTCAGTCGTGCAGTGACTGTATCGTGCGAGCTAGTGTTCTGAGCAGGAGCTGTGAAATTCGTGCAGGACCCACTTCTTTTCGGCTTCCAATGTCTTTAAATCTACATATTGTCCTTATGGGGTTGAATACATATTGGGCTAGATAAATGTAAACAATACACACATTTTACGATGGCCGTCAAGGCACAGCCCAACCTCAAAATTCGTTTTCCGTTTTTCTTGGTTATTAGCTTTGTGAGGATTTCGGGCTGATCACAATTGTGTCTCCAGAATCGCTAAGAACCCACCACGGACACACAGCCATTATCCATCGCGACCAATGCCGTCCGCTGTGTAGAAAGTGGGATCAATTCACATATTCGCTGTTTCAGCAGGGAATCATAGACCTGCTTTTGAGATTCAATGATCATGCACAATGCTGAAATCTGCGGTTCTACGCTGACTCACGCCAGCATGGATCACCCATCATTTCCTAGCAGATGGTGAAATTTCTCCTGAAAAAGCATCATCTACGTCATCGATGCTGTACACTTGAAGCATGTTAGGTGGATTGGCCATATTTATTTTCTTTTTGCTTATTTTGACTGCCAAATATCTCGATGTTGGTCATTTATTGTGGTATTTAGCATTTGAAGCAATAATAATGCCGCTATCCAAGGAAAGAAATGGGCGAAATGGGCAAAGTGGGCAACTAAAGCGTCTTACGTCCACAACTCGCCTCAAAGCGCTCTGTTTTCAAATTCAAGAACGCTGAAATATACAGTATGTCGTGGCCTTATCGATCGTGTGAAAGTATTTTGCGAAATTTGAGAGCAACTTTATTTTTCAAGGCGGAATACATTTCCAATTTGACCATGCTAGAGATCGCGTACGGTTGTCTTTGCCTGAATGCGCTCGTTATCTTGTGATAACATTACCTTTCGAAATTGAAAACGGAGCACTTTGAGGCGTGTTGTGGTCGAAAGACGCTTTAGTTGCCCAGTTTGCCCATTTTTCCCTTGTATAGCGGCGGTATTGTAGTTTATATGGGTTTATAACAATTCGATGTCGCTTAGGCATTTTTCCTTCTACTGGGTTCTTTATAATGCAAGTAAGTGGAAAAAAAAGATGAATACAGCAAGTAAAACAACTGCAGTCAGCTGCTTTTCGCCTTGTGAGAATATTTAAACTTAAGAGCGCATTCATGGTCTCAGGGAGGACCAGTTCGAGCGACGAATCCGAAGAAAATTTAAATGAACTTTTTCTTCAATAAATACCTATAATGAAGCACAGAATTTCCAAATAAAAGCAAAAATGCTCGAGCGACATAAAACTGTTATAAACTTACAAGAAATAATTTTAATTATCGAAGCCTAAATAGATGCTGAACATCAGATGATTAAACAGTCAAAAATATAGCATCAGTTTCAACAGAAAACGAGTCTTCCTCACATTTTTGGAGAATAGGTGGTGATGCTGAAGGATCGTGGCATGGGAATTGAACAATTTTGGCCCAATGCTATGTAATCATATTGTTACCACGATCGGCTGATAATTTTGTGAGGGGGAACGTCGAACTGTTCTTTCTGCCGCGCGCGGCACCATCCCCGCCGCTTACTCCTCGAGATTTCCGCAACTGTTCACACCTAAAATGGAATGATGGCGGGGAAACCGCTGAAAATCTCGACGCGGAGAGGCAGCACGCGAGTCGGCGAGGCCACAGACGGCCAGCGCGTTGCAGATTTGTGTGATGGGGAGCCACGAGGACGCAGACACAGGACGCCGAGCCCCCTATTCCATCAAATGGTAATATTACAGTATACCCTGCCTGTCAAACTTCGTTAGTTTTCAAAACAAACCCCAACAAGAGCTATACCCATTTGGTAGCCCTTGACACCAGGATCACGAATATCACCATAGTTTCCTGCTTTCAGGCTTGATTTTTGGAAGTGAGTTATAGCAAGAAAAAGACGAAAAGACGCTAAAACCCGACCTCGCGCGCCTCTCCTGACCAAATCCTACGAGCGGTATTGTACTTTCCGGGACTTCCATCTGCTCGCAGAGCATTGAGCAATCGATCACGATGAGGAGAGTCGAACGCGGCTTCAAAGTCCAAAAGCAAGCTGTAATGGCTTCGAAAAACCGCTGCCACGATTCAATTGACTCTTCTCACGACGGACACTTGGTCGATGGTCGATCTTCCAGGTCGAAAACCGGCTTGTTTCATCTCTGGTCGTTCCTTCACGATGTTTGATAAGTCGCTCGAGAAATGAGATACGTCTCTAAAACTCCTTGTACATGACACGAAGTAGAGAGATTCCTCTGTAGTTCTTAGGATCCGTGACGGATAGCTTCTGTGAAGAGGTACGATGATCGCATGTCTCCACGAATCGGGTATCCTTTCGCTCATCCATATGGCACGGATGGTGCTGGTCATTTCACGAATCCCAGACGGAGTGAAGAGCTTTCAGCATTTCAGCAGTGATGTTGTCATCTCCACTCTGCCTTTCCATTCTTCATTTTCCGGACACAATCCAAAAACTTCAGACTCCAGTCGGCGGTTCCTCACTGGACATCGTAATGTGCTTCTCTGAACATGCGGGAGCTCAGGTACTGATGGCGCTGGACGATTCTGTAGTAGTGAACTGAAGTAATCCTTCCATATTGGCAGCGTCGTGCATCACCAACTGCAACTCCATTGGTAGTGTTCAAGACAGGAGAACATCTCTTCATCTTCCTGCCATACTGTCGCAGCAACGTGTAGGCTTTCTTCGACCTCTTCTCCTCCCAAGCCTTCTGAACTCCTTTAGCTCTACACGTCTACTCTCGTTCGTGGTCCACTTTGGAAGCTGCCAGACGCAACTTCCTCCTCAGACGCTTCTCTCCTCCACGAAGCTTCCTGCAGTTCGGAGAGCACATACTCTGTTGTAGGTAGATGTTGTTTCATTCTGAGACGTAGGCGAACTTCTTCTTAGGTTGTACAACCGGGAGTGCTCTCTTTCGAAGCGTCCTGGATTTTTGCACTTTGACAAAAGAATCCGCGTCGCCAAAGTTTCTTCTTAGTCCGTACTCCGATGTGTGAATAGAAACGCGTTGTCGGAAATTCCTTCTGCACTCTTTTCATCTCTGAGACTTGTCATGTCAATCCTCTGGAGAGCTGCTGAGCCCCTCGCTTCCTCTTATGAGATCCTCGCAGTGAAGTTCAACAGAACAGGACGGTGATCCGAATCGAATGCGAGCATCCCCACACAGCTTCTAGATCTTCGAATGTCCGATACTGGAATATTCCTCGATCAGGGACATAGACAAGCCTGTAGTTTCAAAGTTGTCATCTTCCGCTTCCGCTGCTCTTTCTGGAGATAGCTGGGTTGGTCCCTGCCTACGTAAGCTGATGGCGGCGATGATTCCTCTTAGAATGTCGATGCAATAATCAGACCACTGCGTTCCACAAAAGTCGACAAGGCGGTAGCCATTGTCCAGGATGTTTGCTCCACTGGGTAGAACCATTTACCGAGTACTTTCGGATTCCTGATCAAGTCCCATCTTCGCATTTTGCGTCAATCCCCACGACAACAGCATGTTGACAAGGTATCCTGGCCAGCAACGTATTGGAGTTCCTCATAAAACGCATCCTTCGGAATTGTCTTCGGCACGGTTTCAGTGGGCGCATGAGCACTCACTATCCACAGATTGAATCCTTTGTGATCCCGCAGTCGTACCGAATGCATTCCGACACGACTTGTTGAGCCAGGAACTCCTTGACCATACCATTGAAATCCCTTCCTTACAGCTATTGCACAGCCTCCCACTCTCCTATCGTCATGCGTTACCGGCAGTAGATGGTGTACTCTCCAACGCTGATGACGGGTCCTATCCTTGAGGCGGGTTTCCTGCAAAGCAGCAAACGGTGCATGGAAATAACGCTCCAGAAGTCTGGATAGCGTGCAGTTTTTCGGACATCACTCGACAGCGATCGACAGTTCAGGGTGGCTTGAAAATTGTGGCTTGTGGCCAAAGACTCCATGACTCTCAGGTACGGATCCTAAGTGTTGTTATGGACCAGAGGCCTTAGTGCGTGCCGGGACGGCGACACTCCTTTATGCACAATGTGCGGGATACTTTCGCGATATAGTTGTTGCACGCTATATCGCTCGAACGTTCCCCTGTGTACACTCAAAACGTCTGCTGGGTTCGCCGGTAGAAGCAGGGGCACCAACGAGCAGAGTACCAACAGACTTGTATACACACCCCCGCGGCATTCTAGGAGGGTAAAACTCTTGTTTTTCCACTCCCTACGCATCACATGAATCCTAACATTGTTTCACAACACAAAAAAATAGTTCTGATTTCCACATCAGAACAACCAACACATTAACTAAATCTTTCCTAGAGTTTATGAAAACATTCGACAGGAAACATTAATTATCGCAATAGTAGTAGTTTTGTTGTTTTGTAATTGTTCAATTGTTTTGTAATGAAAATTGCTTTATTTTTCGTCATAACTTACCGTCTTACTAACAAATTTTTCTCATGGGATTGTTTTGAAGTTCAAAATTACACTAAACGCCTTTTTTGTTGACATGTTTCGGAATTTTTCCTATAATTCATTGCTTTTTTTAAATTCTTGTTGGTCAAAATCAGGAAGTCAAGATCATGGCTGTCCAACTATTCGGAAAACAGCCGATTTCGATTTCCCATGGGGGGGGGGTGCCTAAAAAATACCGAGCTAAGGGGGGTGGATATTCAGAATCGGTATGCCGGGACGTGTGCCCAGCCCTGGCTCGGATCGTGCTAATACTTGGCGGTTCCTATCGACGGTTAGTGTAAACTAGGTGCCACGTGATATAACTTGCAGGCACCGAGCTTGGGCTACCGCACAACAGGGAACGCAATATATCCAGTGCGATCTGCGCTGACTGTATGAACAGGAAGCTTTGATAAGGACGGCCCTTTTTCCATCGTGCGCGCGCGGATGCGTCGCGACGTTTTCAATCTAGCGCACAAAGCTGACTCTAGCTCAGATATCAGCCGGAGGCCTATTTCTAGCTTCTAAAAGCCAAAGTTCACGATGAATTTCGTTTTTAAGTTTTTAGCGTGAAATACTACGCTGGCAGATGCTAGAGAGGGATAGGATTTGAAAAAGAAAGCCAAAGCGAAAACGGGCCAGAAATGGATAAAAACTGACGGCAAAACGACTTCGTTAGCCCAGTAAGCTTGCTCTTAGCCCGCCCGCCCCGTTCTTGGCGAACGTTTTTTTGTGGCGCCGCGGTTTTCTATGGCAACCATTGCCTTACGCTAACTCCGCCACGTTCAGCCCGTTCGATTCGCCAATAGCCAAACCCACTAGCGGAAACTAGCAGGGCCCGTAAGCTCGTCCACGCCCACAACGTTACAAACAGCTATTTTAGCTTATTCCTGAGCGCTTTTTCTCCGGGCTGTTTTATTCACTATTGGATAGCTCACGACCGAACAACCCCATTTTTGAGTCGAACTCGAATATGAGATTTATCGTGAACACTGCTTTTGAAACCACGGCAGGTGAAAATTCGCAATGGGGTCTAGATCTATCTAGTACTTCTGGTCCATCTTCTACCACTTTCACATAGAATGTTGATGGAGACCCTGTCAAAACAACTTTAAAACAACTACGGCCCAAACTCCACATGCAGCAAAAACTTCTTGAAAACGATTTTGGAGCGAACTTCAAGTCATTTTTACAGTGTATTCAAACTGGTTTTTCTTTTACAAATAAAGATTTTTAGGGACTCGTCCGACATTTTCTTTTCACTAAAAGGGGCCAAGCTTATACAGAATATGAAAACACCTACATATGGTTTTCTACGCGTACGACCCCTCTAATATGTCGATTTTCCTCGATGATCAGCATGAATTCGCCCGCAGTTTCCCATTGATTCATTTCCATTTAGACACCTTTATTTAAAATTTTATGAGCTTCTTTATTCAGTGTAAAATTTATTGAACGTTGCGCCACATGTAGAAATAATAAGAAAAAAGCTAATTCTAAGATAGTAGAAAGAAGGCATCTATTATGTTTGTCTGCGGCTACCAAAAAAATTCTGCATTGATTACACTGCAAAATTAGAAAAAGGTGTCCAGATGGAGTACCCTATGGCATTTCCAACATCTTTTTTCGATTAACCAGAGTACTTTTAATTAGTATCCGGAACCACTCCTTTTCGAATACCAGAGCGGATATCAAAATGGAACCAATATCCGGAGAAATTCAAAAATCTGGCTTATTATCTGAATCGAACCATTTTCCGAAGGGTCAAAAATTCGAGGATAAAATTCTGATTAAATCAGGATAAAACAAAATTAGTAAAACTTCAGATATAATTTGGATAAAAATCGAATAAATTAGGGTTAAAATTCTGGCCACGCTCCATTTTTCCTCACGCACCGCCTTCTATTTTTTATCCATTACTACATTACACGTTAATAACCCAGTTAACCCAGCCCAGTTACATTTAGTACATTAACACAGGGATTTCCTCCTCCTTCCGAAATCGAAAATCGTTGCGGCGCGGAATAATGGGCATGGCCAAGTGAGATGACCAAATGGGTAGGTATTCAGTGTACAAGTTTTTTTGTATAGTTGTTTTGCATACTTTTTAATCAGCTAGTTGTTCTTGACAAACATGTCTATCGATAATACTGTGCCTCCCAAAGACGACAGAGTAATTGAAGATTTGTTTTCATATTTTTATTAATATGCATTTCTGAAGATTGATGTTCGTATGTGAACATGCGCTGCGAATGCAATGAAGGACTAATGCTTGCTCAATTGGCGGATGTTTTCAAAGGTTTCTCTTGAGTGCCTGGTTTGGTTTTCACCGTTTCGCCTCAACTTTGTTCCGAAAATATCCGACCGGATATCCATTATCCGAAATTTTGAAAAAAAAAACGCAGTATCTGGATTGAACCAATATCCGGGAAAATTATATTCGGCAATATCTAAATCGATCCATTATCCGAAGAATTATCTCCGGATAACAAGTATATCAGGTACTCTTGAGAGCGGCAAAAAAAATTCGAATAATTCGGATATTATCCTTTTCGAATGATCGACTTCTCGACTTATCCGGAAAATCGCGCCTTTTTCCGAATGGATCGACTTTCTCGACTTCTCCGGAAATCGCCCTTTTGCAAGTGATCGACTTCTCGACTTATCCGAAAATCGCCCTTCTTCGAATGATCGACTTTTTCGATTTAGCCGGATTTTTCTCACTTTTTCAAATAGTCGACTTAGTCGATTTAATCGAAGTCGACTTTTTTCAATCGGATGATGATTCGATCATTCGATTCGGCCCAAGTATAGTGCCTAATGTGAACAACCAATAGTCCAACAGTTGGTGGTCTTCAAAGGGCCGTACACATAGTAGTACACATTCGTATATTCAACCCTCTGGTTCAACAGGCGTATTTACTCTTGCATTATCTACAACCCTTTCTGACAAGGGTTCTTTTTGATTGAAAAAAAGACAGCACGGCTCTAGCTTCAGTGCTGCAGCTGACTACCCCACATTCCCCATTCACTCGCCGCGGCGAAAAAAAGGCAAAAACCATCCAGGTGGATCCGATGTCCCTGTCTGAGGATCATCGATACTGCGCCGCAACACGCGTTCTGCAATCAGATTGCTTTTTCCGGACTGGAACGCTGTTCCGTAGATGAGCCGTACGTTGCGCATTGTAACGGGGTCATGCTTAGCCGTGCAGCATTAAGCTGCTCCGGGAAGCTTATTCTCACAAATGTATGGGTGAGCGGCGTGCAGCTCGACCACTCTAAGCTTCGGGTGGTAGGCCATCGTGTGCATCGTAAAACCCCTGAGGAGACGGGAGAACGGGGGGAGGAGCGAGGTTTATCATTGGACCGCAACACGGGCTAGCCCCCGGCCCCCGGCTGTTGCCGGTGTCTCAATCAGGAACCTCGCTCCTCTCCCTTCTCTCCCGCCTGCTCAGTGGTGCTGATACACGATGGCCACCACTCCCGCTTCTGGTAAAATAAGAAAATAAGGTTAGCGTTCACGATTACATGAATAATCATGCTATAAAAAATTCTGCTAACGATAACTCTCTTTTGAGCTTCGAACAGAAAAAGTAAAATCCTTTCCACCTTCGTTGGCCATTCTGTCGAAGGAGCGTAGTCGGAGATGGCACGCGCCATATATTCAAGAACGGAAGCATGCTCTCTTTGCGAGTTCGTCTAGTAATGCTTCAGGATTAGGGCGTGCGGCGTTCGTGACACCACCGCCCAGCGGAGTTTCAATCGCGCGCGACGATCTACCTCCACAGCCCCGTCCATCCGACTAGACTGGATCTTGCAGAAGGACCTTTATGGATATGCAGTGAAGAGGACATGTGGTCGACAGAGTTTCTTCTTACACCCGACACCCATTTGTCTGCTTGAATAATTCTAGGACATCACCCATATGTAATTCATACGTATGATAGCTGATGACTATTGAACACTTTTGTGTACAACTCTCTGTGTAAGTGTGCAGTGTGTGATGTTGATAAACAGATTTTTCTTTTAAAATAGCCAGCTTCATAAAATTCCCAGATTGAAGTTGACTGGAAGTTCCATGTGGTGTTGTAATGCTGCTATGGAGACGTTGGGTTGCTCAGGCGTCCAATTCCTGCCAGCCCGTGTCATACAATAAGCAAGCCAGGGATGTGCGGTAAACGATTCTGAAAAATCGGCCAACGAAAATCTACGGAATTTGACCGAAAAGAGCCGGCAAACAACAATCGACAAACGCCAAACCAAAAAAAAATACAGAAAACGACAATTTTGTAGAAAGGCTACAGGCAAAACGGCAAACGACAATTGAAGATTTTCCAGCCGGAAAGCGTCGAACAGAAACTGCCGCACATCCGTGGCCGTAACCCTGATAGGCGAAGGAATTTCAATGCTACCCGGGAAACGAGCTACGCGCGCGTTGGTCGTTTTTGCCGGAGCCTAAAAAAATACTAATAGGGTATTCATGAGCGCCAAGTCTGCACTCAATGCAGGTATTCCGATCCCGCCTTCAACTCGCTGATCTGAGCAAAATGAGTGCGCTATGAAGGCGGCGTTCTGAAAAAGCTTGATGACGTCAAACAAACTTCTTGACCAAGACTGATCTATTAGCTATAGCCTTGATGATTCTTGATGGTTGCAATCATACAAGGAGCTTGCACAGAGGCTATTATGCACACGTTTGGAGTTTTCATGAATATCTGCATTATACAGTGCGGTGCTAAATTATAGGTCCACCCTAATTTTCGCAATCAAAAGACCAAGCGTTCAGGGGAACTTCGCGATACGGAAACAGTGCCAATTGACTCCGAGAGTGCTAAAACCCTTGTAAACAAAGTTCCAGAACAACAGGTTCTTTGGCTTGCGAGAAGTACTGTTTGTTTTGAGAAAAGAGTGCCCATCTTCAAGCGGTGCAAAAATTATAGAGTCCATCTTGTGAAACTAATCATTTAGTCCAAATTTCTGCTTAACAGCAAATTATACACACCTTATAGTCAGGTGGTGCCTCCTTTATTAACACAAACATCAAAAATCGTATTACGCATACCTGTAACAAGATTATTGTCGATCACTTTTTGGTATACACCGCCCATGTGTATCTAGAATGGCACGCTTCAGATCAGAAGTCCCGTGGAAAAAATCGTTCCATTCCTTCCGTACAAAACTTCTCCCTACAAGTTCTCCCATTGGATTCGAGATTAGAAGAACATGCAAGCCATCCCAAAACGGTGGTGTTTTGCGCATCTAGCCATGCAGAAGTTGACTGCGACCCAATGACCCCGAACTGGAGGCGGGCCTGGCGGCTACGCAGGCAGAGGCGCGGCCGCCGAGAATGGGGCGGGACAGACCCCGCGGCCCTGGAAGACCCAGCACGATAGAAACAAGTGCGCTCCGGCGAGCACCATGGCTTGCAGGTGTTCTTCGATAACGGTGATCTTTAATCTACTCGCTCACGCTTTGAATCGGGTTGCGTTCTAAAACAACAAGCGAAACCGGAGTTAAAGAGATTCGCAGCATAATGGCAGGGCGTGCTGCTGCAGCTTCTCCTACTGTGAGTGTGATGGAGCAGCTCCTCCCTAGTGTGAGGAACATATTCACTTGCTCTGGGCAGATGGGGCCAGCTTCCTTCATGGCCGACCTTAGCGAGATTCACCTTCTTGCTGCGAAGACAAGGAAGGTACCTGACTCTCGATTCAGAGGTGTGGTGACCCAAATTCTCTCTGCGAGTAGCATAACTTTCTGCTGCTTAACTGTACATGCTCCTGATAATGTGGGGATCTTTGCACTCCTAGGATGATATCGAGTTTTAATCCCTTGTCGCCAGCCTCACAGGTGCTGCTACTGCAGCACGAGCTGCCAATGAGGAGGAGTCGGTATCAGGGCATGCGTTGGCAAGAGCATATGCAGCTGACTAAGAGAGGCTGAACTTTAACGGGACCATCGCTTGGAGCTGATATGGCTCCTCCTACAGGGGTGGCTACAAAGCCTTGTTGCACGCAAAATGGCGATTTTGAAAAGTGCACTCTACCTTACACGTTTTTCTGCTGTTTTGAGTTGAAAATATCACTTTATTACGATCAGGGGGTGTGCGAAAGAAATTTTCAGTAAATTTTTGCCGAAATTTTTTCCCGAAATTTTTTCGGTAATTACGGAGGAAACGGTAAAATCGAAAAACATTTCTGGATCTTCAATTTCTCTCTACATATTCCGTGCGACTTTATAAATTCAAAAAGCTTCATGAAAGCAGGAGCGTAGTTCCACATATACTAGTATTGCAAAACACTCAATCGCTGAATCCTAACTTAACCGAATGTAATCCACACCGCAAAAATATGCATCCTCAATGCTCGATTTCCTATTATCCTTCGCTTCTTCTCGAGATGAGCTTTGCTATAAACACATTTTTGAGTTCGCTGGATTAAAGAACACTTCGGTTAATCTCCTTGACAGCAGTATCGAGAAAAATAGGTAAGAAACTGATGAGAATAACATGAAACGCCTCAATATCACGCATATCTCTATCAAAAAATATCTCTTTTTTCAAGTGATTTGGAAGCAACTATGTAGTGTTCACGAGAAAACTCGCCTTTTGTGGCAGTGGAGTACCGGCATAAAAGGGTGAAGAAACACTCTAACTTTGTTTTGATAAGTTTTCAGCATAACTTCGTTTCCGATTTTCCGCTATAATAAAGGTTTAGGCTTTCTGAAATTCTAAAGTGCAGGGATTTTTCATGATCGCGGCCCCTGTCTTTGAGTCGAATGGCTTCTGCTAGCATGTAGCCAAATGCCTCACACGGAAACCAGAGATGCCTTGAAGTGGGTTTTGGATAGGCCATCTAGTCTGATTTTTACACTAGAATTAACGTAATTTACGGAGAGTTTGGCATCAGTTGGTGAAATTTTAGCTACAGCGCCCGCATATCTCTGCACTAAATATCTCGCTACAGCACTGGGTCGATCGACCCAATCATGTCCTCGACCCGTACTGGAAAGCGCGATCCCAGCTGCGATCAAACGCAACGCCGTTTCTGGCTCCGTCCATACGTGGCGAGAAGCGTGGGATCGCAAATCGATGGTCATCGTGGGTACACGATTCGCTAGCCGCTCACAGGCGCTCTCCTCGCGCGCCATCGCCCGCTCGCTCTCGCGCGCTTACGCGGCACGAAGCAAGCAGCAAGTTTCAAACTTACTGCTCCATTACTAAAGCAGGTGGCACTTAACCTCATGTGAAACTATAGTCAGTGTTTTCATGGTCCCACCACGGAAGTCGAAAGCGGTGGGAAATCATCAGCCATTGCGCGGCTCAGACGATTGATCCCGCCCGATCAAACGTTTCAATCGAATCCCAGCACGAGGTGGGGTGTTTTCCTGTGCTATGTTGCGGGCAGCGTTGAGGAGCGTCGAGGAGCGCACAACAGCGGGAACGCCCGCTCTCGCGACATATGGACGCTGCCTCTTCCCGGCCTGATTCATCGCAGCGGTCAAAATCATCTTCAACATGGTCTTCCAGAGAGCGACACGGGGTCACCCTCCATGACCAGTCACAGAGTGTGGAGTAATCACTCAGTGAGATATCCGCGTGAACAATGTTTGAACGGCATCCATGGGTTCCTTGTAGCCAGTACGGGTTTGAGATTGCGTTTCAACACATGCTGTCATGCTAAATCCTTAGATTCTCGCGCTACAAAAATTATAGCCAGAATCATACGGGTTTAGCGACAGAGAGATCAAATCACCGAATTTTGCCTTCATTTCTACGTGCAGAATATGTGTAGAATTTGCACCCTTTGTACCTTCGACACAAGCACTTAGGATAATGTCGTGGCATACGCACTTCAAACTGGCTGTAGCGATGAGATGAAGGAAGACTTCCTGGAGAGCTTAGAACATCATGTAAAGACAGATCGAGGAGCATCGAGATACTATTTGTCGGTGGTGACCTCAGCTACTCACTATCGGTGCAGAAAAAGGAAGAATTCGAGAGATCTCATGGCGGACAAGTATATGGAAGCAGAAACGACGATGGTGAACATTCGCATCAGAGGATGTGCGGCAATTGCCGCTGCCGGTTGCCGACTGCCGTTTGCCGGCCGTTTTTTGACGATTTTTGTCGATTTTCGTTTGCCGTTTTTCCTCTCACTTTTCGACGACAAAATTCGGCAAAAAAGTGCGCAATAGATAACAAACGACGCGATTAGGGGCGCGCATGGTGGTGTGTAAATCCCATAAGCCTTGCAGCGACCGACTCGAGGAAGTAAGGGGAGACAGGCTATACGTACTTCAAAAACTTCAAGCCAGTTGGTGTTATCTACCGTGCGGTCATGCCAAAGCAAATTGCTAGTATTGCAGTGTCATGCTCGTGTGCGTTCCTCTTGTCTCGAAGAGTACCGAATTCACCACACTCTCCTTGCTGGAGGCTTGATCAATAAATTTAGAGTTTCTACTGGGACAAGAAATAACACCTAAACGTTTTCAGGGAGAGGGCACAAAGAGGTTTCAGAGCTCAATTTCTTTCAGACATTTTTCAAAGCATCGTGTGGAGGACGTTGCTGACTTCACTGGTAGTTTGTAAGGGTTATGCATACTTTGCCATCTCCCTATTATGCTCACAATTACGCTGAAAAACGCTACCAAGCTGGAAAGTTGGAGTTCTGAGTTCAAAGGGTGGGGGAGGATGTACACGTTGTGGGAACATTCGTTTCGTTCAAATTCGCTGCCTGACTATAAACTGGATTGACGGAGACGACGGTGTTCAGATTAAGGGGTGGCGAATAGTTTAAGAAGGAGGTGGTTTGAGCAAACCGCGGGTTTTTAGGAGTCGTATTAGTGGAAAGCTTGAAAAACTACCCCACTCAGAATATTCCGAGTTATTAGCGCGCAGTTCAGAAAAAATTTAAAAGGTCGCAGGGAGAGACCTGCCGAATATTTAGCCGTTGCTCTCAGCAACGTTTCCCAAGGTTGTTCGGAAACGTGCGTTTTAGTTGCATTTTTTCACGTGATTAGCTTTGATCGAAATTCCGGATAAACAGTTAACACACCGAGGCACTGAAACGAGTACGCCGCGAACTCTGATGAAAGTTTCCTGATCAGATAAAGGATCTAACAACCGTAGGTGCACATTTCTGTTTGCAGGCCCCGCCCAGTTGTAGTATGGCTCACGATTAATTTTATATGAGTTACTCTCAAATGGTCCTATTTTTGTAAAGGCGCAGCAATCCATCGCGGTGCCGCAGCGGCACTTTCGCGGAGCCGCTCTGGTACCTTTCGCGGAGCCGGTATGGCTTTATCGCGGAGTCGCAGCGGCGACTTCCGCAAGAGAAGCGCTGCCACGCTCGTTAAAAAATAATCAATTCAAATAGGGACACACTGACCTCTTCCTTTTTTAAAACTACTTTCGAATGCTCATCCCCTTAAATTGGATTGCGTGATACTCTGAATTTCGTGCGATAAATTTGAAACACGGAGCAATTGCATGACTACTACATATTCCGAAAAGGGTTGAAATTAGAGGACCGCGAAAAATTACTATCCTTTCACCACAACATTCCCATTACCAGTGTTCAATAGAATGCCAATTTCGGTGCTGCTTTTTATATCAGGTATTGTACCAAAGTAAGAGGTTAACTTTCTTGTGGTATTATTGAAAAACCCCGTGGTGTTATTGAACTAGAACAAAATGCCGAGGTTCAAGGACGGTCGGCCATACACTATTCAGAAACCATTTCTTATCTGGATATCGAAATACGATTTGTGCATGAGAAAGAAGTATGTTTACTGCTACTTTTAGAACATTTGCATCGTTTTTGTACGAGATTTTTTTATTTTGCCGTTTGTCGACTGCCGATTGCCGTTTGCCGGCCATTTTTGGACAAAATTTGTCGATTTCCGTTTACCGATTTTTCAAAATCGTTTGCCGCACATCCCTGGTTCGCATCCTATCTCCTGCAGAATCCATGAATCTGTTCGTTGCAGATACCCATTTCAAGAAAAGGCCCAGTCATCTTGTTACGTACGAGAGTGGCGGAAGGAAAAGTCAAATAGACTTCTGGCTGATGAAGCGCAAGCATAGGAAATGGGCGCGAGACGCCAAAGTGATCCCATCTGACAACGTGGCACCACAACACAAAATGCTAGTACTGGATACTATTGTTCCTGTGCCCCGAGGTGCTGTTAAGCCGATTGTGAAAGTTGAAAGGATAAAGTGGTGGAATCTGTCTGTAAGAAAAGAGACTTTCAAGGAAGAGCTCAATAATCGATTGGCTGGCATTGCTGTGTTACAATCTGCTGAGACGCTATGGGCCTCGCTGGAGAAGGAGATTCGGCTGTGCGCAAAAGAAGTCCTAGGAGCCTCAAAACCTGGAAGGCGCTACATTGAGAAGCAGACATGGTGGTGGTCGCCCAAAGTTAAGAAGGTCATAAGCGAGAACAAGAAAGCATGCAAGAAATGCTATCAAAGCAGAGAGGAAGCGGACTTAGCATTGTATAAGCAGCCTAAATCGAAAGCAAAGAAAGCCGTCTCTGCTGCCAAAGCGATGCATTACGAGGACGTTTACCAACATCTGGAATCGGCCTCTGGCAAGAAAATGGTGTACCGTTTAGCGCGTGCACGACGGCAGGCTTCGAAAGACGTAGGAATTGTGCGCTACATTAAAGGCAGTGTTCACGATGGAAAAATCTCTAGTTTTTTCACAGAAACGTAAGCTCTGGGACCTACCGATGAAAACTATGAAAAGAGAATCTCGAAAAACAATCGGGATGTGGGTGAAAATCGCGTGGGCCAGTCAACCCATTGGGCCAGTCAGCGTAGACCTCCGCTTCCCCAAACTAATCCATTCTGGAAGAAGCTTGAACAAGTAAACAGCTGGTCAGAAAAGGTAATGGCTTTGATAGAGTGGCAGTGGATGAAGGTAGAATCACGCTATCACCTTGGAAAGACTTCAGCCCTTCACACCGGTCAATCCCTCAATCTCCAGATTCAAAATATGACGTCATACAAGAGGTCCTGCTTAGGCGGAAACAAGTGCTTTCTCGTCACTTTCAGCAGGTCTTACTGATGCTACTGCCACGGTAAGCTCCTAACCTATCATAATCAGCAAAAAACTGAACATGCATGATTTATCGTGAACACTTCGAACCTCTGGCGATCAGAGTGGGCCTTTAAGAAGTTCAAATTTAGGACCATCCTGTGTGGAAACGGATAAAGTTTCTGGAACAGACGGCGCGAGCACTTGGAACAGAGTGTAGGGCAGAGAGTTTCCACAGGAAGTCCTCCGGTCCGGTCTCAAGGTGAGGGAGCCTACAGAACGACCTGTACGTCACATATCAAAGGAAGAAGTCTTGCAGGCGATAAAAACAATGAAGAGTGGCAAGGCGACGGGCCCGGACGACGTAATTGCAGATGTTTGGAGGCTCATGGGTTATGACGCCGCTTGATTGCTGTCTCGACTTTTTAATATGGTCGTAGAGGAAGGAAAAATCCCCTCTAGCTGGAGTAGCAGTATCACTGTGTCGCTGTGGAAAAGAAAAGGAGATGTAGCTGATTGTTCGACCTATCGTCCTATTCGCCCATACGATGAAAATCTTTGAAAGTGTATTGGACGCCAGATTACGCGATTCTATCAGTTTCACTACTAATCAGTCCAGATTCGTTAAAAACTGTAGAACCGTCGGTGCAATAATTGCAACACGTCCGCTGTTGGAGAGGCAGAGGGAAAAGAAGAAGGTCGTTCACTTGGCCTTTCTGGATCTGGAGAAAGCGATTGATCGTGTGCTACGCAAACTGATCTGGTTCTCTTTGCGCAGCCACGCTGCCCCTGAAGAGTATGCAAGATGGATACGTCTGTTGTATGCTGACACGAAGAGCGCGGTTCGTTGTAGCGCAGGAACATCTTCCGATTTTCGTATACGTGTGGAGTTCATCAGGGTTTTGCTCTATCTCCTCTCCTCTTCACACTATGTATGGATACGTTCACGAAAGATCTTCCACTCCCACACCCATGGGAACCCGCTCCATGCGGATGATGTGATGCTGGCTTCCATATCCAGAAACGATCTTGAAAAAGCGTGTCAGTTGTGGAAGGAAGGTTTGCAGTGCTACGGACTGAAGCTCAATACTAGGAAGACCGAGTATATGGAGTAAGGCGAATAGTCGGAGGGATCCATAAAAGTGGATGTCGTTGATTTGGAGAAGGTTCTGAATCACTGAAGTGCTTCATCGATTAAGCGTTGCGTGGATGAAATGGAGGCAATGCAGTGGTGTCCTCTGCGACCGGAAAGTTCCTACGTACCTGAAGAGCAAGCTATGCAGAGCCGCTGTCAGACCTGTGGCTATGTATGGTGGCGAGTGCTGGCCGTTGACGAAAAAGCATGAGCACCTTCTTCACTGCATGGAATGGAAATGCTGCGATGGTCTGTTGCGTATACAAGGCTGGATAAGAAGCGGAATGATGATATAAAAAAACTCACTGGTGTTGTTCCGATTCAAGAGAAGCTGAAAGAAAACCGTTTGCGATGGCTTGGACATGTGACGAGATGCAGTCCAGATCCGGTCCGAAAGACTGTAATGGCCTTCGAAGTTGAAGGAAGAAGGCCGAAAGGAATACCAAAGACGAGGTGGCTAGACTGCATAAAGCGAGATATGTTGCATGAACATCTGCCAACTATCGATGCACTGGACCGTTCGAAATGGAGGCGAGAAACCAAGAAAGCTGACCCTGCGCCAACGCGGGACTGGAAGCTGGCAAGAAGAAGAAGAAAGAAGAAGAAGAAGAAGAAGAAGAAGAAGAAGAAGAAGAAGAAGAAGAAGGTAGAAGAAGAATAAAGAAGAAGAAGAAGAAGAAGAAGAAGAAGAAGAGAAGAAGAAGGAGAAAGAAGCATAAAGGAAGAAGAAGGAGAAGAAGAAAGAAGAAGAAGAAGAATTTTGGCTGAAACGGAGAAAGAAGAAGAAGAAAGAAGAAAGAAGAAGAAGAAATGAAAAGAAATAGAAGAAACTGAAGAAGAAGAAAGAAGAAAGAAAGAAAAAGAAGAAGAAGAAGAAAAGAAGAAAGAAGAAGGAAAGAAAAGAAAGAAGAAAAGAAAGAAGAAAGAGAAGAAAAGAAGAAAAGAAAGAAAGAGAAGAAAGAAAGAAGAAGAAAAGAAGAAGAAAGAAGAAGAAGAGAAAGGATAACTTGAATGTCATCGGATAAAATTTCGGTAAATTTCGAGTATAAGTCGGTAAATCGGTAGATAAAATATTACTGAAAAATATCCGTTAATTCGGAAAATCGGTAAATCGGTAAACGGTTAATGCACACATCTGATTACCACCTCAACATGAGTTTGTCACAGTGTCGGTCTTTGGCTTCAGGATATGGCTGCAGACACTGAAGTAAAATTTGATGGCGCGACGAAAGTCGTAAACGTCTAAATTGCTTCAGTTCTGTTAGATCCTTGCCTAGCAACATCCAAATTTATGCACCTGTAGCTCGTCTTCTGTCACACACACAAGCATGTAAATGGATAGAGCCCCGAGAAGTTGGGCAAACATTAATTCTTGTTGAGAATTCTGAGTAAGTTTTACTGCAGAGAAGTCGACTTGTTTTATGGGCCATAATTTGGTGACCAATCTCGCCCGAGAGTTTCACTAGGGCCTAAATGTGATTCTGGAGATTGCTTGTCGCAGAACCTCATCGTGGTAAACTTAGACGCTGGATTTCATGATTTCATAGACAAAACGTAGTGGATTCTAACCAGCAGACGAAAATTCTTTTCGAACAATCAGTATTTCTGGAAGTACTGCTTTGGAGCTATTTTCTCTGTTCCGAAAAACCATTCTGAATGCAACTGATCAGTTGCTATTCGCTCTGCTAGTAGTGGGTCCTCGCCGCATCGGAGATTGTTGTATCAGACCTCAACATGCCCGAGAGGCAACTCATGTTGTTCATGCCTTACAATGACCTGGTAGAGAACATACGTATGATTCCTTGGCCGTAGGAGGGAGTCATCCTCAAAAAAATAGACAAAAATACTGCAAAGTGTTGTTTGAAGCCAATTATCAGATGTATACGCAGAAAGGGTAGATTAAAGGCGAGGTTCTCTCAACCGATCCGAATGTGGTGCAAATGTGCCTCCATATAATGGGGCGGCCCCAAACGTTTGCATTGTTATGTCAAAAGGTCGGCTTTCGCCGAGAGAGCTTCTGCCTATCGTAGGTGAGCTACTCATGAAGACCTGGGCAAAGAACAAGTGTGAGCGCTTTTTGTTTTTAAATATTACACTCTTTTCGTTTTTCGCCCTTAATATCGAGAAATAATCTGTATCGTATTTAAAATTGTGAGGGTTTTTTTCTCTTTTTTCGTTCACAAATTGCCGTCCTGTTTTAATCTGCGGTCAGTCGTCCACTGCATTCAAATGTCTGTAACGAATTCGCACTCGTCAAGCTTTGCCTCGGTGCCAGCGTCAAGCGTGATTGTAGATGAAGGTGCGGGGCTTAGAGCTGCAGATATCTATCGATTTTATTGATTTCTTCGCAAATTCAAGAAGAAACGTTCTATGTTTGCATAGTACCACCTAATGAGAATCGACGAAATGTAGCCCGCGTACTCAGACATTGGTGGGGATGTTCCCAAGAACGACGACGGAACTTCCTTCGAAACAACTGAGGAACTTTCCCCAAATCGAGAACAAGGCGGAGGGGACCTCCGTTCAGCAGATCTTCACTTGTTCTCCCGATGGCCGGTCTTACCCATGCTGCCGCAACCCAACACCCATTGTCCATTAATTGATTGAAAATCAGCTTGCGAAAACCCTCTGTTTTCAACAGTTTCCAGTTCTTGGAAAACTGGAATAGGGCCAAAAATAATCATCGCTGACGTAAGTTAAAGGCAGTGTTCACGATAAAAAATGTGTTTCAGTTCCCACTAGGAATGGGTAGTGGAGGGGCACACTGTAACGTTGACGTCGAAAAAACGCATAAAACGAGCCAGGAAATGCTCCAAAAGAGCCCAAAGTTGCCGATTCGAGCGTAAGGTAAACACCGAAAGCGCAACACACGCCCACCGACGTGAACAAATGAAAACCCGAGATCGTGATATGAGCGATGGTTTCCGATCAATAACCCCGTTCTTTCCTTCCCTCTCAACTTCTCTCTTTACTCAGGTCAGCTCGCATACATTGGCTGCAAAAGACGGAAGTTACAAGCCTCGGACAACTCGTCCACCATGTTTCCTCAGCTCAATTTTTGAAGGACCATAACTCCGTTCCCAGAAGGCCTTGTACTGTTTCAGAGATATCATTGGAATCAGCATGTGACCGTCTTCAAGATAGGCGTAAAAGCAGAAAAACGATTTTTATCGTTAACACTGCCTTTAAGAGAAGCTCGTGACCTCCCTTGAATCTACCTTACACAGTTACAGAGAAGCTCGTTACCTCCCTTGGAACTACAATACCCACCCTAAGTTTTGGAAAAAAGGCGAAAAAACGCGGAAAATCGCTTTTTCGTCTTTTTAGAAAATCTGATAACTCAAGCTTCAAAGTGGAGGAAGTTTCACAAACTTGAAGACATCTTTGGAATCAGCATTGATCACTCTTTCTTTTGATCTATACATGGCTTACTCTCAAACAAGGCATATAGGAGTTGGCACAATCAATCGAGTGAGATGTGGGACAGTATGGAAATGCTGAAATATATGACTGTGTCTCTTCTTGTATCTTTTTAACTTGTTTTCATTTCCGGGGTCTTTTATCTCAACTAACCCTTTTTATCTTTTTAGATTATTTTTTTTTTTTAAAGTTTAACTCCAATTCTACTCTGTGTATTATTTATTATAGCTATTCATTTAGTTATTTGTTTGCTATTTTTGGTGCTGTTTGTAACATTCTTTTTCCTATTGACTTTATTTTTGTATGAGTTTTTCACTATAATTTGAATACTTATACAATCTTCAATTTCATTCATATTATTCTTTGCTTTGATAAAAAAAGATTTCTGCTAAGAACAGTAAATAAGTATATGGAAAACAACCGTTTTAGCCTCTAACCTCAGGCGAACAATTCCAAAACCGTAAACACCAACAATGGAGGAGATGGACTCACTGTTTCATTTCAAGTAAGCTCCTGTTTCCCCATTATCACAGCGCATGAAGCGGTGGCTTTTTCTGTCGGAAGCTTCTTATCACTAATTATATTTCACTGAGACCCACCTGTCGGTGATAATCCCGAAATCGACAGCTCGCTACTAGGGATTTAACAGAGGCTTAGTTCGAGTTACAATTACTTATGTATCAATATTCAGAATTTCTGGGGTTATTTTTCAGAACTCGAAAATAACATTCGGCATCCAAATTCCAAAAATGTTTTCAAGTTCAAGAAAAAGTTGTTTCTTGAAGTGGTTTAGTATCACATTTCGCCCTCCCAAGAAGATGAAATTTCTCCCCAATTTATGAGACTTTAACTTGAAGAGCATCACCAATCGACTCTTGTTGTAGTCCTGACTTCAAAACTCTCTCTATGCCTGGGAAACAGTCAAGATTTACTCTTCCAGTTTTGCCTTAATGATCTTAGATGAACTTCGTTCTGGCGATGGCCCCCTTCAGCTTCCCTGTATCTCCACTCCTTCCACTCTATCTCTCTCCCTTTCTCTCGACGACCTGACGCACTCCTCGAAACAACGGTCCCCGAAGTGGATTCGAATTCGCGCTGCGAGGATGGACTGGCGAGTCGCAGACCGCACCAGCCAGCCAAGCGCGTTAGGCGCGTGCGCGCGTCACCGCATTGATTAAATCTCCTCAACGAAAGGTCTGACTCAAACCAGCTGACGGCTCGTCGTCAAATATCAATCGTTAAGAACAAAGGAATAGGGTCGGAATATCGATTTTTTTGGTTTTTCTCCGGATTTTTTGTAATTAAAAATACAGATTTATCGGAATGTGAGGAAAACTCTTTGCGTTATCTGTGCTGTTGCGGTGAAAGACCCCTAACAGTACCATATTGAAATTTACGTGCCATCGGTGAGCGAATCCCAGCAAATCTAAACTGGCGCCAAATTGAGATTTCGGCATTTCAAACTGGGCTCTTTTTTCAGGGAGATTTGGGTCTGCCCATGATGTTGTTGATTCTAGTAGGAGTCTCTGCCTTTGTGCAGGTTTCTTGCAGAGCTTACAATCAGAACGTAAGTACTGTGCTTCTCTGGGCCGAATTCCGGTCCGCAATGGTGCGTCTCTACACGCTTTGTGGCCGCACGCGCTCGAGGACACGATCGAGTTTCCAGCGCTAAAGCAGACTCGATATGGCTTTTATACAGTTTTTTCCAATTTTATTCAGTTTCCGGTTTCCAAACTCCACCTAGAGTCCCAACAGATCGGCGGCTGCAGCGCTGGAAAACTCTTCCAACTCGAAAGCGCGCGGCCGCAAGAGGAAGCTTGTCGAGACGCAATTGCGAACCGGAATTCGGCCCAGAGAAGCACAGTACGGCATGGTCTCTCCTTAGAATGAAGTCTAGTGAATGGATGGGGCTACGACGTTAAACGCACGTGATCGAAACTCTTCTAACCGGCGGTGTCACGAACGCCCCACGGCCCGCCGCAATGAGCGAGCCTCCTCCAAACTTGAAATAGATTTCATATTTGCGTTCGGCTTGCCCCAAATATCTTGGGCCCCCACCTCGTACAAAATTTAGGCTAAAAATACTTTATTTTCTCTCCATCCCCTAAAAATTAATTCTTGATCTGCCCATTGGCACTAAAAAAAGAACTGAAAGTTGAAATTCGAAAATTATTTCTTTCTAGTCCCCCCACCACAGCACAAAAAGACACAAAATTTCGCAATGATTGGTTTATGCTAGTCTCTTGTCAGCTCGTTCGTCCTCAACGTGAAACAGAGACGCCGAGCCTGCAGGGCTGCACTCCAATTTTTGAATTTCTTGATCGAATGTAGTTTTTTTTTAATCGGAACCCCAAAAATCCATATTCCGGACCCTATTCCTTGTTCTTAATGATTGATATTTGACGACGAGCCAGTCAGGTGGTTGAGTCAGACCTTTCGTTGAGGAGATTAATCAATGCGGTGACATGCGCCGCGGCCTTGCGCTGGCTGCTGGGTGGTCTGACTCGCCAGTCCATCCTCGCTGCGCGAATTTCAATCCCACTTTCGGGGACTGTTTTCGAGGAGTGCGTCAGGTCGTCGAGAGAAAGGGAGAGAGATAGAGTGGAAGGAGTGGAGATACGGGAAGCAGAAGGGGGCCATCGCCAGAACGAAGTTCATCTAAGACTAGAGCAAAACTGAAAGTAAATCTTGACTGTTTCCTCCAGGCATAGAGAGTTTTGGGGAAGTCAGGACTACAACAAAGAGTCTGATTGGTGATGCTCTTCATGTTAGAGTCTCATAAATTGGGGAGAGTTTCATCTTCTTGGGAGGAAGTGAAATGTGATACAACCAATTCAAGAAAAACAACTTTTTCTTGAACTTGAAAGCGAACATTTTGGAAATTTGGATGCCGAATGTTGCCTTTACTCGAGTTCTGAAAGAATAACCCAGAGAAATTCTGAATATTGATACAAGTAATTGTAACTCGAACTAAAGCTCTGTTAAATCCCTAGTGAGCTGTCGATTTCTGATTATCACCGACAGGTGGGTCTCGGTGAAATATAATTAGTGATAAGAAGCTTCCGACGAAAAATACCGCTTCTGCGCTGTGATTATGGGAAGCAGGAGCTACTTGAAATGAAGAAACAGCAGAGTCCATCTCCTCCATTGTTGAGGTGTTTCACGGTTTTGAAATTGTTCGCCTGAGTGTTAGAGCTAAAACGGTTTGCTTTCTGAATAATTATTTACCGTTCTTAGTGAAACCTTTTCTTATTAAAGCAAGAATAATGTGAATGAAATTGAATTGGGTATAAGTATTCACAAATTATAGTGAAAACTCATACAAAAAATAAAAGTCACCATGGAAGAAAGTGTTACAAACAACACCAAAAATAGTAAACAAATAACTAAATGAATAGCTAATAAATAGTACACCAGAGTAGATTTGAGAGTTAAACTTTAAAAAATCTAAAAGATAAAAATTCGTTGAATAAAAGACTCCCAAATGAAAACAAGTTAAAAAAGGATACAAGAAGAGACATACAGTCACACATTTCAGCATTTCATACTGTCCCACATCTCACTCGATTGATTGTGCCAACTCTATATGCCTTGCTTGAGAGTAAGCCATGTATAGATCAAAAAGAAAGAGTGATCAATGCTGATTCCAAAGATGACTTCAAGTTTGTGAAACTTCCACTTTGAAGCGAGTTATCACTAAAGACGAAAAAGCTGGGATTTTCCGCGTTTTCGCCTTTTTCTGCCTTTTTCCAAAACTTAGGGTGGGTATTGTACCTTACACAGAGATACCTTACACAATCCTTGAGTGGCAAATCTGCCCCTCAACTTGCTAAGTGCGAGACCACCTCGAGACTATCCAGTTTGCATCACCATATACGCTGCGGCTTTTTTCTCGTGCTCTGGAGGAGGCCATGAAAACAATCGTGAAGCGAACTTCCCTTGTTATCCCCCCGAGTCGACTGTTTCGAACGTCAACCGTTGTGTATAATGAGGGGTAAGGGGCGGCGGGACGTCTCGTTCTTCTCCCTTGACCGAGCGATAATGACCAAATCAGGTCTATTGTCCTCGGGAACTTCCCCACAAATATCTGAGTAGGCACCTAAATTCAATGCTGCGGTCGCGTCACGACCATTTCGGACCGATAGCACGAAGTGATTGAGCTGTTGGTCAGCATTTCACGACCGCCCGCACTGAGAAAAATATGACAGTGCCAGATGTTTATGTGAGAATATCTCAGAGATCTGTTTTTATTGATGTTTGTCGCTGTAAAACATGTTATACTAATTCCTTGATTACTATTCGAATCCTGTGATCTGTTTCCTACGCTCTCGAGTTTATACTTTCAGATCAAGGAAAACTTAAACAGCTTCATAATGCTATCCCACCTCCGGAAATCAAAAGAAAGGCTCACTCTTGTCAAGAAGCGCTGAGTATGTACGGTGTTGCGAAACATCCGATCACAAAAAAAGATTTTCAATGGGATAGTTTTAACCTACAATGGCCTTCAGATTCGCATTTTCTATCGCATCTGGATTGCTTTCTGCCTATACCATCTGTATTCCAGCAAAACTTCTTTTAATTGAATCACAGTAAGACATGATGGGAACTTTTTCAATGCTGGCTAGCAAACGCAAACACTTTGCAAAAACTTCTCAAGAAACGCACAACAATAAACAAAGGGTGGGAAAACGTTAAGACTAGCATACAGACTTCGCAGGTTAGTCAACCAACCTGATGATTTGTTTATTCATTTTTTAATAAGTTGCCAACCCAGCAATGAGATACTAATGTTCTGATACACATTATGTCTAAGTCCTCCCAATTTCCATTCTAACCATATCATAATGCCTACGAAAAATTTCTGCCTACCAGCTCAAATGGTTGCTTCCGCTTGCTCTTCGCTGGTCTCAACAGAAAAGTTTATCGTTAACAGTGTCTTTGAGGCAGGATCTCCAAATCAGCCGAGCGCAATAACGCTTCTCAGCGCCGAGAATGACGTGTTTTCAAAGCCCTTTTTCATAACATTTCCCAGTGCTGAGTGTCCCACTTCAACTTGTTGCAAACAAGAACCCCAAGATCAAGAACTTCACTCCTCAGTTCTCAACAGAATTTTGAGTATCGTAATTGCTCTCCGCCAAGTGAGACCACGTGGAGATTTCTTCCCAAATTTAGATAAAGTTCCGAAACATCACACCAGTCTGGCAGCATTCGCTAAATTTCTTGACAAAGCTCTTTTTTGTTGGATATAGTGAATCCGATGGTTTATTCTATTATGATCAAGCAAACGCGTGGACCCGAATACTGCTATTCTCCTATAAAAGCTGTGGTAGTTCAAGAGTATAGAGCACAAAAAGAAGGGGAGAGAGTACAGCAACATGATCGATTCCTAAAGGACAAGCTCTTCTGTTGGAATGTTGTTCATTAACTTGCACGAAAAAGCTCCGCTCAGATAGATAAGACAAGAATCATTTATGATAATTACCCTTAAAGGCAGCATACACGCTCGCAAAAGCTGTTGAGATAACTACATTACTGGGGTCGTACGGGCCCTAGAAGGGCCCTCACGAAGTTGGAAGAGTCGAAAACGAGTTAAAATGACCTTATTTGAGCCGTTTCGAGTCACGAAATCATCCTTTCTTAGCCCATCGATACGGGCTCCACCCCTTAGCAGTTAAATGCTCGATTACGATCAATTTGGCTCATTTTTCACGCTTCTAACGTCGTAAGCGTTCCAGAAAGAGCCGTACGAGTACATTAGCGTCGTTATCCCAACAAATTTGTCATGCTAGCTCCCGCAATTTCTGACCAATGCGGTAGAACTCGTCCACTTTCTTTGAACCAATATAGAAGACAAACCGTTATATCTTCATTTCAGTTTTCGATTTTTTCCGGTTTTTCATTATCTCTGGATAGCAACAGCTCCAGACCTTCTCGATACATTTCATAAGCAAATTGATATCATTTTTGAGCGTGTATGCTGCATTTAACTCCCAACACTGGCAAGAGTTTGTCCAACAAAACTTCCTGGTGCTTTGAAAATCGAATGCTTAAGCCTCAAGTCAAAAGTACACAACACATCTACAGACTTTTTTCTCTTGTTGATACCACTTATCCATTTATTAGCACAATCCAAGAGTTCAGTGTAATTTTTACGGATGAGGATCTTAGGAGACTAAATTGTTCACAAAGGATGAGATTATGTCAAGCCAGGCTTCGAGCTTATCCTTCACTATTCTCTCAATAAGAAGTGGGGGTAATACTAATTAATCCAAATTTTTTTGTGCTCGAGGCGGAAGAAAGCTTGGGAATAGCCGTAATCACACCTGTACTCCCCGCTGACGGAACTTCGCCAGACTGCAGAGAAATCGTAAAAATTGAGCACAAGGTAGCGGCAAGCTTTGAGACGAACAGTGTGAAGAAGATCGGGGGAATACCATGATATGGCATCACAAAAGAAGTTTCAATTTTTCGCAAGTAGCTTAATACTTGAACTAGGTCAATTGTGGGCATGGAAAAGTCAGAATCACATTTGACTGGAAGATCGAATCAGGTGGATGTTTTGGAAACGCTGGCGAAAAGGAGACTCATCGCTTCTGCTCTGCCTGAGTCTGAAGTATGACTTATTCCTTCAACCTACTGTTCACATGAGCAAAAATCGTTTCATATTGTTTTTCTAACCCATCTTTCACTCTTAGTATGATATAGTAATTGTCATTCGAATACTATTCGAATTCGATATTTCTTTAACAGCACCATTCGAATGCTATTCGATATTCGGAAAAATGGTGCCACTCGAATGTGATTCTTAATTTGGATCTCAGGAATGGGGTCATTCGGATTTATCCGATATTTGAAGCCTACCCGATAAGAAGAATTCCAAGGTGCCTCATGCTTGCTCACCAGTAATACAGGTTCTTTTTGACACGGACCTTCCAGCTGCCATGAAAAGGCATAATTTTTGAACGAACGACGAAAAATCGAGCTCATGGTGTGAGTGAGAGTGTGGACACACCTTTCAGGTGTTGACCTCGTTTTAGTAAGTTTAGAATCATATTGCCCCTCTTCGCGTCCAGAACAAATACCAAAATTCTTTGGTGACTATGCCAGCTACTTATGGCAGGTTTTTTTTTATCAACCGTTTATTTTGTGAAGCCCCCATAATAGTAAAGGCACGGTCGGATGTGTGCCAGCCCGGTCGACGAGCATCTACATAATGCGAATCGGTTGTAAAAAATCCACACATTAGGGCTGGTTTCAGCCCACCTGTGCCGTCCTGTGGCCCTCCCAGTGGATACGCATGCAAAACGTTGTTCACTCACAACGGTTCAGAGCGTTAAACGGATCTGCAAAAACAAATTGTACTCAAGTGTCTCTTGGGCAATCACAGTAAGCTGTATAGTATCCCGAACTGAGGCTGCTGGTTTGAGAAAAAGTTATAAGCTCAGGACGGCCGTTTTCTGTATCTGTTGTACCTTCCATAACGCACAGTAATCGTTTAAAAACCTAGAAACATCTAAGGTCTATCTAAGGAGACGAGGTATGGATGAATGCAAATTTTCCGACTTTTGAGCAGAGTTATAGCGTCTTGATTTCTTCACGTGAGTACTTTCACTACTCACGTAGGCTGCTTTCCGATTGTCTGTTGTATTCGAATCGAATTCATTCAAATCCATAATTCGGACCTCAAAAGAGGTCGTTCGAGTTTATTCGAAATTTGAACCTATAATGAAGTCATTCAGGAATCGATTCGATGTTTGGTCTTTTCGAACAAAGCACAACTGTAGTGCTGCAGTGGCGCGAGACTAATCACAGTATAGGGTTTGTGATCAGAGTTTCTAGATGACATCGAACGAACTGGTTGTGCTCCTCGCGCAACAGAAGGAGTCGTTCCTGCTGCAAGTCAAGCCATCTTTGCAAATTGACTTGATTGAAAGCATAGCCAAATGGCTTTCCGATGGCTCTCTCTCTCTTTCATACGAACCGTCGAACCGCTCATACTTTCTTCGTGCGATGACTCGACTCGACATGAGTATAACACGCACAAACAAACCAGACATCCTTCATCGAGCGATGTTCATCATTCACAAATCACAGTGATATGTTTCATCTCGTCCTGTTTCAGAAGAAGCGCATTCATTTGAATATGGCCCCGGGATTTCTTGCGTGAATTCTTCATTAGTAGGCACTTGTTGAATTGATCACTGTTTTCCGAAATTGCCCTCGTCGAAATCCTCCACCATGTTGATTTCAGAACATCTGCAGACGTCTCTACCCCGCCTTCTTTCAGCCCGTTGGTAGACGTTTTACAGACATCCGTCTCCATTCACATCTCCTCAAAGATTCGGTGTATTTTTTCTTACCACTTGTTGCAAATTACCTTGCACTTGCACAACTGTTTTACAATTTTCGAAAACTTACATGAGAACGATATACTAGATATATCAATCAATTTTCTGCTATACAGTCTAGAAATGATTCAGATGCACGTCTTCTATGTCAGCCTTACCCTGGGTAATCGACCCTAAGGACTACAACTGTAACGACCGCCCGTATTCGGAGTGGGAAGCAAGAAGGATCCGTGAATATTGTGCAGGGAACCTACTTCGCGGCAATTGGAACGGTTTTTCGCTTTGTGAGTTGTTAGCTAGCTGGGGCGTCATGCACGTACTTGGAGATTTAGTTTTGGGTTGGGCGGGGTTTGGGGCGTTGGGCGCGTTCGATCTCAGGCAATCGACGCATTCAATGCGTGTCGAATATGCATTCAACTCAGAAAAAGGCGGTTTAGAGCACAGTCGGGAGCGATGCTGCAGCCGAAGCACGTGCTCCTATTGATAGCTTGAAAATGCCAGCACGTGCGCCAACAAATAAAACGTTCAATGCGGGCATAATACACATTCAACTCGTTGGCGGGACGATTTTTCCTAAAAAGGAAAGCCTACGACGCACCCTTGAAGTCGGACTCAAATGATGGCAGCGTCATAGGTTCATTTACCCAAGTTTGCCGTACATGGCTCGCCCGGCCGCTGGTGACCTTGTCCAACCGCTGGTGGCCCCAGATGGTGCTCGGCGAACTGGCTGAGTCGCATGCGGGTGAGCCGTGCGCGTCGCGTCTTGGTGTGCTGCTACGGTAGCGCTGGACTACCTTGCATCACGTGCTCCCGCAATCAAATTTTGCAGCAGGTGCTCCTGGGGTGAAATTTTTCAGCACATGCTGCTGTTCGGAGCACGTGCCTCTACGATACAACCTTTCGATGGGTGTGGTCACTCGAGTTGAATGCATATTCGACGCGCATTGAAAGCAACGGTTTTTGAGATGATAGCAGCGCGAGGGGCTGAAAAGGGGTTGGGGAAGCTCTGAAAAAGCGTTGCCTGGCGAACCCCCTACCAAGAAGGAGGGGGCAAGCGAAACCCCGCTGAGACACCAAATATTGATTATCTCCAGCACTCATGGAGCAGTCATCAAACCGCACCGACACGCCCCGAGCCCTGCCCAACCCCAACCCTGACCCACCGCTTGCGCATATGCAAGCACAAGTAATGCAGTTCAAGCCCTTCTCTCATGTTGCTACCTGGCATCCTGCTTAACACTTAATGGACCGCGTGTCACACTGCGCACCTGGCTGTTTTGCTCCTGGGACCTCGATGTCCACACTGCGCACCCACATGAAAACTCGGTTTTTTTTACTTCAAGTAAAACGGATTCCTTCTAATTAATGCTTTTTATATATGTGCTTTAAGGCAGGGTTCGCGATAAAATCGGTTGTTGTGCTATCCCCATGGAAAGGTAGATCTTGGCACCACAAAAGTGTAAACAAGAAAAAAATTGGATAAAAAACGGCTCAGAAACAAGTTATTGCTTGAGTGTCCTCCCGCCTCAATCATCGGGATTTCTTTAAAAAGCCTGTTCAGTTACCTTTCACTTTGCTTCTCTAAAGTGGTTTGTGAACACTTCTGGAGACCACTGACCACTTTGACAGCAAAATAAAGGCCGGATAAACAGGTGTTAACGAAAATCTCTCGATTAATTGAGGCCGGCCATTACCAGTTATAATAGCCGTTATGCATTGTTCTTGAGCGTTTTCCCCGCGAAATTCCGGTTTTTCGTGATGACCAAATCTACATTCTCATGAGAGAGCACAAAACTCATTTGATCCTTGAACCCTGCCTTTGGTTTAACTTCCATAACTGGTATGAAGATATTGAGCGCCACTATATCTTTTTTTTTTTTTTTAACATAGGCAATCATAATAAAAAATCACTTCAAAATCTCACTAAAGTGATTGGCCATGGAGCGCGCCGGTCCGCCACGAGGGCTAGCCGTGGAACGCGCGGTCTTCTGAGTGTTAAGCCCAACTTGCCCTCCGAGATCACTTCGCGCCGCCCTCAACTACTTTTTTGAATCTTTCTCCACTTCAACTCTAGTCGCCCGAAACGACAGTATTCCTTCTCAAGCAGCAATCCTTCATGTTCTGCTTGAAGGGCGAGCAGAGAATGGTTCGTTGGGTCGCCCTAAATGACATTGTTCCACATTGGATCGCCCTCTCCATTTGTCTGGGACGGAGACTTTCGCTCAGATATAGCCCACAACGAAAGAAGCCATGAATCACAGTCTTCCTGGCCTTAGATTTGAGTGATATTCATCTTTTTTTTCGTTCTCTACCTCCATCATCGCCAGTATGTACTTCCTTCTCTTCAACTCAGGCTTATCGAAAGCGGAAATCCTATATCCTCTGTTTTTCAACATATTGCTCTTGGGTGTTTGGATAGACGAAGTTCGAGGTTCTTTTTTTCCGGGTCTGTCTTGTTTTCTGAGCAGGTATTTACGCACTGTTGCGTACGGTTATTTATGATGTGAACGTTCAACAAATATTTTCTAATTTCAATTTTAGTAGAATATGTAAGCGAACTTTGCAGAGTCGGTTGAAACTTTCCAACTACGATAATATAGTCAACAAATTGGATGAAATTTCGTTGAGTTTTGTTTTCTGCGCTGAAGTCGACACTGAGCAAAGCCTAACAAGATACTTAAAGACGTAGGGTTGAAAACAAAAGGCGCTCTTCCTAAAGAATAGGATTTGCTTAAAGGCAGCAGACACGCTCAAAAATGATATCAATTTTATGGATTAAACTTAAGGTCTGAAGCTGTTAGTAGCCAGAAATAACGAAAAAAAAACGAAAACAAATCGACGGAAATCAAGATATAACGGTACGTTCTGTATTGGCCCAGAAATGGACGAGTTTTCCTGCACTGGCTGAAATAGCGGAGCTAGCAACAAATTTGTTGGGACAACAACGCTAATATACTCGTACGGCCCTTTCTGGAAGGCTTACGCCGTTAAAAGCCTAAAAAGTAATCTAAAGCGGCCGCAATCGAGCGTTGAATACCTGTATGGAGGGGCGGAGCCCGTATCGATGGGCGGAGCAAGGATGATTTCGTGACTGACTACGGCTCAAATACGGTCCTTTGAACTTGTTCTCAACGCTTGCAACTTCGTGAGGGCTCTTCTAGGGCCTGCACGACCCCACTAATGCAGTTATCTCAACAACTTTTTCGAGCGTGTCTACTGCCTTTAAAGGCACAGGACACGGTCATCGGTATAGAACGGGTTTTCTAGCTTGCGCGCATATTGACCGCGTGACTACACAGGTATTATCAATCGGTAGCGGACGGGGCCAAACATCTGGCTGCATTCATGGAACTACATGCCTGTATCTTGAACATGGACCCGTAAATGGCTGATTCAGATCAGGCTGAAGGCTGGACATGGCAGCCGAACCGCAGCGTGCGCGAGGTGCGCTGGGCTATTCAGTCCATCATGGTACTGATCGATAAATCAGTCTGATGGGTTCTTCATCGGCCTGATTCCTCGAACAACTCAGATAGAGACATCACGCTTCCATCCGGCCAGACGTGTGCGGCCGGGCAGCCAATAGTCAGCCATCGACAGCGCCGTTCTCGTTGACTGCCCGAACAGACAGTACAAGCAGTCTGCGCCCTTCTGGTACGGCTAATCTGATAACTGACCGGACAATCCTAGCATAAGCACATTTGATCATTTGAGCAAGGTTTGTTAAAAATAAAATGAGATCCGCACTTGATTTCATCTGAATTGCTCTATGACAAAGTAAGGTAGAGGGGGAAAATGCAGCCTACACAGATATAACGGACAATCACCT
The DNA here is from genome assembly GCA_029168955.1 of Aplectana chamaeleonis. NCBI lineage: Eukaryota > Metazoa > Nematoda > Chromadorea > Rhabditida > Cosmocercidae > Aplectana > Aplectana chamaeleonis. The sequence continues at coordinate 262,245 of JAPDOI010000705.1, read as the reverse complement.
GCCCAAGGCCAGCGTCGCACACAGCGGGTTTCAGAAAAGAGTCTGGGTATACAATTTTAGAATAAGAACAATCATTCCATCTGAGTGGATTGCGTGATGAATGATGGGGTCAAAGTGGTGAGTGTTCGATGACCAGCCGAGGACCCCGAAGAAACCCCGACTGCCTTGATTCAGATCCAGGGAAGCCTCTCCCGCGGTGCCACTAGCCGACGTCCACCAACCCCTCCCGCAGGAAGGCCAATACATCGGTTGCGGGCAGTCGACAGCGCCGTTTCGTTGGAAACTGCCCGGGCTGCGGTGAACAAGCAGTCCTGCGGGCCCTTCTGCCACCGCCTTTGGCTAATCTGATAACTGACAGAAGACAATCCTAAAAACGGTATGCGGCACATTTGCGAAAACCACGCTTTAGGCAAAGGTTTGTTAAAATAAAATTTGAAAGATCCGCTCCTTAGGATTTCATCTTGAATTGCTCTTGACAAGTAAGAATTGAGCTTCTACAGGGAAGCTTCCTACACTCACTGCTTCATGCAGCCTTCCCATTCGCAGATGCCAATAACGGACAATGGTTCACCTGCCCAAGGCCAGCGTCGCACAGCGCGGGTTTCAGAAAGAGTCTCAACACAGCGTTCTCTCGCTCAGCAATCGTTCATTTGGCTCCACTCTAGTGGGTGGTGCAATGATGATAATCAAAGTGGGAATCGATGAGTGAGTGTTCATTGACCCACAGGAATAGCCGACTGCCCGCCGACACTCCGCGGAAAGACGGGAAAGCCTCTCTCCGCTGGAAGTGGGGCGCTGTGAGACACGCCCACAAAATTGGGGCCGCACGGGTCGATAGCCTCCGGCGTGGCCGGCGGGAAAAGGTGTGCTGTTTTATCTGGGCAGCCTGGCGATTGTGAATAGCACCGCCGCGAAATAGCACACAGAGCACGGAGTTTTATCGGCCCGACCCGTAGAAGTTACAAACGGTAGCTTACGGTGTGGATTTGCTGACGAGGGTACGCGAATTGCGTGACCGTTTTTCTGCAAAATAGGGTCCCAAACCACGGGCTGACCTTGCCGAACTGCCACTATTTTCCCGCGTTTGTTCTTTACCTTCCTCACTTCTTGTTGAGTTTTTTCCTTCCCTTAATGTATCATTTCTTGGTTTTCTTTTTTTCTTTCCACATTTAGCCAGTTTGATTTCTCAGCTTGTTTTGTTTCCGTTTCGTGATATGATTCCTCTTCATTTCAGAACCAAGTCGTCATCCTCCAGAATCATGAATCGAAAAAGAATTACAGCGCGGTTTCTTCTTCAGTTTGATTTATTTATTTATGCTTTGCTCTCATAAATTTTGGCTGTATTGTGCGTTTTTTTATTTTAGATATAGATGGCGTTCCTGGGTAGGAAAATTAGAACTATGCTCGTTTTGTGAGAAATTTTAAGCAAATCGATTTTACACTTCAAGTCCTACGGAAGCTGTCATATTTTTATTCCATTCAAAAAATAAGATCTTCACTAGGTTGATCTCTGCAAAATTTTTTGGAAGCTGGTTCTGCACAGCAGCATTTCTTGAGCAGTTTTTCTGTCAAATTCCTCATTAATCGAATCAATTATAAAACTTATAATTATAAAAAACGAAGCTAGAATAGAGAGGGGGACAATCAAACAATACGAATCTGAAAAAAAAGATTATTATGATTTCAAAAGAAAAGGATTCTGAATTAATTGAAAAAATAAGAGAAATGCGCTCAGCTTTCATTCCAATATGGTCATGTTATGATAACTCAGTTTCAGACCAGCGAAACGAAGAAAGAGGGAATCAACTGCTCGGTGTTAAAATCTAGATATGTATTCATTCATGTCGTGTCATTGTTTAGAAATAAATATCGATTTAAGCAGTTAGTTAGTTTTTAGTTAATTACCGATTCTTAGCGGTCTGCGGCCATGAACCAACATCTATGTAGAACTGATACTTTGCGCTCCTTGCTGTGCATTGGTGCACCTCTGTTGTCACATATGCGCACAAAATTTGCTCTAACGCATGGTAAGGGAACGCAAAATGTGTATCAATTACGATTTGTGCTTTGAGTGTATGTGATGGTTGAGAAAGGCTGTAGATTGAGAAACAAATTTCGAGAACGCGTTTTTCACCCCGCTGTGTTGCTACACTCTACTGTTGTGCGCGTTGTTCAAAAAAGACACGCGAATTCTCTGACATCACATTGAGTGGAAGCTTTTTGAAACATCGAACCAGGGGAAGGTAGAAGGGTCATTGAAGTAGTATTGTAAAGCCTGTAACTGGCTGTCAATTCCAGTGACTCTAAGTGGATTGTCTGTGGGAGCCGATATACTCAATTTGACACCGAACACCACCCCACGTTATTTTAAAAATTATGGTACTCATCGGGTTAAGCGCCAACGACAAAAGATTTGTGCGGGGTTTTCGTGAAAGTTGAGGAAAAGAGCAATGCGAAAAAAGGTAGCAGCCTCCAACATCGAACGCTTAAAATGTGGTGCTATCTCAGACAATGGGGTGGACCAACCGCGGACATGTTCCGTACTGACCGCGTACAGGTAGCGTACCGACGGCGGGATGGGCGACGTTTGGAACGCAATTTGACCGCGGTCGGTACGCAGTGCCACGCGGTCAGTACGGAATGCCACGCGGTTAGTACGCATCGCCGCGCCGTCGGTACGTCTTGAGACGCAGTCAGGACGCAATACAATGTGGTTAGTACGCATTGTCATGCGGTCAATACGTACTGCCATGCGGTCAGTACGCATTGCCACGCTGTTAGTACGTATCGTTGCGCCGTCGGTACGTCTTGCGACGCGGTCGGAACGCAATGCAACGTGGTTAGTACGCGTTGTCACGCGGTCAATACGTGCTGCCATGCGGTCAGTACGCATTGCCACGCCGTTAGTACGTATCGTTGCGCCGTCGGTACGTCTTGCGACGCGGCCGGGACGCAATGCAACGTGGTTAGTACGCATTTCCACGCGGTCGATACGTAGGGCCACGCAGTCAGCACGCATTGCCACGCGGTCGATACGTCTTGCCACACGGTCGTTACGCATTATCAGACTCTCGGTGCGCTATTGACACGCGGTTGAGATGCATTGCGACGCGGTCTCGCTGCCTTTGACCTCAGCTCTGGCGTGCGAAGGACAACGGGAACATGTTATTTTCACAGCCTGTAACTTCACTGGGAAACACTGAAGCTGAAAATAGAAACTGAGGATGTTACTGTGATCAAACTCAATGATTTCTTGTCCAATTTTATCAATTTTTTGAAAACTTCCTCAGTCGTTACATGATCCGTGTAGTTTTGTGAAGGAAGCTGCAGCGCAGCTAAATGCTATCCGACTACGACTGTCCGCCCACGCGGTTGGCTAGCGCGTCGAGCGGCCGTCACTGGGGCATTTTTCGAACGAACCTACCCACACTGAGATACAGCTGGCTGGGATACTGTTCACTAGTTGTCTGATATTCCTGCTAATCGTTTCACAGTTCCAAAAAATACCTTAGCAACAGCCAATCAACACGCACGCCGACAGCGTGGGCGAACAGTCTCATTCGGACTGACTTTACATAGCATGTGTGGAAGCCAGAAAACGTCAGGTTAGACTAACACCATATTTCTGGTTTTCCTTTCCGAAAGTCTGGCTTCAGAATGTTTATCACACACCACCATAACAATTTTGATACTCTGCCGTGGACCTCAATCTTGCCTCGAGCGATGCTTTAGTTAGGCACCTCCCATTAGGGGCTTCTTGACAACCTTCGCGTACGAGCATGCGCGTCGCCCTTCCTACCTTGGTTACTTCACTTGGAAAGTTGGAGCTCTTCAGTGGTTGAGATCGTGTGATAGGGCGCTTTTGGTTCAAACGCACGTAGGAACGGAAAGTAAGGCTGTGTCCATGGTATGCATTACGCCAAATCGAGACGCATGGGTTGCACCTGCAGGCATAGCTAACGTCCACCATGGCTCCTCCGAGTGACTTCTTAATTTTAATTTTCTTCTGTACATTTCCACTGTCAAATTTTCTTATGTTATTTTTTATTGTGGTTTTAATGATCTTGATCATTTCACGTGGGCCTATAACGCTTCGATGTCGTTTGAGCTTTTGGCTCCAAAATTTGAATATCTTTTCCAAGACAGAATTTTCACTTTCTTGGTTAATTGAACTTTCTACATTGTCTGATTTTCGATTCGCTTTCTGATTTTGGATTCGATTCAATACAAACTATCAAAAGGCGAGAGTGAAAAGCGCGATTTCAAACGTGCTTTTTATCCCTCTGATGGGGGTTTTTCTTTTTTGGGTGGAAGTTCACTTGTATGCAAATTGCTGAACGGATAAATTCAGCAGGTGTTAATCCACGAATGCGCAACAGTCTAATAAATTTGCAAAACGAAAACAATGAGAATGAAAAAAAAACCTCCCCTCCTCGGAATAAATAGAACCCAACTCCTCTGAGAGTTTTGGCTGAGAAATTGCCGCGAAATAGCCCACCACACTCCGCATTGGCTCGCGGTTGGCTACTTGGCGGCTCTTCACGAAAAGGACAAGAAATAGAAATAACCGAGAAATAACGAGAAATAACCACAAGTAACCAAGACGCAGCCGTCGCCGGCTTTCCGAGCCGCTATCCGGGGACGCCAGATAGTTAGGCGGGGTCTCCAGAGGCTGAGCGAGGTCCGTACCTCAAACTTTGGTAACCGATCCGGCGGAGGTGCTGAAATCTAAATCACGCATCTGTGATGCGTCGTATACTTACCTGGGGAGCACTATTTCTCCGCTATTTCCCAACGAGCATTATTCAACGGCTATTTCGCGGCTACTACGCGGCAAGCAGGCATTTTGCGGATATTTCTCGGCCAAATCTCTCAGAGTCAGGGCCACCGAACCCGCAAATAAATAATGAAACCTTTTTTCCGTGATAATAACTCCGATTTGTACTGCAAGAAAGTAAAACTAGGTGAATACTAACAATAGAAGCTGCTGCCATCAGCTAATTTTTGGAAAATTTAAAACTAAACAGCGCAACAAAATCTCGCAAAAAATTTCACAGCAAGTCTGGAAGCGTTCCAACAAAAATCGAGTTCAACCAAAAAAACTATTTGCAGAACCAGAACTTCGAAATTGGAGGCTCAAATGCTTCAACAACCTTAAACTGTGAGGAAACCACGTGAAATGAATATTATTAATGAATCACAATAAACTACAACACCAGAATGATTCAACAAGAGAAAAAATAACAAAACAAATGAGAAAGGAGTAAATCCTCTCAAATTATTCAAGAGAGTGCTGGGGGATGCTGAGGGAGTCGGGGGGAATCTGATCGATACGGGACAATGCTCTACATTGCATTGCTATGACTGTCACAGATGATAACGTTCTACGGGAAGAAGTCAGACTCGCGTGGTATCATTCTTGCCGTTTCCTCAGGAATTCCCCAGAGGGAAGTTCGGAGCATATGACCCCGGGAGTATATTTGTACACGAGCAAAAATTTCGAAAATTTCTCGAAAGATTTTTCAAATTGCTTTCCTTCGTTTCCATTCTTTCTAAACTTTGACGAACGGATTTTTTTCGAAATTTTGTTTGTTCGAAACTTCGTCAAACAAAATTTCTTCAATTTTCGTTCGTTCGAAATCAAATTTTTCGATTTTTTTCCAAATTCTTTCGATTTTGAATTCGCTCCTTGGGCCTTAGGTTAAGCTGTTTCGTTATTCCTTGGAACGAATTGTCGTTGACGTGAGCGAACAACTCGTCGGCTCAAATAGTTTTGTCTGGGACCGGGGATATGAAGCCTTTTTCGCTCACATGAGTTCGGGAGGAGCAAGCAGTGTAGCGGTCGGTCATGACAAAATATAGCACTGATTAGGAGACTTCGACAGGATAGGCCCGATAAGCACCATTTCGAAGTGATTGAAATGAGGGAGAAGGGCTTTACATGCTTGCGACTTGAGTAGAAATCGAACACGTGTGAAACATTCGCTAAAGGATCCAAAATTTTGAAGTCTAAAGAAATCCTAAACTTCGAAAGAAATTTGAAAAAGTTCGAAATTTAGAACGAGTTTCGAAAACAATCAAAATTTCGATTAGTTTCAAAAATTGAACGCCCAACTTCTGAAAGACTCTCGAGATTTGCTTGTTCGAGACTTTTTCGAATAAAATTCGAAAAAATTCGAAATTTCGAAAAAAGTGCGAAATTTCGAACGAATTTTGAAAAAAATCAAAATTTCGATAAATTTCGAAATTCGTTCGTTCAATTTTTTTCAAACGAATTTTTTTTATTTCTCGTTCGTTCGAAAAATTTTCCAACAATTTTTTCGTTGGCGATTGCGTACTGAACGCGAACACTTGCGTACCGAACGCGCGAACTGACAAACCGACCTCACTCACCAGTTCGCCTGCGTACTGAACGCGAGCGATTGCGTACTGAACGCGAATACTTGCGTACTGACCGCGCAAACTGACAAACCGACCTCACCCACCAGTTTGCCTGCGTACTGAACGCTGGCGTTTGCGTACTGAACACGAACACTTGCGTACTAACCGCGCAAACTGACACACCGACCTCGCCTACCAAAATTTTTGCGTACTGAACGCGAACGATTGCGTACCGACGGTGCAAACTGACACAGCGACCTCACCGACCAGTTTTTTTGCGTGCTGAACGCGGACGACTGCGTACCGAACGTGAGCACATACGTACTGACCGCGTGTGCTCACGTACCGACCGCAGCGAAAAGTCATATTTCGTACTGACTGCGCGCGAAAATGAATGCTCGCGGTCAGTACGCCTCTATGGAGTTTCGCCAGCGGTTGGTACGGACCTCAGGCGTATCGACCGCGAGCACTATTTCGCTCGCGCGGTCAATACGCGAATGCGCGCGTTCGGCACGAAATGCATTTTTTTGCCAGCGGTCAGTACGATAGTGGCACGCGGTAGGTACGAAACGCGATTTTTCGCTCGCGGTCGGTCCATCCCATTGTCTGAGATTGTTGAATGAGGGCACGCAGTTTTGTCGCCCTATGCCTGTGACAGTCCGGAACAAGTAAACCGTTGATTATTAGGAAATCCGTAAGGACTATGTCCAAGATGGAAATATCACAGTCTTCTCAAATCCCTAATCGCTAAGCCGCTCTATATTCAGGCAGCCGTCTTTTCATTGCCATTGATTGTCAAACGCATGATCGTCTGATAGAGGCAACCAGCACAACAATCAGCCGGGCGCGGCCAACCATTTGCACTCGGCTGATGAGGGTTTACTACGGCCCAGGCGATGTATGTGGCTGGCGGACTTTAAACCCTCCTGGAAGGCTCCCTCCGTTTTATGAATGCGGTCACAGGACTGCCCATTCGGAAGCAGTGGCCGCGAAAAAAAAATATGCTTTAGTTTCCACTCGTAATGGGCAGTGGAGGGGCACACTGTAACGTTGACGTCGAAAGACTGCATGGATACGAGCCAGGACGAGCTCCAAAAGAGTCCAAAGTTGCCACTTTGAGCACAAGGCAAACCCGAGAGCGACTCTGAGAGAACTTTTCGCGCTAGCACCGTGATGCTCCCGCGATCCGCGATGGTACCGTGTTCGTCTCCCCCTAGTCCCGCGATCCGCGTCCGTTCCGCGATAGTTACCCAATCGACCTATCCGTTGACTTTCTCGTGCTCGTACCGTGATGGTTTCGCGATCTTTATCAAGTTTACCGCGATAGTACCGTGGTAAACTCGCGATCCGCGATGGTACCATGATCATTTTCCCCCGGTTCCGCGCTCTCATGCTGTGCAGATTTGTAAAGCAGCGCGAAATACGGCACGTGCTATACCGTATAGCTTCGTGTTGATCTGATAGGCAACACCCGTTCGGCTGAAACACCGAGAGGGCATGGATGCGGTACGATCAGGTGTGGAGGCTGGCCGAATCTCGCGATCTTCCACCGATGATTCCGAGCTCCTTTCTTCGCGATTCCGCGATTTTACACCCCGAATGCTTCAATTTATGAACGCGATACGCTCTCAGATGGAAACTGGTAGAATCTCGCGATCGTTTCGCGAAAGCCCCGGGCTCGATTCGTCGCGATTCCACGGTGGAGAATGGCGGAAGCATTGATGAACGAACACGGTACGCTCTCGGTTTGAGACTGGCAGAATCTCGCGATCGTTCCGCAATAGCCCCATGCTAGTATTCTCTCGGCCCCTATCAGAAACCGAGTGGATTCTAACCGTGAACGATCGCGGGGGATTCTCTCCGAGGATGCCCTCAGACGTGAACCAATGAAAACTTGAGATCGTCAGATGAGTGATGGTTTCCGATCAATAGCCCCGTTCTTCCCTTCGGTCTCAACTTCGCTCTTTACTTGGGTAAAGATATATCGGCTGCAGATGACGGAAGTTACATGCAAGCCTCGGACAAGTCGTTAACCATGCTGCCCTAGCTCAATTTTCGAGGGACCGTAACTCCGCTTCCAGAAAGTCTTGTACGATTCCAGAGACATCATTGGAATCAGCATGGGACCATTTCAAGATTGGCGTAAAACAAAAAAACTATTTTTTATCGTGAACACTGCTTTTAAGGACGATTTTTATCTTATTTTTGCGTGCTTCACTCGTCTACAGACTACGGCCTGTTGCCCAACTATGATGAGGGCCTGCATTCGAGATGAGCTCACCAAACTGTGCAGACTTAGCCATTTAACCGACTAAAATACGACGAAGAAATGCAATTCTGTTACTTTAGGTCATTTACGTGCTGTGCCTGATTGGAATGGTCCGCGGTCAGCTTTTGCGAACTCCTTGCTATCGCCTGATGTTTTTCAACGGCTTTGTTGACCTCATTGATCTTGTGCTGTCATCCTACATCGTGCCCTACTTTCATTTCGTAAGTTGTATCAAAATTCATCGCAAAGTAATCTTAGGAATGTTGATTACCGAGTTTTTGGCAGATTACCAGAAATCGTATAAGTTCAACATAAATGGACTGTGATTCGTATTGAGTGCGACATCCACACAGCTCTAGATCTTCGAGTGTCCGATATTCGATTATTTCTCTTGAGAACATAGTGAAGCTGTAGTTTCAAAGTTGTCATCTCCCGCTTCCGCTGCTTTTCTGGAAATAGCTGGGTTGGTCCCTTTCACGTAAGCTGATGAATGCCGATTCAATAATCAGACCACTGCGTTCACACAAGTCGACAAGGCGATAGCCATTGACCGATGTTTGCTCCACAGGGTAGAATCATTTACAGAGTATTTTGCATTGCTGACCAAGTCATATCTTGGAATTTGCGTCAATCCTCACGATCCTCACGAAAACAGCTAGCTGACAGGGCTCACTTGTTAACAATTTGTTGAGTTCTCCATAGAACGCATCCCGAGATGTCTTCGGCAGTTTCGGTGGGCGCGTGAGAACTTAACATCCACAGATTGAATTTTCTGCTATCCCGCAGCCGTACAAATTCATTTCTACACGACGTGGAGCCGAAGTCTTCAACCCTACTATCAACGTCCTTTCTAACAGCTATCGGACAGCCTCCCACTCTCCTATCACCAGCGTTGCCGCAATAGATGGCGTAATCTCCGACGTTGATGACGGGTCTAGGCGTACTCTCCGACGTTGATGACGGGTCTATCCTTGAGGCAAATTTTACTGTTAAGCAGCAAACGCGTGGTGGTAGCTCCTAAGTCTGCATAACACAGTTTGTTGGATATTAGTCGACAGTTCAATGCGGCATAAATGTGGTATCAGGGAGAAAGGAGAACAAGGCGCGTGCCAAACTTACTAGCTAACCTGCAAACTTAAGCATTTGTGATTTTCTTGTAACTGAACAGTGTGTATTAATAGACTGGTGCAGTTTTTTGCTCATCGATCATGCTGGAATGGATTGCTGCGCACCTTGTCTGGAGTGAGTTCAGAAACATTATCCTCGATTTTCTATATTTATCATCTGACGAACAAATCACAGAATTTCTTAGACGAATAGTTCATAGGTGCATGGTGCGGAGCCACGTTTAACTGCGTTGTACTAGCACTGAACCGAATCGTCGAAATGATTCCTTCCGCTGCACCTCTCCGTTTTCTGTTCCGAGGTAAAGACTTTTCGCACAAGAATCGTGGATCAGGTTCCGAACAGCTTTGTGGAAAAACTACTCAATCAGTTTGTGTGATAGGTAAAAAGTGAAGGATTTGGAAAGGGCTCCCCGTCTTCAGAGCGAATCTTCTTGGAAGTATGCCTCCGAATGTTAGCTTACTAAAGCTTGTTTTACGAATACCCAAGGTTTTACTAAGATGTGTTCTAAATGCCGTAGACGTGGTCCTGCTTATCAATAATTGTTGTTCAAAACTCGAAATGTTCTAAATGCCTTACAAGGGAAATACTATAGGTCATACTAACCATTCCAAACGAAATGTACTTTTCTAAAGCAAGGCATTTTCGGACTAAAAGCCCGAATATTCCCATCGCAGGTGCCTAGAATCTCTTTGAAAAAAATTATAGGCGTTTCTTCTCTGATTTTCGTACCTACTGTACCCTCCAAGAAGCGCAGTAAACTTCCGAGAAGGGTTATGATCACGAAACTGAGGTTTATTTGTCGTTTTCCGAAGATTTCGACTGAATTCGTTCAAAGCTGCCCACCGGCGGAAAAATTTCACGGCGAAAAAATCGACTTTTGACGATTTCCGGAATGTGACGACATATATGACTCAAATCGTTCCTCTGGGGGTTATTAGATGTGCTCAACACGAATCTAATGTTAGTTTATCGATTTTTGACCGCGCCTACGGTAGATTACGGTGGGTATATACGGTAGTTTGGTCAAAGTCTCAGATTTGTCTCTAAGTTTCTATGTGGGGGTTATTTTTGGAGCTGAATATGAATTCGATGTCCGTTTGTCGATTTTCAAATTATTGAGGTACGTTTCGTCCCCTAAATGGCATGTTACCTACCGTTACCTAAGCAATCCTCAAAATTTCGACAAGCGAACCCAGATTCGCGTTAAGCGCCCCAGATAACCCCTGCATACATGTTTTTAGCGAAAACCGGGAAAATTTAAAAAAAACACTCACAAGATTTCATTGGGGGGGGCATCCTTGCATTGCTGCAAAGCTTTACCAAAGCTTTAAAAAACGCTCATAACTTCTTTCAGAGTGAGTCTAGGCAGCTGCAATGGGCATATTCGGACTCTTCGTCCGAAAGTGGTTCTAAAAAGCACATTCATTTCGAATGGTTACTATGACCTATAGAAGTTTCTTTGTTAAGAATTTCTAGAAAAGATCATTCCGATAGCTTTGCGAAGAGGGAAGGGGCACCCGAATGGCGAATTTTTAAGGTATTTAAAAATTGATTTATAATTAGCTAAAAAAATTCCGGTGTGGTTTTGGGGTCTGAATACAAAACTGAGACTCACTTTTCGATTTTGAAAAAAAATAGGCCTCTCTATGGGAGAAATTTCGTTGGCTAAACGCGGGTTTTGGCGACTTCCTGGATGCTACGATAAAAGTCCCTCCGGTAGGATTATTCGAAATGCCTAAAGCAAATCTGCGGTCCGTCTAGTGATTTTATCTGGATTATGCTATGTACGATAGCCTGGCAGGTATCAGATCTTGCTCAAAAAGCCTCTGTGGAGATTATTTGGTACGTAGAACACGAATTTGAGGTTGATTTGTCGCATTTGAAATATTGAGGCACATTGTGTAGGGTAAGGGGTATTATATTTATCTTCCGTAAAATACAATGACACTAATTCCAGCTACAAACAGACCACAGAGTCGCGTTCAGCGTTCTAAATAGGCTGCAGTTGATAGTTCTGAGCCGAAGCCGCAAAAAAGGTTTCCGAAAAAACCCAAACATTTCCTGATATGTACCCTCACCGTTTCGCGAAGCAATGAAAAAGGCCTTTTATGAAATCCCTGGAGGTATTCAGGAAATTTCGAGGACGGGTCAATTATGTACTGTCATAAACGTACAAAAACAAAAACATGGCTCTTCAAATTGTAGGAGTGAAGGAAGAAAAGTACCCAGTAAGCGGAACACATATGGGCTCTGTGCCCGCTCAGACGAACCATTGCTCGGACGGGGATCGGAGAGTAACTACAGCGACGTTATCTCTCCGCTCAGAGGAAAAATTAGCCAGCTACTCGGACGTCAGCACTCGCTCTTTGGCCAACCGCTGTTCCGTTCGGAGCGATAATGTGTTGCATTTCGGGCCACGGTTGCTGTCCGGTCGATTTTTGAAGCTCCCCAACTTTGTCTTTACTCCCGCCTGTTGCCAAGAAGATGAAGCCTCATAAGAATATAGGGTACTTGTCACATCCTGTGGGCAAGGAGGTAAATCCTGCCCCCCCCCCGCAACGAGAAATCCACCTCGGCAAGAGCTGCAATTAGGAAGCCTTCCTCACCGCGGGCCACGGGGGTCCCCTCGGCCACCAAAGCTTATCCTCCTGAGAGTGACCTCAAGTCACCTCTCAGGAGTGGCCTCAAAAGGCCAACTGCTCCTCTCTACGAGACGAGCCGCCTTTTAAGTCAGCTGATCACGTGACCCAGGAGAATAGCACTCTAGGAATAATCATTCCTGCGTCTCTAAATCTCTCGCGATGGCCCCAGTGGCCCCGAGAGCGACCGGACAGCGGCCGAGGCTGCTATTTCAACCAAACGGGGACCGCGGTGGAATGTCGACCCTCGGCCGCTGTCTGGGCGATGACGTCATAATTGAGAGAAGCCGGTCCCGCTCTGAGCGATGGTTTGTGTGAGTGAGTGTCTAAGTTTGTAGACTTTCTCGTTTTGTCATTCCGTCATCGTGTCACTAGAAAATTACATCTCCAAGACAGCTGAGAGCAGACGTCTTTCCGAATGAATGTAAAAAATGCTATCGAGAACCTCCGATGAGGAATTTCTTTTTTTACAGGAAGGCTGCAGTACATCTGGATGGCACTTTGTGTGGCATATATGGTAGCACTGTTATTTGTAGTCAGACCTATCCCATATGACTCCGCCATGTCGGCATTCATTGCAGCACCGATGATTTCAGATGACATCAACTGGGTACGTTTCTTTTTTTGCATCAGAACTGACACTGTTTTTTGTTCCTCTTTGTTGAAGTTTGTCTGTAACATGAAATTATCTAAATTGGCTTGGTCTAAGGAAATTTCATACTACACATCACTTTTCCTGCCTATTCACAACATTGCTATAGTGGTCGCTATTCTTGCATGTTATTTAATCCTCTGCATCTATGTTGTAAGAATCAGCCGCATTGCGAAAGGTGGCGTCGATAAACTTCAAATACAGGTTAATTCACTTCAAATAAAATTGAGTAGAAGAAAGAATAGGAAATTCATCGTTTCAGCTTTTTACTCAAGCTTTGCTAGTTTGCTCTACAACGGTCATAACGGGCTTACTTTACCTCTATCTGGAGTTCTTTCCCGTATCTCATTTTCTTGTTATCACCGCAAATGTGTGCTGGCAAATGAGTCACGGTAAGTTAGGCCTTGGTCTTAGTTTACAGATCGGCGTAGCCAGCCCGGTCGATAATCTTGAAAGACATGAATGAGGTGGGGTGGAAAAAACACCCGGGGTCGTATTCGCCAACAACCCACCGAGGGAAGTCGAAGGGAAGCGGAGGGGATGATACCGCGCGCGGCAGAGGAGCAGATCAACCCATCTTACACCATGTAAGATGAAAATGCAAACTGTGTTACGTAACGATATCACTGCGAAAAGATAAAGATTCCGTCACGAAGCGGCCATTCTTCAGCTATGCGATTCGAAAAGTTCCGGCGGTAGCGAGGGAAGCCAAGGGAGGCGAGAGGTGGCCGTGGAGCGCGCATTTTGTACTGAATTTTCACCTCATCTACTCTTCGACTCCCCGGCGGGTTGATGGCGAATACGACCCCCGATGTGGCTAACCCGACAGATGTTCCCACGATATAAAGTAAGAAATAAATGATATTCATAATATCGGTCCACGTAATTGGTATAAATTGACCGCGTCAGCCACAGCTGACCACATCGGGTGTTTTTTTGCAACCTCCAGCGTTCAAGTTCTTCCTACGTATCGACCGGACTGGCCACGGCGTTTTTTTCTCAGCCAACTCTGACAGGAGCCTCGTATACCATCTCTGGGAATTCATAGTGAGCTTTAGATTTCGATTATCATCAGCAGCGGGGTGGTGGACATTGGTGAGATGCAGCGCTCTTGAAAAGCGTAGGAAAGTGTTAGATGTTGAGGTTTTGCAACAATTCCAACCTTGCGGTCCAAATCGAATGCCTAATTCGGATTCCGCGTCTCGAATAACCACACTGATAGAGAAAGCAGTAGGTTCTAGCCAAAGATAAAATTTGCACGACTTTTTTAATAAAAATGCTAATATGCAACGCTTCAGAAGCATGGGAAAATATGGTAAAAAGCTTTTTCGTTTTCCATTTACAATCACATTCACTAGTGATTCAGAGTGATCAGCATTTCGTGTGTTCTCCTCGATTAGAAGCCAGCTGGGATATGCGATCTCGCATCGACGGGACCCAGTTCTGCAGCATATTCTTGCCCATGTCAACGTCTAACAACAATGGTTAGGGGCCGGTCGTCATAGTCCTTCCCGACCTGTGGACTTTCTTTAGCAGAATCTCTCGGAGGTTTCCAAGTTAATCCATGTTAGGGCAGCACACCGGCTATCAAAAGTTGTGATCTGATGACGACTGAAGCATCCTGCTATAGAGATGCTGCAGTGGATTCTTTTTTCATATTGTTAAAATATGACCTCCTGATGTCTCGGCAGTGCTCTCGTTTTGAAGAGTACCTGAACTCCGGAGGTCACCCGGGAGTTTTCAGGTACAATGCTGTTAGTGAGGACATCAGATTGGAGTAACCTCAACTCCAGATGAATTGCGAAAAGCTATCAATCATAGTTGTACAATCTCGAAAAACTTTCGAACAAACGAAAATTGAAAAATTCCGTTCGAAAGAATTTCGAACGAACGAATTTCGAAAAACTTTCGAAATTTCGGAGGTCGAACGAACGAAATTCGAAACAAATCGAAATTTCGATTTTTTTCGAAATTTCGTATTTTTTTCGAAGTTTGTTCGAAAGTATTCCGAACGAACGAATTTCGAAAAAATTTCGAGAAATCGGATTTCGAACGAACGAAAATTGAAAAAATTTGGTTCGACGAAATTTCGAACGAACGAAATTTGAAAAAATTTCGTTCGACGAAATTTCGAACGAACGAAAACGAACGAAAAATCTTTCAAAAATTTTTCGAAAATTTCCTTCGTGTACAACTATACTATCAATGCTTCAACTGCTCTGAAATCGTGACAGACCCCGCCGATGCCAATTTTTTCGGAGTAAGGTATATATCAAAGTTTGAACGAAGAGCGGCTCACCTGACAAGATCTACGGACGGAATTGCGTTTTGACAGCAGGCTGAAAATTAGGAGCTTTTTGCCAATTGTCTGGAACTGACGGGTTGTTTGATTTGGTTTTTGTCACTAATAGCACTATATAGAAAGGATGGTTCGCGATGAAATCCGTTTTTGAGTTTTCAATGTATAATGGGAGCTCCAGTATCCTACACAACCGCCACGTTGAGAGAACCGCGGAAAAGTTACTGAAAACTGCTTTTCCGGACCCCTTTCTCTTCGTTTTCAGGCCCAATCCAACCAATCGACGCATGAGAAAGGAACAGTCGATCGCTACGAATCGCTGTGTTGACCCATGATCTCGATCAAATCCCGTTCGTCTTTCTTTCAGCTGATTTTTAGGGGAGAAAGATTGACCGATATGTGCAGAAAAGCCTGTCATGACATTATCATATGATATATTTCACCAACTTCCACTCATTTGTACTATATCACTTGCTGATCAATTAATTTCTTTTCTCATTTGGTGCGCGGCCGTAACAGATGATCGACCCAAAGGCCAACCCCCGAACCCAGAAAGACGTTTTCAACTGAAAAAAACTCCATTGCGGTTCAGTTTTGAAACTGCAAACTTTGTGAGTGGCCTTACTAAGGTCCACTTGAACGATAGAACACAAAAACAAGAATTTGGTTTTCAGCGCGCACGCTGCCTTTAAGATATCAGGCCCGTAGTAAACCCAAGTAACCCGAGTGAAAATGGTTGGCGGCACCCGGCTGGTTGGAGCAAATAGCAACGATCGAGGGTTGTGGCGTGGCCGTATGCATGAAGGATGGATGCGACGCATTCTGGGTTGGAATCTCGCCAGGGGTTGATTTTTGCAGAGAACTCATCACATTCACCCTTCGCCGGAGAGTATGGCTTATCTCAGGTCCGAAATGTACCAGAATTTCACCAGAACTTTCCCAGTGTTTTTTTGTGAGCGTGCAATTATCTTTAGATTATGGAAATCAACTTGGAAACTTCCGTATTTTTTTGGTTCGAGGTTATTAAGTTGCATTTTCGGACATATACTACAAGATTTCTCCCTAAACTAGTAACCTCTCAAAACCCATCAAAAACCATGCGAAATCTGTCAGATTCAGGAATGAGGCCTTGTGGCCCGAACCAGTCATTGGGGGAACACATATCCGCACGCTTCTACGCTTCTTCCAGCGGACGTATCGGCGCTTAGGCCCTCTTGTGGCTTCGCGCGACTGGCGGCGATTTAGAGTGTTTTCAGCAACTTCTGCAAAAATAGATATGTCTGATATGCATGGTTGCGGTCACGCGTAGAGCAATGTGTGAACGCCGCCGTTCGGTGCACACTCACCCACATGCGCGCACCACACGCACACTGACGCGCATTTGCGAAAAAGCATGCAAACGCTTGAATGTGTATACGTGCACGGACACATGTGCCAGTATGTATACACGCACACACCTGCCTCATATACACAAGCACGCAACGCGAAACCCACGAAGATCTACGCGCGTTCATGGGTGCTCATGCGCGCATGTACAGTGGCTCAAACGCATAAACGAGCATATATTTGCGCCCTTACGTGTACACATTTGCATTCATGCGCGCAGTGATTAAATGCACACACACGCAAACATTCATATGTACGCGATCACAATCCCAACTTCCGTTCACGAGAACACGCGCACGTATTCATAATTACACACACGGACGTTCAGTTCTGCGCACAACAACGCATGCGCATGCTCAGATTATTGCTCAGACACCGTCTATGCAGTGACACACCCGCGTAATCACATTCATATTCGCACACAACGCACACTATGGACGCCAAGTATTAATCTGATCCTTGCCAACTTTCAAACACATGCGCGTGGAGAGGTTTGAATCACGTGTGTCGGAACTTTGCGTCTCTTCCCAAATTTCAGCTCAAGTCGTAAGTTGCTATTTCGTAACTCAGGACCGGGGCTGAATTTGCAATGCTGGGTCGCTTTCCGGCTGATTTGTCTGCTCCATCTGATTTATGTCTGAATTATCGACCCGGCCAGGTATTGCGCCGGTGCCCTCACCTGCTATCCTTTAACGTGCGTTACCGCATGCTGACAGCCGGCTGTAAGATCAACAGTCCGGATGATTTAAAGGCAGCATACACGCTCGTAAACGTGATTGAGATAACTACGGAAATAGAATGGTGTGGCCCAGATTACAACGCCTACGCATTTTGAAGTGTCAAAAACGACCCACAATGCCGCTACATGAGCTAGAAGTTGGCCCCGCCCTGTATTTTCACGCCCCTTGTATTTGCCCTTTTCCTGCAGCTCAAGGTTGCTGGGTCATATTCACCTTCGGTACTGTTGGTAGATTGCCTAACAATTGAACCACACACGTCACTGACGGCGAAGATGGCCCAGCAATCCTGCGTTGGAGGAAAAGGGCAAATACAAGGGGCGTGAAAATACAGGGCGGGGCCAACTTCTAACTCATTTAGCGGCATTGTGGGTCGTTTTTGACACTTTAAAATGCGTGGGGGGTGTGTATACAAAAAAATTGGGGGTGTGTATACAAGTCTGTTGGTACCTGCTCGTTGGTGCCCCTGCTTCTACTGAACCCAGCAGACGTTTGAGTGTACACAGGGAACGTTCGAGCGATATAGCGTGCACAACTATATCGCGAAAGTATCCCGCACATTGCATAAAGGTGTCGCCGTCCGGCACACTAAGGCCTCTGGTCCATAAAACCTTAGGATCCGTACCTAGGGAGTCATGGAGTCTTTGGCCACAAGCCACAGGCATTATGTTGCAAGTCATACGGTTCGATTCACATTGTTATCCCAACCACGTTTACGAGCGTGTATGCTGCCTTTAATCAGCCAGACTGAGGGTTTACTACAGACCCAGGTATTTTTTGATTCCAAGGAGCCTGAATAGCAAGGGTGCACATTTTACCAAAAGAAGAAAGGCATCAGCTCCTAATTTTTAATTGCCCATGAGGTGCCCGAACATGAATCCAATAAAGAACCTCGAATGAATTTTTATCAAGAAGTCCGCAGGCAGAGAAGAACCCTCGCGACCGTCCCGGACCACAGTTGCTACAGAAGTTGTTATGAACATGATTATGCCGCAGAACTGGATTCCGCCACTGCCAGGTCGCATTCCAGGTGATTTCTAATCAAGAAGCACACATATAAAATGCCAATCATTTTGAAGCATTTGTGAATGTCATTGTTATTAAAAACAAATTAGCTTTTTGCTACCCTTTCCTATACTTTTGAAGCGGTGTATTGCAGCATTTTTCTTCAAAAAAAAAATTCAGAATTGTAAAATTTTCTCTCTAGCTTTCTGTGTAGTGGAAATATTTGAAACGCGGGATCTAAAGTTGACATCCGGTTTCTACCGCAGGGTTGAAGTTATCCCGAAAATTCAAAATTCGACGCGTTCCTATGCTTTCAACGCGCGCTGAATAAGTGGTAATAAGGATGAGTCGACGAAAGAAGCGACTTTTTCAAAATTGACGAGTTCCTGAGCTTCATAATGGCTTCTTTTTAAACGAGTAATTGAAGCTGCACTGTAGAGTTTGGTGCTATTACCCTCCTTTATTGCTACGATTCGGGTCGTAGACCCTTAGTCAGGCTGCAAATCATTACAGTAAACAACATAATTCGAGCACAACTATGGGATTATCGGAAACAGATAATGATGTCCAAGCAACAAAATGATCGCTTAACCGGGTTGAATGCTGTTTTTTTTTCAAACGGTACTGGTGTTGAATGACCGATTCTAATCCGAGGCAGACGACAGATAACTGGCTGAGAGACTTTTATGGTGAGAGTGATCAGAAGTCGGTTATCAGTGTCTAATCCTGATGCGTGATGAGTAGTCTCAACGCCTCCTTCATTTCATATCGGCTATTCATGGGCCGTGCCCATCTCTTGACCTCGATCGCTTCGCTTGTTTTTCTCTTTACTGTATCGGAAGTGTTTTTGTGCAGAATAGCGACGATCATTCTTGGAACTGCATCGTTGAAGGGCTGGTGGTGTTAATGAAAATGAACACTTTATCGGGAAAATTGAAACAAATTATTCTAAAGTCACATACGAGTTGCCGACAACATGGAAAAATAGATGAACGTTAAAATGGATGGTAGCGTTGTTAATGCACGAAGGCAATCAATAACATGGAACAAGAAAACACCCCTGGAAAAGTCTATAACAATGGATAAGGCTGGGCTAAACTTGTCACATGAGAGTAGAATCAAACTATATGTATAAGGAGCGAGAGAGCAGAAAATGCGATTCGAGGATTTTTCTCCAAATCCATCTTTTTCCCTTTTCGAATCTCCAACGAAAATGCCAAAAGTAGCCTAGAAAAAATTCCACTGTCCTCGGAGGAGGGAGGGTGAGTGCGGTGTCTGGAGAGAAAGCACTGCTAGGATACGAGTTCAGTGAGCGCTCTCATATGTTCAACTACTCGATTTCGTACAGACCTTCCGGTCTCCCCTAGTATAACTCTCGGCAGGTCTCACATTCCTGTTTGTACACCACATCGCGAACGTGGCAAATTTTCAAAAGGAAAAAGCGACTGCTCACTGCTTGATAATCGAAATCGACAGCTTGTCAGAAACTCCCCAAAGCTCACAAAACTCGATCTTGCGAGACATCTTTTGTTTTGAATAACATTTAATGCTCTCGAACGTCAGTATCCGAAGCAGCGATCAGGGTGTCCAAGACTGGTGGCCATAGTCCCTTCTACTAAGAGGCTGGGGCAAATGAGACACCGCTCGGCTACGAGACCGTTTGCACCTGTGCGTATTCAACAAAGGTGCGAACCTTTCACGTTCATGAATCCGGCCCCTGGCAGCCAGCGGTCAGCCGGCGTTTACGCAATCGAATGTATGGTGGGCTAGCTTCACATGTACTGTCAATCCGCGTGTCTTCTTGGTTGCGCTCATCGAGTGGGTACAGAACTATAGGTTTCGATTATTTCTCAGTCACAAGCCGATTAAAATATACATTAGATATTAATATGCATATCGATTGCGATGCAACTTTTTTGATACCTCACTCAGAATTTTAAGGACTACACGGCATCGTCTACCTTTCCTTCAATGTGCATATACGCCGTGAAGTGCTGTCCCTATTCAGCACCTCAAAGAAGCGTTCTGTTGATCCGTTCACGACCACCCACGGTAATATAACACTCACTGCTGTCGGATAACCAGAACATGGAGCGAACGGCTAGTGAATCACAATAACTTCATTTTGTTTATATATGTATTGTGCTTTCTCATTTAATGAGTAACTGATTCCTCGTACAGGCGTAAACATGTGAATAGACATTCCAAATAGCTGACTCGTGACTCGCATGAGAGCTGGCAAGGAGGAAGAAAGGCGCTGAGAGTCTCTACCTGGTAAAAATGAACTGAATTGAAACGTTCAACTGAAAACGTTGGTTTTAAGATTGCGTTCAATTTTATTTTTCTGGGAGGTTATTCAAGTATTGCTCTGCATATTGCTCCTTTGAGCTATCTTACAATGTTACTTCTATGTACTCTTACTATATATGTATCTGACTATAGATAAACACATATGAACATCTGAACAGCGTCTTTTGTTAACATTCCCAGATCGGGAAGTTATTGCGATCGCGGACACTTTCACAAGCGAGCGAGGCGAGCCGAAGCCGAAGCGAGTGGTATCATAAAGGTTCATCATGATGGCCAATTTTGCTAGAGTTTTATAAGCTGAATCGCCCGTAACCGTTCAACAAGAAAATAGGCGATGAATCAATACACGTAATGGGGATTCAACCTCTTTCATGGACACGAAAACCGCAGAAACTGAATAATTTATGCTATCAAAAATGATTAAAGGCACTGTTCGCGATGAACTTCATCCTCGAATTTTTCATGACAAACGCTTCTCGTGGCTCTCAGAAGCAGAACAGCGTCGAAAAAACGGGAAGAAAAGCTACCCAGGCGCTGCAAAACGTCTTAGAAAAGTGGGCAAACCCCGCCGCCGTGGGCAAGTGCCGCCCCTTCCCGCCCCTCGACGTGAACAAAGGAACACTCGAAATAGTGAGTTGAGCGATGGTTTCCGATCGAAAGCCCCGTTCTTCCCTTCTATCTCAACTTCTCTCTTTACTCAGGTCAGCTCGCACACATTGGCTGCTAAAAGACGGAAGTTACAAGCCTCGGACAACTCCTCCACCATTTTCCCTAGCTCAATTTTGAGGGACCATAATTCCATTTCCAGAGGGTCTTGTACGATTCCAGAAGCATCATTGGAATCAGAATGGGACCGGTTTCGAGATAGGCAAAAAAACAGAAAAGCGATTTTTATCGCGAACAGTGCCTTTAACAACTTCGGGTGGGGTCCGGTTGTATCGTCGCAACGCGGGGGGCGTCGCGCGCGGTGAAGGGTGCGTCGCGCGCGGTGGAAGGGCGGAGCGATACGAAATTTACAGTACCCATGGCGGATCGACTAGAGCACGTTAACCCACGCTAGTGCATAACGACAACAACAGCAGAGAAATGACGCGTCTGATTGCCTGAAGTTTGATTTTCACAGCTAGTTCTTTAATGCGAAAAAAAAAAACTAAAACATACAGTTAAATTCCAGTGATCCAAATATTCCATCGCAAAAGAAATACATAGCTCAATCGTTTTCGGGCATCTTTCGGCAATATTTGAAATTACGAGTAGTTTTTTCAAATCAGAGAATGAAATTAAATAATTACCCGAGCGTTTATTTGAGTCGGATATAGATCAGTTTCTTGATTGCATTCACGCAGAGGAAAAATTTGAACCTATGAGTTCGAATAAGTATAAGTTTATTCGGAAATTTCGAAAGCGATTGTTCGAATTGATGGAGGAGAGGTTCTCTAATCAAATAAAACTTGAATAAAACATCGTTGAAATGAATTTAAAAATCGAAGGGTGAAGGGAGAAGTCTCGAATCGTCGGTCAAAGTCAAAAAATCACAGAAAAATGAAAATGAAAAAAGGGAAGTATAAATGAGTTCAAAAATGTTTTTTTCAAAACAACGGTAGTACAACTAACTTTTCCTATTTTTTAATTGCCCGACTGTGGTTTTTCTTTTATTTCTCCTTTTTTTTTCAAAATTTAATTAGCTATTTAAGCGTTCTCTAGCTCTAAAAATTTTACGGTCCCTTTTCCGGTAAACTGTTACAAAACTAATCACTCATAAAACATCCGTAATGAGCCTCGTGTTCATATTTCTCTTCCGAGAAACTGAATATTGTCCACTGTTTACGGACAAAAGCCTACATTTTTTATTTATTCCTTCTTTGAGACAAATAAAAACTTAAAGTCAAATTTTTAATAATATTTCTAGGTTAGGATTAGCAATGACGAATACAATGAGTTAACAAATGTCTTCAAGAAATATGAATAAAAGACAAAAAAATCACCAACTACAACCAGAACGTTTCCAGTCGAACATGTGGTTTTCTTCTCATGGATAATAATCAATATGAAACCAATGTAAAAACGCGAGCATATGCAGACCGAAATAGTAATGCTGAGCAACACCTTAGGGACATGGGCCGAAACTTGCCCGGCTACTAAAATTAGATTGTTTTCATATAGAAAAAGGACATTTTCGAAAGCATGTGTAAATAAACAAAAAGTTTTACGTTTGTTTGGCCATATCTTTACACTAAAATTTCGAACACCCCCCCCCTCAATCACGAACACTAAAATAGAGCTACTTTCCTTTCTGGTGCGTTTCGGGGTAACTCCATATTTGAGCAAAATTTAAAAAAAAACTAATTTAGTTTTGGGCTAACGCTCGCAAGTTTAGACAAAATTATTAAGTGAATTATTTTGCTATAGTTCAAGGAGTCTATCTAGTTAGAGAAACGAATTTATTGCAAGAATAATTTTTCATTCACTCGACGACTACCTTCAATATTTCCAGAATTTGATCAGAAAAAATTTGGGACAACAACAGAAGGAGAGGAGCGAGTGATCCGGATCACTCTAGATCTGGAATGTAAATATAATCGGGGTACACATGTAATCATTATGGTAATGGCAATATGTGTGATATATGGTCCTCCTTTCCTGAAGGAAACTTCGCACATTCGCCACGGCCTACATATGTGCGAGCCATGTGTGACTAGCGCTACTGATACGTGAGAGGCCCTGAGGTAATCTAAGGTGATAACATTTAGGGATGTTGGGTCACTTGAAAGCGCAAGAGCGCTAATTGATAACTACACTCATCCTAAGTCTAGTCAGTTGTCAATGACAATCGATTTTGTTTCGAAAAACCCACCCAAATTGTGACAATCTTTCAAATTGGCGAAAATTTGGGCATAGTGGAGGGATGAGTTTTCGAAAACAAAACATCTAGATTGCGACACTTTTGATTTCTGTTTACAAATTTCTTTAAATCAACCCTAAATTGAATATGTTTACAATCGGAGAAAATTTGGGCATAGTGAATGTATAATTTTTCAAAAAACCGACCATAGATCTGAAATATTCACCATTGGGGTAGTTGGGGCATAGTGGAGGGACGATTTTTGAAAAATTCATTTCAATTGTGAGAATTTTTGAAATCGGGGAAATTTTAGCATAGTGGAGTTTTTTTCGAAAAACCCGAAAATCGTGACAATTTTTAAAAACGGGGAGAATTTGAACATAGTGGAGGGACGATTTTTGGAAAACCCACCCAAATTGTGGCTTATAATTGCAGTCGTAGCAGAGAAGTTGAGTTTTATAATGGAAAAAACTCCACCTTACGAAAAATCTTCCACTCTCTTCCATCAAAGTTTTTATGATTATGTATAAAATATCTTAATGTAGGTTGAATTTTCGCACAAAGTCGCATGTTTTCATCATCAATTGTTATTGAAAATGATTTATTGATTGATTACATACATTGTTTAAAACTTCAGTGAGTTCCAACCACAAAATCATCTTGATCAACGCCCTTTTCCGCCTTTTTTAGCTTGGACAAAAAAAAAGAAGAAACTCAAGTTAATTACAAAATTCAGTCTCGAAATAGTTGGAAAAATAGAGGCTTTGAAGCATCACTATTATCAATAATTATCCACAGATATTCACAAAACGTAAAATTTGGGATAATTAACCAATGTTCGATTTAATTCTATTTCGAAAATTCAAGAAACCTATTACGAACTCTGCCTAGTTCCTAAATTTCTGGTAAACCTAAAGGTGAAGGAGCACTAGCCTTTTTCTAACTTTCTGCGATAAAATACACGTTTCAGAGAACGGGAAATTTAATCGCAAAATGTCTAGAAAAAGTACAGCTTGGACGGAAACGTAGACGAAGACTAGAATAATAGTGAATATCAGTTAGAAACGTTGACGAAGACTAGAATAAAAGTGAATATCAGTTAGAAATGTAGACGAAGAACAGTGAATATCACTCAGAATAGCGTGTTAAGAATAATATTGCAGTAAACAGGGTCTGCGCGTCCTTTAAGATTGAAATCTAGTATCGCGGAGGGTAACTCGTCCGCGACCTAGCCGTGCGACGCCGCGTCGCGACGTGGTCAAGCTGCGGCGATACAAGCGGGCGTCCCCCAACAACTTCTCAGACAATGGGGCTGGCGACACGCTGTCAATCACCTGGCAAGCAAACACCGGCCCCGGTTGCAGCCCGCTGATGGCCAGGGCGCCGCCCGCATGTTGGCGAACCGCTGGGGTCCGTCGACCGCTAGCTGTCATCCCGCTCGTGAGCAACGCATTGCCAGCGCTCTGCCAGCGAGCTGGCGAACCGCTGGCAGCTCTTCGACCAGTGGCTATCACTCCCGCTCGTGGGCAGCGCTTTGCCAGCGCTCCGCCAGCAGGTTTGCGAACCGCTGCCTGCTACCTCAGCCACCAGCCGTCGCTTCCGCTCGTGGGCAGCGCACTGCCAGCTCTTCGCCAATTAAGTGGCAATAGCCCGCCAGATGCCAGTCCCGCTGGTGGTTAGCTCATGAACAATGCTCCTCCACAGAATCGCCAAGAAGCTGCCAGATCTCATTTCCGCTGATGGCCAGCGCATAGGACACGCTTCGCCACTTAACTGCCAGTAGACCGCCAGATGTAAATTTCGGGACCAGATTGAAGTTTCGAAGTTTTACGTTCTCTACATAGTTTTGTCGTCTCAATGAACACCGTGCTTTAAGCCATGGCTGAATCAGCGTCGCTCCATTACGGAGTGAGGTTGATGCAGACAGCGGATTTCGTGTCAGATCAGAATACAATACCCACCCTTGGAGGCAGTAGAGCAACGAAAAAAACCATTTCTCACGCCTTTCCGCCGTATTCTCTCAACTCCGTCATAATAGGGTTTTCAAGTTTAAAGGAGGTGTAGCTCTAATAGCCTCATGAAGATTTACAAGATGGCATTAAAATCTTGTTGATAGTTTAAACCGTACGTTAACTACAGGTACTCCGCCCTTTCTAAAACACGTTCTCACCTGTCAGAATGAAAGAGCCGACTGAGCGTCCTAACGAGCAAGGGTAGAAGCAACATATCTATAGTTGACGTGTAGTTAAAGGCACTGTTCGCGATAAACTTAATCCTCGATTTTTTCATGACAAACGCTTCTCGTGGCTCTCAGAAGCAGAACGGCGTCGAAAAAACGGGAAGAAAAGCTACCCAGGAGCCGCGAAACGGTTTAGAGGAGTGGGCAAACCCCGGCACTGTGGGCAAGTCCGGCCCCTTTCCGCCCCTCGACTTGAACAAAGGAACACTCGAAATCGTGAGCTGAGCGATGGTTTCCGATCAAACGCACACCCTTCATTCTCAACATCTCTCTTTACTCAGGTCAGCTCGCATACATTGGCTGCAAAAGGCGGAAGTTACAAGCCTCGGACAACTCGTCCCCCATTTTCCCTAGCTCAATTTTTGAGGGATCATAACTTCATTTCCAGAAGGTCTTGCACGATTCCAGAAGCATCATTGGAATCAGAATAGGACCGATTTCAAGATCAGGCAGGAAAACAGAAAAGCGATTCTTATCGCGAACAGTGCCTTTAAAACAATCAATAAAATTTCGACATCATCTCGTAGATAATGATAAGGCGATTCTAGCAGTATCTTTTCTACCCCAGGAAAAACTAAAATGACCGAACTATCAAGAAAAATGGAAAAATAGAGAGAAAGAGGCTTTTTTTGTTGTTTTGTAAATTTCGAGGGTAGGGATTGTGACAATTACTGTCGCCCCTCGGTGTTCGCCGCCATATGTCATTTGAGAACTGTCTCGCGCGGAGCTCATTTGCCGCAGCGAGTATTTTGCTAGTACTCGGTGTAACAGATTCAGCTATCCAATTAAACCCAATTGCAAACTATTATGGAGCAGTAATTTTATTGTGGCTGTTACAGCCGCACTTGTTTTCTCGATTTAGAGAAGGCGTTTGACCGAGTTCCGCATGATGTAATCTGGTTTGCATAACGGCCGCACGGTGTCCCAGAGGAGCTCAAAGACTGGGTCAAGGTTCTCTACACTGATTCAAGAAGTCGGGTTCAAGCTGCTGCTGGAGCTTTGGCCGAATTCCCCATCTCCGTTGGCGTGCAACAGGGATCTGCTTTATCTTCCCTTCTATTTATCATCGTGATGGATACTATCACGAGAGACCTGCAGAGACCAGCGCCATGGACGCTTTTGTATGCGGAAGATGTGATAAATTGGAAGAGCTGAAGATAAATTGGATCTCGAGCGACAGGTGCAAAACTGGAGCGACCGATTGGCTCGATTCGGGTTTCGCCTCAATGTTAGGAAGACTGAGTATCTGAATACGGATAGAAGTGAGCGTGCCTCCTTCAAGATTGATGGTATCGAGCTCACTCGCGCTGACTTCTCCAAGAACCTTGGTTTGGTGATTACATCTGACTGCAGTCTAGATAGTGAGGTCAACACTAGGGTCAGAGCTGCGTGGTTGAGATGGCGGTCAGCGACAGGAGTGCTATGCGACAGGAAGATGCCCGATCGCCTAAATTCGAAGATTTACCAAACTGTGGTCCGGATTGTTGCGCTGTATTCAGCAGAGTGCTGGCCTGCTACCAAGGAAGCAGTGCGAAGGCTCGGTATAATGGAGACTAAAATGCTCCGTTGGACGGCGGGTGTCATCCATTTGGACCACGTCACGAACGACGACATCAGGAAGCGTGTTGGTGTTGCTCCGGTTGCCGAAAAGCTGCGTGAACCTTGATTGCAATGGTATGGGCACGTTCTTCGAGCTGGAAAAGATACCGTATACATACGCATACAGTACTGCCTGCAATGTGTGTGTGTGGGGGGGGTGATTCTGGGGAAAACAGAGACGTGCTGCTGGAGAATACTCAGAGCTGTTGTGAGGATGTGCAGGGCTAAGTGGTTTCACTGATCTACTTTTTTGACTCTACAGACGTGAATCATTTTAAATTTATGATTTCCAAAAGTTTAGCTTCCTGGCAAAAGTAATGATTTGGCAATGTTATAGCTACAAGAAATATAGAAGTTGACAAAATAAGATAAAAAAAACGTCTTGAAATATCTTTGGAAATGATTTGGCACAAAATAACCAGAACTAATGAAAAACTGGGAAATGTAGTGAAATAACCAAAACCGGATTTGGCGGTCATTCATAGGCCAACTTTTGATAAGTAGTGACTGACGTCGGATTAAATTTTACAAGCTTCTCCGTTAAAGGCTGTGGTCACGATGAAAAACGCTATAGAGAAAACTACAAAAATCAGCTCAGATCAAAAACAGCTGAAAAACTATGAAGGTAGAGCGGTGAAAATCGGGCTAGAATTAGAGCTTTTAGGGCCCAAATAAGCTGTTTCGTGCACACATGCACAGCGATGACGAAAAAGATCGCCGTCTCATGCCGAGCAGTCAAAAATCATCGACATTCAGAGGACGAAAAAATGCAAATTTAACGAAGAAAAACAGTTGAACAATGAAAGCATCACTTCAGTCAATGTATTGACTAGATGTGCACATAAATCCAAATCTTCGGTGATTGAAATTCAATTTCAAGCCAAATGATGTTCTTGATATAAGAGGTCACCGATGCCGATGATGTGGAGTGGGCTCGTCCACCATCAAAAGACAAGAAAGTTCAGGCTTCAAATTTGGCCCAAAACAGTGGTTTTTTCGCGATTTTTTCTAATAGGTCCTACTACTCGAGACCCAGAAAAGGGTTTAGAGAAAAAAAGACGGCAAGCATATTTGATCGCGACCACTGCCTTTAAACTTATCAAAGCGAAATCAAGCGCGCATCGGATTTGAGCATTACGTTCACATAGCTTGACCCACCCTGATTTCCGTATTACATCTTCAATGAAACGTTTTACGGTTTCCGTTGCGCGCTTGATTTCGCTTTGATAAGTTTAACGGAGAAGCTTGTAAAATTTAATCCCACGTCAGTCACTACTTATCAAAAGTTGGCCTATGAATGACCGCCAAATCCGGTTTTGGTTATTTCACTACATTTCCCAGTTTTTCATTAGTTCTGGTTATTTTGTGCCAAATCATTTCCAAAGATATTTCAAGACGTTTTTTTTTATTTTATTTTGTCAACTTCTATATTTCTTGTAGTTATAACATTGCCAAATCATTACTTTTGCCAGGAAGCTAAACTTTTGGAAATTTCATATATTTTTACCAAAGGTCCCCTTTCTGACCTGATTTTTGCTTAGCGACTCCCACTCTGGAGAGGAAAAACCGTTTATGAAAGCTTTTCCCTACGGCAAATAATCCAATCATTACCGATCGGTGTGGTCGGACGACTATAACTCCTAAAAATTGTGACCCGCAGACATAAAAAAGGACCCATTCTTTCCTACTGAGGTCCCGCACACTTTCTTTGGCGTCCTGTGCACTCCCACTGGGGCCCGCACACGTTTTACGGCGTCCTGAGAATTCCCACAAGGGCCCCGCACACTTTCTGCGGCGTCTTGCGCACTTCCACTGGGGGCCCGCACACTTTGTACGGCATCCTGCGCACTCCTCAAATCCTATTCACACCAACCGTCTCAAAGAGGAAACAATCCTGGGTTCGTATTCGCCAATAACCCGCCGGGTACCCGCCGGGTAGTCGAAGGGTAAATGAGGTGAAATTTCAGTACAAAACGCGCGCTCCACGACCACCTCTCGCCTCCCTTGGCTTCCCTCGCGACCGCCGAAAGATTTTGCATCGCTTCTCGGGAAAATTGGCCGCCTCGCAGCGAAATTTATTGCAAATTGCAAATTTTTAATTTCTTAAACCCTCATTTTCTCAATTTCCGTGTGATTCTGTCTTTTGTTTCCTTTTCATTCGTGACTCAGATCCTTTTTTTTTCGTTACAATTATACATTTTTGACTGTGAATATTAATTTTGCTATTTTTTTCGCACGTTTCATTGAATTTTTACCAAAAAAATTGAAAAGCGATTTATGCCACATCTTAATCATCCAGAGAGCTGCGGGCTCTCATCTTTATGTCCAAGTATTATAGACAGTGGGAAAATAACGATCTTTATTCTGCCAGGTTTCATTTTTTAAAATGTGGATATTGAATTTGAAAGACCGATCCATTTGTGGTAAAATGAGTTTCATTTGATGAGCCACCGTCCATAATACTTGAATTATAAAGTTGTAAAATCAGAACACGAGCTTTAAATGCGCCGATTTGCTAGAACTACGAATAAAACCCAGTAAAACATGTTATGATATTGTTCTGCAACAAAGGAAATTAGTTTTCAATATTCTTATGCAAGAAACAAGTCTAAAAATGCAAAAGAATCGAACGAAAAATTGAAAATTACACAATATTCTCGAAGGGAAGTCCACGGGAATTCGAAGGGTAATCGATCAATACGTTTATTTCCATCTTACAGCGTGTAAGATGGGTCGATCTGTTCCTCTTCCGCGCGCGGTATCATCCCTTCCGTTTCCCTTCGACTACCCTCGGCGGGTTGTTGGCGAATACGACCCCTGGGCGGAAGACTATCATTGGCTGTGTTGATTTTCATTAGTTCATTTTCAAAGTTCAGTGAGCGTCGGATGGTTAACAATAACATGTTTACATGTTTTTACCAGTCTTGGCCCTCAATTTTGAGGTTCCGCTAAAATTGAGCTTTCAGCTCCAAAATTGTATTGGAGCTAGCTGCATCCACTTCCCGCCTCCTGCCAAAAAATTTACTTCCTAGCTAAATTTTAAGTGTTGCAACAAGATCGTGAATGCCGTCTGAAAAAAAGGAGATGAACACTTTTTCGACCAAAATCACGTGGTTTTCGCCATTTTTCTCGAGCGCCAAGAGACCATTCCACAAGGATCATCCCTGTTGTGATCCTAACGGGACTCTGAGAGTTTTGGCCGCGAAATAGGCGGCAAATACACCACCAGCCTCCGCAGCGGCTCCTGGTGGGCTATTTCCAGGCTATTCCGCGGCTATTTCTCGGCTTCTCATGGAACGGTCCAGAAGTAGCCGAGAATAAGCCAAGATATAACCGAGAAATATCCTACGATATATATTTTGGTAAATTTGTGTGTGCGTGCGTGTGTGTGTATGTATGTATGTGTGCGTTTCTCTGTATGTTTGTTTGACCGTTTATTCGGCTTGCCTTTCAAGGCGGGCAACCTAACGGGGATGGGGCTCAGAAAGTGTGCAGGACGTCAGGGTAAGGGGTGCAGGACCTTAGAAGTGATGCGCAGTACATCATAGGATGGGTACGGGACCCGAATTGTAGTGCGCCAGACGCCGTAGGATGTGTGCGGGACCCAAGTGGGAGTGCGCCGAACGTCATAGAAAGTTCACAGGACCCAAGTGGGAGTGCGCAGGGCGCCGTAGAAAATGTACGGGACCCAAGTGGGAGTGCGCAGGGCGCCGTAGGAAGTGGGCGGGTTTCAAGTGGGAGTGCGCAGGACGCCGTAGAAAGTGTGCGGGATCCAAGTGGGAGTGCGCAGGACGCCGTATAAAATGTGCGGGACCCGAGTGGGAGAGCGCCGGACGCCAGAGAAAGTGTGCGGGATACAAGTGGGAGAGCGCCGAACGCTATAGAAAGTGTGCGGGATCCAAGTGGTAGAGCGCCGGACGCCGTAGAAAGTGTGCGGGATCCAAGTGGGAGTGCGCAGGACGCCGTATAAAGTATGCGCGACCCAAGTGGAAGTGCGCCGAACGCCGTAAAAAGTGTGCGGACCCACGTGGGAGTGCGCCGGACGCCATAGAACGTGTGCGAAATCCAAGTGGGAGAGCGCCGCACGCCATAGAAAGTGTGCGGGATCCAAGTGGTAGAGCGCCGGACGCCGTAGAAAGTGTGCGGGATCCAAGTGGGAGTGCGCAGGGCGCCGTAGGAAGTGGGCGGGTTTCACGTGGGAATGTGCAGGACGTCGTAAAAAGTGTGCGGGATCCAAGTGGGAGTGCGCCGAACGCCATAGAAAGTTCACAGGACCCAAGTGGGAGTGCGCAGGGCGCCGTAGAAAATGTACGGGACCCAAATGGTAGTGCGCTAGACGCCGTAGAATGTGTGCGGGACCCAAGTGGGAGAGCGCCGGACGCCAGAGAAAGTGTGCGGGATCCAAGTGGAAGAGCGCCGAACGCTATTGAAAGTGTGCGGGATCCAAGTGGTAGAGCGCCGGACGCTGTAGAAAGTGTGCGGGATCCAAGTGGGAGTGCGCAGGGCGCCGTAGGAAGTGGGCGGGTTTCAAGTGGGAGTGCGCAGGGCGCCGTAGAAAATGTACGGGACCCAAATGGTAGTGCGCTAGACGCCGTAGAATGTGTGCGGGACCCAAGTGGGAGAGCGCCGGACGCCAGAGAAAGTGTGCGGGATCCAAGTGGGAGAGCGCCGAACGCTATTGAAAGTGTGCGGGATCCAAGTGGTAGAGCGCCGGACGCCGCAGAAAGTGTGCGGGATCCAAGTGGGAGTGCGCAGGGCGCCGTAGGAAGTGGGCGGGTTTCAAGTGGGAGTGCGCAGGACGCCGTAGAAAGTGTGCGGGATCCAAGTGGGAGTGCGCAGGACGCCGTATAAAGGTGTGCGGGACCCGAGTGAAGAGTGCGCCGGACGCCGTAGAAAGTGTGCGGGATCCAAGTGGAGTGCGCAGGGCGCCGTAGGAAGTGGTCGGGTTTCACGTGGGAATGCGCAGGACGTCGTAGAAAGTGTGCGGGATCCAAGTGGGAGTGCGCAGGACGCCGTATAAAGTGTGCGGGATCAGTGGGAGTGCGCAGGACGCCGTATAAAGTGTGCGGGACGAAGTGGGAGTGCGCTGAACGCCGTAGGAAGTGTGCGGGACCCAAGTGGGAGTGCGCTGAACGCCGTAGGAAGTGTGCGGGACTCAAGTGGAGTGCGCAGGACGCTGTAGAAAGTGTGCGGGACCCAAGTGGGGAGCGCGCCGGACGCCGTAGAAAGTGTGCGGGACCCGAGCGAGAGTGCGCTGGACGACGTAGAAAGTGCGGGACCCCGGTGAGAGTGCGCCGGACGCCGTAGAAAGTGTGTGCAGGACCCGAGTGAGAGTGCGCAGGACGCCGTATAATGTGCGGGACCCAAGTGGGAGGGCGCCGGACGACGTAGAAAGTGTGCGGGACCCGAGTGAGAGTGCGCCGGACGCCGTAGAAAGTGTGCGGGACCCGAGTGAGAGTGCGCCGGACGCCGTAGAAAGTGTGCGGGACCCGAGTGAGAGTGCGCCGGACGCCGTATAAAGTGTGCGGGACCCAAGGGGGAGTGCGCCGGTCGCCGTAGAAAGTGTGCGGAACCCGAGTGAGAGTGCGCCGGCCGCCGTAGAAAGTGTGCGGGACCCAAGTGGGAGTGCGCAGGACGCCGTATAATGTGTGCGGGACCCAAGTGGGAGGGCGCCGGACGCCGTAGAAAGTGTGCGGGACCCGAGTGAGAGTGCGCCGGACGCCGTAGAAAGTGTGCGGGACCCGAGTGAGAGTGCGCCGGACGCCGTAGAAAGTGTGCGGGACCCGAGTGAGAGTGCGCCTGACGCCGTAGAAAGGGTGCGGGACCCGATTGAGAGTGCGCAGGACGCCGTATAATGTGTGCGGGACCCAAGTGGGAGGGCGCCGGACGCCGTATAATGTGTGCGGGAGGAGGGCGCCGGACGCCGTAGAAAGTGTGCGGGACCCGAGTGAGAGTGCGCCGGACGCCGTAGAAAGTGTGCGAGACCCGAGTGAGAGTGCGCCGGACGCCGTAGAAAGTGTGCGGGACCCGAGTGAGAGGGCGCCGGACGCCGTAGAAAGTGTGCGGGATCCGAGTGAGACTGCGCCGGACGCCGTATAAAGTGTGAGGGACCCAAGTGGGAGTGCGCCGGTCGCCGTAGAAAGTGTGTGGAACCCGAGTGAGAGTGCGCCGGCCGCCGTAGAAAGTGTGCGGGACCCAAGTGGGAGTGCGCAGGACGCCGTATAATGTGTGCGGGACCCAAGTGGGAGGGCGCCGGACGCCGTAGAAAGTGTGCGGGACCCGAGTGAGAGTGCGCCGGACGCCGTAGAAAGTGTGCAGGACCCGAGTGAGAGTGCGCCGGACGCCGTAGAAAGTGTGCGGGACCCGAGTGAGAGTGCGCTGGACGCCGTAGAAAGGGTGCGGGACCCAAGTGAGAGTGCGCCGGACGCCGTAGAAAGTGTGCGGGACCCGAGTGAGAGTGCGCCGGACGCCGTATAAAGTGTGTGCGGGACCCCAGTGAGAGTGCGCCGGACGCCGTAGAAAAAGTGCGGGACCCGAGTGAGAGTGCGCCGGACGCCGTAGAAAGTGTGCGGGAACCAAGTGCGGAGAGCGCCGGTCGCCGTAGAAAGTGTGCGGGACCCAAGTGGGAGTGCGAGGGGCGCCGCATAAAATGTGTGAGACCCGAGGGAGATCGCGCCGTAGGAAGTGTGTGAGACCCAAAAGGAAGCGTTGGACGCCGCAGAAAACGTGTGAGACTCGAGAAAGAGAGAGAGCGCATTACTTCAGAATCACTATGTGCGTCTAAAAGAGAGCAAACACCACTCCTTTCTTCAGGTCCCCTACCCTTCACCACTCAATTCAACTGCTTAGGTGTTTATATGCACTAACTTTTCTAAATCGGGTTTATATACGATGAAAATAAGAGTTAATCAAAATCTGCATCCATGAAACACAAACATCATTCTACTTCATTTGGCAATAAAAGTAGCAGGGGGTCGGTTGATCATGAAAACGTTTAGTAAATTCCAAACAGCGGTTGTCCTTATCATGACGAAAATTAAGATAAATTAGAGGCCAGTTCAGGATCTTATAAAACGGAAGAACGACCGGTGTGTCACGGTACAGATTAGGAGGTAAACGGGCGTAGCAAGGTTTGGAATGCTTTGTGATTTCCCATGGTTTAAGTGTTGCCGCCTAAACCAGCTTATGGGCCGGCGCAGGAAGAAAGAAAGCACCGAGTTATTTGCCTTATACCCAATATGCCGGCGAAGCCGGCAAATGGGCCGGCGCAGCCGGGCCCCAGCGGCAGAGGCCGGCGTCAGCCGGCCGAGCCGCTGGTTCAGAATTAATCAAAATTAACGAACACGCAACCGTCGCCGGCTCGACGAGCCACCGTGTGGGGCCGCCAGCGGTTGGGCGGGGCTTCCAGAGGTTGAACGAGGTCCACGAACCTCAAACCTGAGTAATTTAACCGAAGGAGGCGCTGACATCTGAATTATGCCTCTGGAATGCTCCGTATGTCTGCCTGGAGAGCATTATTTCTCGGCTATTTCGCGGCGAGATTCATTTGGCGGCTATTTTAAGGGCGAGCATTATTTAGCGGCTATTACGCGGCTAGCAGGCATTTCGCGGCTATTTCTCGGTCAAAACTCTCAGAGGAGGTGGGGGTGACCCCACCACCACTGCTTGCAGTGGGGTCCACCACACTGCAAACCGTGGGGAGATGGGCCCATTTTTGGGTACCACCTCCCTTCCCCCCCGAGCCGTGGGGATATCCCCTCGGCCACAAAAATTATCCTCCGGAATCCGGTGGATCTTCTGGAAAGTGACTAAGGCCACCTTCCAGGTCCGGCTCCGAAGAGCCGACTGAGGCACACGGTGAGATGAGGAGTCTTTTATACCAGCAACATTGTTAATACCTTTGTCTTAACATGTCTGTGTTCATACGCGTCTTGACTTAGTACACGTGAAACAGGTTTTAACTTGCCTCAATAGGGCAAAGCGCAACTTTAACAGGATAATTCCTGAGTGAGAATTTTGTGCCGGAGGCAAATTATAATCGTCTCTTTCTGCGTCGCCCTGCGCACTCCTCAAGTCCTATTTACATCAACCATCTCAAAGAGAGAACAATCTAGGTCGGAATCCTATCATTAGCTGTGTTGATTTTCACTAGTTCATTTTCGAAGTTCAGGGAACGTCGGATGGTTTGCAATAACATGTTCACATGTTTTTACCGTCTTGACCCTCAATATTGAGGTTCCGCTAAAATTGAGTTTTCAACTCCAAAATTGAATAGGAGCTAGCTGCATCCATTTCTAGCCTCCTGCCAAAAAAATTAGCTTCCTAGCTCAATTTTAACTGGTTACACAAGATCGTGAACGCCGTCTGAAAAAGGAGATTAACAGTTTTCGACCAAAATCACGTGGTTTTAGCCATTTTTCTCGAGCGCCAAGGAACCATTTTTACCCATCTTTGGTTGTATACCCCAACTTTTTACGCTCTTTCCAATGAAGACAAAACCGCATTTCCACATTCACTCCGAACGCCGATTTCGTAATCGCAGAGTTGCGCGTGGGCGAGTTAAAGCCAAATCTGGTGCGCGCTTCGCGCGCACCACAATTTCTATAAATCCATTCATAACACACACTAGTCACAACAACTAGAAACAATGGAACGAAAACGTAAATCGCACATGTCTGAGAATTCTTGATATGACTCCCGTTTAGACACCTCCAGACTCAGAACAGATATCGTCATTTTCGTCGACATTGTTTTTTTTCTGAGATGGTCAAAAATTACGAAAATAGCGTAGTGAGGAAAGAAAAATACAAAGTACCCGACATTTGAGAATAATCAATCAATCACATTGTTTGGTATCCACTTTAATGAGCCGTCGCTTGCTATGCTGAATTTGTAGGCGCGAACGACGCGTCTGAACAATTTCGGAAGTAAGGGGATGCTGACCTACACAGAACTTCCCTACTTATAGTTTCTATCTCGAAGAGTGTCGTACTCTTTTCTTCTCTCGTCGTCGTTTGATCCGAGACTGTTGAAAGAACTGCCATGGAAATGCTCATCCGTAGAGCTTATCAAAGCAAAATCACGCGCGATATAAATCAAACAACTGGCTTCACTTCACTTAACACGTGCTGACTGCCGCATTACAGCTCACGATCAGTGATTTGGGGGTGATCAGTTCTAACTCTATTTGGCGGCTGCACCGTCCAAAAAGGGAGAAAAACCCCGAGCTGTCGGCTGCTGGTTGACATGACATCATCCCACCCCTTGATCACGTCGAATCAATGGCTAATGCAATGATATCATACAGCACTGGCAATATGTCCGGTCCGGCATTTCGCATTTTCACCTTGCCACTGGCTGAGAATGAATGAACTCCTGATATAGAGTGGAGAACTCCCAGTAGAATTTGCATATCATTCAATGCTAGAACATACTTCACGAGATGCCTGATTGAAGCTATTCTTGCCCTTAATATTCCGCATAAAATTGGCAACGCGGTACTTTTTCAAAACTCCAACGGAGAGGCAATCATAGTAAGAGGTCATACGGAAGTACTGAGTGGTGGTCCCTGACTGCACCGTATTGCGCGCGTCGATTTCCTACCATTTCCTTTTACGTGTTAAACCCTGCAAGCCCACCTGGACTATCCTAGAGGGGGACACTCAAGATTCAAGTCAGAAATGAAATGAACCACCGATATATGACGCTATCAATCGAAGTATTTCTATAGAATTTCATCACAACAATGGTTTGATAGCATCATCAAGCATCTTTCATCAGGTTTTCCATTCATTTCTAAGAGGAAATCTTGGGTGCCCCCTCGTCTAGGATAGTCCCGCCCCGCCCACTTTCATATAGTGCTGCTTGGTTGTCCCTGAGTCTCGCGCACATTCTACGCGTCAATTTAACAGCTACGATGGCCCCACCACGATCAGTAACAAAGAAAGACTAAAGGACCCAATATGCAAATGTTAGGGTGGTCCCACCACTATTCAATACGATGCTAGCTTGAAAAAAAAGTAAATGCGCAACAGCTAGGGAGGTCCCACCACGATCAACAACGAAGTCGGTTGCTACGGTACTGGTGCCATCGCAGCGGGGAGGCATTGTGGCATCGCACTTGGCCACGCCCATTTTTTGTTCCGCAACGACTCTTCTGATTTTGGCAGGGAAACGAATCCCCGGGTAGGTGCCCGAATTAAGTGCGGCAAGGTAAAATGGGCTTAGCCAAGTGCATCGCGCAGCAGTGCCCCCCGCCGCGATAGCACTACGATACTCACCTGGGCGTTGCAGGTGCAGCCTGCTTGTTATGTAGACTCTGCAAAAATGGGTAATACTGAGGAGAATGGAAGCCTATCATGAGTTAGACATGATATATCATGATAATACGAGTTGATTGCAGGCTGTAACTAGTAAACTATTATTTGTAGTCGAGCCCACAACAATCCTACCCTTTTCGGCTACTCTCCCTGAAGACTGTACTAACGCGAGGTTCAGTACTATCCTCAGCGGGGGGGGGCATTATAGTATGCAGCCCTGCACACCCTTAATACTGTCTTGAACATATCATTATCACCCAATGTAGCAACATTTATTAAGAAAATAGCGCTGGCGACCCGTTATCAATCAGCTGACGAGCAATCCACACGATCAGTTTGCCTGATAAGGCTTGACAACTGAGCGCCAGCTTGTCGCCGAGTTGAAACCCGGTCGCCATCCGGTCGCCGCCAACCGAGAAACATTGCGAGCTAATCGCCAAATCGCGGCTATCTGACGCTCCCGACTGCCAGCGGGTCGACACCAGTCTGAACCATCTTTCAGCGCTGCCAGCGCGTCTCCAACTCGCCGCCCTCCCATGGCCAATCGCCGGCTGAACGCGCGGTGGCGGCCAACTGCTCGCCCGGAGCGTCCAATTTAGCCAGCGCGCCGCCCGGTCAGTTTGTCTGAGTTGTGGCTTTTCAGCCAGGGATGCAACGAATATGACAACAGAGAACAAATAGTTAACCTAATATCCGCCTAACGCGGAAAACCTAGGCCCTAATAGAGAGAAGAAACAGCGCACGCAGCGCTGACCCGGAGGATTGCAACCAGCCGGAGGCACTGGGGCCGGATGCATCAACGCGCCGAGCTGCGTCAGGGGCAGGGCAGTAGGCATTTTTGACGATCGCAGTGCCAGTGGCACATTTGATTTTGTGATTAACGGACATTTTCTGAGGCGCAAACTACCCTGCTCCTGCCCCAACCCGGCCTGTTGATGCATTCGACCCCAGAATACCTGCCGACGGAAATCCGGTGCCTGCCTGCCTGCCCCGCCCGCCGTACGCGGCCAAATTAGCATCCGCGCCAAATTCAAATCACTCTCGCGAGCCACCTGAACCAATGCACAACTGTTTCCGTACCGTAACCCTCCTACAGCAATAAAACCGGTTAGTTAGAGTAAACCATGGATAAAACTTGTACAATCAAATATGAGAGCTGAAATCAAGAAAAAATTGATTATACACATAATTTTTAGCAAAAACTCTACATACACATAATTTTTACAACACCGGCGTACGAAAAATCGATATCACATCAGATATTTTATTTTTCGTTCTCTTTAACCGACAATTCACTTGCTCAATGAAGAATGAATTAGTTGCTTAAAGCCCTTTTCACACTTGCCCGACCGACGTCGGATGACTCGTTATCGAATGTGTAACATCTATCTACCCTATCCTATCCACCTTATCTATTTTGACGTATCAAATTTGATAACGAGTCGCCCGACGTTGGCCGGCATACTATGAAAGGGGCTTAAGCCTAAAGGCAGTGTTCACGATGTAAACATCACCTGAGAAAACGTCAAAATCTGTTCTGTTCAAAAACAGCTGAAGAACAGCGAAGATACCGGAGTGAAAAACGCTCTAAAAATAAAGTTGCTAAGGCACAATAATGTCGTGCACAGATGCACAGGAATAGAAGTGGGATTCGCTGCTGTGCCTGGTCCAATTTCTGCGACGTGCACAACAACTAGTGGAGTAGTTGAAGAGTATGCGGAAACATTTTTTATAAGAAAAAAAACAGAGGAAAGTATTAGTGTTAACTGGATGTGAACAATGGAGCTCGACAAAGGCCAAGTTTAAGACCAGAAGTCAGTTATTGATCATCAGTCTCGAGTCAGTTGATGACCCATGATTCTACAAAGCATCACTGGAGTCGTGCACCAGCAAGAAACCGACCAGTTTTAAATTGCTATTTTTATTTCAATTGGTGCTTTTTTCTGTAATTTCTCGGTGTAGATCGTACCACAAAGAACCATGAAAGGACTTGACTAAGAACAGCTCAACAGTCATATCTATCTCGGAGACTGCCTTTAAAGGCAGTGGTCGCGATCAAATATGTTTGTCGTCTTTTTCCCTCTAAACCCTTTTCTGGGTCTCGAGTAGTAGGATCTATAAGAAAAAATCGCGAAAAAACCGCGGTTTTGGGCCAAATTTAAAGCCTGAACTTTCTTGTCTTTTGATGGTGGACGAGCCCACTCAACATCATCGGCATCGATGACCTCTTATATCAAGAACATCAGCTGCCTTGAAAATGAATTTCAATCAATGAACCTTCGGATTTATGTAAACATCTGATCAAAAACATTGACTGGAGTGCTTTCTTTCATTGCTCAACTGCTTTTATTAGGTAAATTAGCATTTATTTCTTCCTCTGAATGTCGATGATTTTTGACTGCTCGGCATGAGACGGCGATCTTTTTCGTCATCGCTGTGCACGTGTGCACGAATTGACATTTTGGGCCTTAGAATCTCTATTTCTAGCTCTTTTTCAACCTCGCTACTCTTCATAGTTTTTCAGCTGTGTTTGATCTAAGCTGATTTTTGTAATTTTTTCTGATAACGTTTTTCATCGTGACCACTGCCTTTTAAAGGCAGCATACACGCTCGCAAAGCATAGTCGAGATAACAGCATAGATAGGTCCGCACGGTCCGTACTATGTCGTCAACGACGTTTGAAGCGCTGAAAACTGATCCAGGATGACAATACTTGACAATGTTTGAGCAATCTTGCCTTCCACGCCCGTATTTTCACACACCCCTTCGAGTAACAGAATGAGAATGGATACTTGAGAGAACATGTGATAACTTAGAATGATAAAGCACTATAAAAAGGGAGTGCAGTAGAGAAAAAACTCTGATTTACCTCAATATAACATGTTTGTGCACTGATAAAATCCTCCATTTCAAGAGGTCAGCCAAAGTAGAGCGGCATTCTCGAAAGTGGTCGAGAGTCAATAGGTATGCAGACATGTTATACTCAAGTAAACCAAGCTATTTCTCTCGTGCCTTCCCATTAGAAAGTGCTATCACTCTCAATTATCACGCGTTTTCACAAGTATCGATTCTCATTCTGTTACTCGAAGGGGTGTGAAAATACGGGCGTGGAAGGCAAGATTGCTCAAACATTGTCTAATATTGTCATCCTGGACAGTTTTCAGCGCTTCAAACGTCGTTGACGACATAGTACGAGCCGTGCGGACCTATCTATGCTGTTATCTCGACTATGCTTGCGAGCGTGTATGCTGCCTTTAAATATCAAGCAGGAGAAGGCTCTCTTCTGAAATCAACACGAGTACCGTTTGAAACCACTGCTCCAGTGAAGCCACTTACTTTGTTATTTGCTTGATCCGTTCTTCAATTCCATCGATCGCTTTGTTGCGGATCGTAGCACGATTTCCATTCAATTCTATCTTGAGCTCTTGTGGACCAATAAACTATGCATCTGTTTCTGGAATTCACCATATCGTATGGAATACAAAGTGCATCCCTCCACCTGGTCATGAGTCTGCCGAGCAGCCGTTTCTTTTTGCGAATACACCATTCGATCACAGCTTGGCTCCACCGTCCATAATTTCTTCTTAGCACGCGCCCTGTTCATCAAAGCTTGGATTTGTTTACGTGTCCGAGAGCATTAGTGACATTGGATAAGATTTTTTCGTGTAGATCGTACTGCAAAGAACCAAGAAAAGCCTTGACTGAGAAAAACTCTACAATGATATTTTATCGCCAACATCGCCTTTAAGGAACAACCTGGAGAAGGCTCTCTTTTGAAATCAACACGAGTACCTTTTAAAACCACTGCTCCAGTGAAATGAATTAATGAATTACTTGGTTGATCCGTTCTTCAAACCCGTCGATTGCTTTGTCGCGGATCGTAGCACGATTACCATTCATTTCTATCCTGAGCTCTTGCGTACCAATAAACTAAGCATCTGTTTGTTGAATCGACCATATTGTGTCGAATACAAAGTGAGTCACTCCACCTGGTAATGGGTCTGCCAAGCGGTTTTTTCCTGTCGCGAGGATACCATTCGATCACAGCTTGGCTCCACCGTACATCATATCTTCTCAGCACGTGCCCTGTCCATCGATGTTTGAACTTGTGGCATTGAACAAGGAGCGTATATCTGCATTGTGTGGAACTTCATTCCGTTGTCGGAAAAGAGTATATACAACAATATGTCGTCCAATCGAGGCCTTCAGTTGTGATTCCATCTCTTTTGTCATGTCCAGGATTCGCTACCATAACAGAGAATAGGAATGACAGTGCTGTTGAACATCTCTGATTTCAGTTTAATTTTTTTCATTGTCTCCTGCACAGCTGGTTTGATGGTGTTATACGCCGCCCATGTCGCTTTCCTCCTTCGCATGATTTCCGGATTCGAATCGTTGTTCAAATTCAGGAGGCGCCCGAGGTATACGTATTCAGCTGTTTCATCAAGTGGCGCACCGTCTAGTCGAACAGGGAAAAATCAGCAAAACGCTCCTCATGACCTTTGTCTTCGTTGTGTTTAACAGAAGACCAACTTTCTTGCCTTCGTTATCAATCTGGTGAATTATCGCTGTCGCTTCATTTGACGTATGTGTCAAAAGCACGATGTCGTCGGCAAACCTCAGGTGGTTTCGTAGCTTGCCGTTGATGTTAATTCCAAGACTATCCCAACTACATCTTCTACAAACGATTCTAGGACTTCAGAGAGAAGATTTGGGCTGATTCGATCTCTCTGCCGAACGCCTTTCTTGATTGGTATTGTGACAAAACGAAAGAAAGGCCGGAATGTGGCGGTGCAACTTGAGTAGCAGTTTTTCGAAACATTTACGTTTTGCTGCTCAACTCCTTGATTTAAAAGGCTTCTGCAGACCGCCATGTGCTAAATTGCGTCAAATGCTTTTCAGCAGCCTATTAACGTCAAGATATATGGAATTTTGTGTTCTCTGTAAGGGGGCCTCCTAAACAGGCAGCAGCGACCGTTTATCCATGTGTATCTCATCACGTTTGTTGCCAGTGGACAAGTCATGACGTGTTCAGCAGTGAGTACAGCCTTTTTTCTACGCCCAAACTATAGAGCGCTCTGCAGAGTACCACCGCGGCTAGTCTCGCTGCGGCAAGAAAATGATGGAGAGAGGAGGACGCCAAGAAGAGGACGAGGTTGGAATCGTGTCGTGAGACGCGGATGCCCCACTGTGTTTTTTTCCGCTGCGACATCAGCGTCTTCCTGAGTGACGCCATCAGCGGGTTTCAACCATTTCCATCGCCGATGTGGAATGCTGCCGTCGATCGAGATTTCTCCATGAATTCGATCTTCTGAAGACCTTTACCCGTTTTATTCCATCTTTGGTTTTTCGATTTTTAGTTTTACCAGTTTGTTGTTCCAACGTGTGACACTTATGATTTATGCGATTGCAGCAAACCGTCCGCTGGTTTCGGTACCTCGAAATCTGTATTCCAAGGCATAATCACTTTACAGAATTCAAATTCCATGTTCACTTTACAGCTCTCTGGGCGAATTATTTTTTAGAAGATGTTTCCAGGTTGCGACGCTAGCGAAATTAGCGCTGCGATTCCGCGAAAACTTCGCGCCCCCAACGCCGCGTCAGGGTTAGAGCAGACTCCAGGCTTCTCGCTCGGCGGCCTGCTGCCGGTCGTCGCAATTCCGCACGGCCAGTAACTGAGGACTTTCGGGCAAATTAGCTGCAGTTAGCCCCACGCGTGCTGAATACGCACAAAGTTAAGACGTGGAAACATGATGAAACTGGTAGAACACATCCGAACACGTATGGATAAACGGTCGCTGCTGCCTGTTTAGGTTTTCTGCTCTGTAAGGCTTCATGACTCTCGTGCAGCTGGTAACGTAGTCGATTGTGCTAAAAACTTCTGCGAAATACTGAATGCTCAGCGGGCTGAGCTTCCACAAGTGTTCTTCTAATTCTTGCGAGAAGACAGCGCGTGAAGATTTTGTAAAGAACAGGAGTGAGTAGATCGGCATGTAGTTGCTAAGATCTCCCTTGTCGCCGTGTCTGTGCAGCAATACAGTTTTTGGCGTTTTACAAGGAGTT
The DNA here is from genome assembly GCA_029168955.1 of Aplectana chamaeleonis. NCBI lineage: Eukaryota > Metazoa > Nematoda > Chromadorea > Rhabditida > Cosmocercidae > Aplectana > Aplectana chamaeleonis. Next base: position 218,377 of record JAPDOI010000705.1, on the reverse strand, counting down.
GAGAGCAACATAGAGTGTGTGTCTGATTGCTTTCATCTCTTCGACTGTAAGTTTGTCCGTCACACTGCCTTTTCCTTTAGGCATTGGCCCCAGTGAAGAATCGATTTGAATTGACTCAGACAGTGGGGCGGACTTATCGCGACGCCGAATAGGAACGAACGCGTGGTCAACGGCGATCAGCCCGCTGCTTTTGCGGGCGATCAGCTCTAAATGGGCTCGCGATCAGTACGCCTGGTTAAAAAAGGACCGACCGCAAAAAATCTGTATAATTTATTTATCAATTACAATACAACTAGGCGGAGCCTAGGGCCAATGTTGAGCACCTTCCGGGCGTTACGTCCTCTATCTCGTAGGGACAGAGTGAGTGTACTCCCGCCAGAGCAACCAAGGAGATACTAAAAATTTACCTCAAACTTGGGTAATTGAACCGGCGACGATTTTGTTTTATCACACAGAACAGTGCATCGTAGTCGTGGCGGGGTTCGTCGCGGTCAGTCCGATGTGTGCCGTTGCTCGCGATCAGTCGGAATACGATTAGCCCTAATTACACTGTTGTAAGCGATAGAAACGATTTGTTGTCGCGGTAAGTTCTACTTAAAAGTAGCTGCGCGCGATAAGTCCGCACTTCTGTCGGACACACAGCGCGATGATATCGAGCAACCGCAACTTATCCGCGATCAGTTCTACTTAGATTTTCGCTAGCGGTAGAAACGCTTCCTGAGCGCGGTAAGTATTATTCGGCAATTTTTGTGCGCGGTAAGTCCGCCCCATTGGAGGACGACTGAACGTTTTGAGGTTGAATGTTTGAGAACTGATTGTAACTGATGTGCAGTCTGTGTAAAGATATTCATTAAATTACACTCAAGGTGAGGCACATAAGGTGCGTCCGAATGAGAATGGCGGCCCATGCGGCCAGCGTGCTTGGCAGGCGGCCGTCGCGTTCGCCGCTCTCGGACGAGCATGCGAAACGTCCCCACCGCCATCGACTACGAACGGGGCCGGCACCGGCTGGCAGCAAGCACTGCGCCGATCAATCAGCCCTGTACTCAGATAGAAACAGCCCACTTCCCGCCGGCCAAGTCGGCCTAGTCGCGTTCGCGCGGGCCCGATTTCTGGGGGGCGTGGCACAGCGCACCACTTTCCCGCGGACAGAGGGGGTTTCCCGACTCCCCGCGGAATGCCGGCGGGTAGTCGGCTTCCTCTGACGGAGGGGCGCTGGCTATGTGGGTACAAAGAGCATTCTATCAAAAAGGGGTCTTCCAAGCGAAAGAGGTTTGGTTGGCGTCAGAAACGTCCCAACAAAAAGAGAACAATAGGTAAGTAGATTGAGGAGAGTCTACAAAAAGTGAACAATATTCTCTGAGAGTAATTTTTCTTGGTGAACACTTCTTAACAGCGGAAACAAACCGTTGGGGCATTTTACGATGATGGGTATAGTGTGTTTCGGAAAAAGCACTTCTTTTCGCGTAGCGAGCGTTTACGGGATTACTGTTGTTTAATGCTGTATTTCTATATTATTTTATTGTTTTGCTTCTCCTTACAGCAAGACCTAACAGTTCTGTCTAAGTCTTTGCGACGTCATCTTCTATTCTGATGGTAAGAGTTAGGTTTACATGCACATACGTTTAAACGGTTCTTGCGTAATCAAGACCATTATTGGAACCACAGAAAGCTTCTGTGTAGAACACCGCAACGGTTTGTTTTCGCTGTTAAGAAGTGTTCACCAAGAAAAATTACTCTCAGAGAATATTGTTCACTTTTTGTAGACTCTCCTCAATCTACTTACCTATTGTTCTCTTTTTGTTGGGACGTTTCTGACGCCAACTAAACCTCTTTCGCTTGGAAGACCCCTTTTTGATAGAATTGTTCACTTTTTATTGATATTACGAAGTAATATCTATGAAAAAATCTTCAATATTTTTCAACAGCATTGATTGCTATAATAATCAGTAAGCAACAAACTTGTTGCGCACGCTACGAATTAAGCGCTACTCACTTTCCACGACGTCCTGATGAAGTCATCAGATGCCCTATGTACTTTACATGACACCATGATGACGTCATCAGATGCACTATGTTCTTTACATGACATCCTAATGACGTCATCAGATGCCCTATGTACTTTACGTGACATCCTGACGACGTCATCAGATGCCCTATGTACTTTACATGACACCCTGATGACGTCATCAGATGCCCTATGTACTTTACATGGCATCCTGATGACGCCATCAGATGCCCTATGTACTTTACATGACATCCTGATGACGTCATCAGATGCCCTATGTACTTTACATGACACCCTGATGACGTCATCAGATGCCCTATGTACTTTACATGACACCCTTTTGACGTCATCAGATGCCCTATGTACTTTACATGACATCCTGATGACGTCATCAGATGCCCTATGTACTTTACATGACATCCTGATGACGTCATCAGATGCCCTATGTACTTTACATGACACCCTTTTGACGTCATCAGATGCCCTATGTACTTTTTGCTACATGACAGCCTGATGACGTCATCAGATCCCCTATGTTCTTTACATGCCATCTTGATGACGTCATCAGATGCCCTATGTACTTTACATGACATCTTGATGACGTCATCAGATGCCCTATGTACTTTACATGACACCCTGATGACGTCATCAGATGCCCTATGTACTTTACATGACACCCTGATGACGTCATCAGATGCCCTATGTACTTTACATGACACCCTGATGACGTCATCAGATGCCCTATGTACTTTAGCCACACCCTGATGACGTCATCAGATGCCCTATGTACTTTACATGACACCCTGATGACGTCATCAGATGCCCTATGTACTTCACATGACACCCTGATGACGTCATCAGATGCCCTATGTACTTTACATGACACCCTGATGACGTCATCAGATGCCCTATGTACTTTACATGACACCCTGATGACGTCATCAGATGCCCTATGTACTTTACATGACACCCTGATGACGTCATCAGATGCCCTATGTACTTTACATGACACCCTGATGACGTCATCAGATGCCCTATGTACTTTACATGACACCCTGATGACGTCATCAGATGCCCTATGTACTTTACATGACACCCTGATGACGTCATCAGATGCCCTATGTACTTTACATGACACCCTGATGACGTCATCAGATGCCCTATGTACTTTACATGACACCCTGATGACGTCATCAGATGCCCTATGTACTTTACATGACACCCTGATGACGTCATCAGATGCCCTATGTACTTTACATGACATCCTGATGACGTCATCAGATGCCCTATGTACTTTACATGACACCCTGATGACGTCATCAGATGCCCTATGTACTTTACATGACATCCTGATGACGTCATCAGATGCCCTATGTACTTTACATGACACCCTGATGACGTCATCAGATGCCCTATGTACTTTACATGACATCCTGATGACGTCATCAGATGCCCTATGTACTTTACATGACACCCTGATGACGTCATCAGATGCCCTATGTACTTTACATGACACCCTGATGACGTCATCAGATGCCCTATGTACTTTACATGACACCCTGATGACGTCATCAGATGCCCTATGTACTTTACATGACATCCTGATGACGTCATCAGATGCCCTATGTACTTTACATGACACCCTGATGACGTCATCAGATGCCCTATGTACTTTACATGACATCCTGATGACGTCATCAGATGCCCTATGTACTTTACATGACACCCTGATGACGTCATCAGATGCCCTATGTACTTTACATGACACCCTGATGACGTCATCAGATGCCCTATGTACTTTACATGACATCCTGATGACGTCATCAGATGCCCTATGTACTTTACATGACACCCTGATGACGTCATCAGATGCCCTATGTACTTTACATGACATCCTGATGACGTCATCAGATGCCCTATGTACTTTACATGACACCCTGATGACGTCATCAGATGCCCTATGTACTTTTACATGACACCCTGATGACGTCATCAGATGCCCTATGTACTTTACATGACACCCTGATGACGTCATCAGATGCCCTATGTACTTTTTCATGACACCCTGATGACGTCATCAGATGCCCTATGTACTTTACATGACACCCTGATGACGTCATCAGATGCCCTATGTACTTTACATGACACCCTGATGACGTCATCAGATGCCCTATGTACTTTACATGACACCCTGATGACGTCATCAGATGCCCTATGTACTTTACATGACACCCTGATGACGTCATCAGATGCCCTATGTACTTTACATGACATCCTGATGACGTCATCAGATGCCCTATGTACTTTACATGACACCCTGATGACGTCATCAGATGCCCTATGTACTTTACATGACACCCTGATGACGTCATCAGATGCCCTATGTGTTTTACGTGACACCCTTATGACGTCATCAGATGCCCTATGTACTTTACATGACATCTTGATGACGTCATCAGATGCCCTATGTACTTTACATGACACCCTGATGCCGTCATCAGATGCCCTATGTATTTCTTTACATGACATCTCTGATGACGTCATCAGATGCCCTATGTACTTTACATGACATCTTGATGACGTCATCAGATGCCCTATGTACTTTTACATGACACCCTGATGACGTCATCAGATGCCCTATGTACTGATAGCCTGCGACCACTGGCAGTGGCTAGTGGCGCGAACGAGGAACGAGGGACGAGGGACGAGGGACGAGGGACGAGGAACAGGACACGAGGACGCGTTACAAGAAAAACGCGAATTTTAGCTAAGCTTCCGCCGATCTAACTTTGTTAATTTTCAATCGATTTGGCTCAAATTTTGTCAGCGGGTGTCTTCTATACTCTCTCACTTATATCCAGAAGGAAATCTCTAGAAAATTTGTTTTACAGGTTTTATTAACTACTTTACCAAAATCTAAGTGATCACAAGTGCCAGGCAAACCAAATCCCTTCCAGCGCTTCGCGGCTGGAGCGATTTCGGCGACGGCGCACATTTCGTGCCGTTACTGCCCTGCATGGAGCTTTTTCTTGCTTGCTTTAGAATCTTGCTTACCTCTTCCTGGTCTTCAATTTCTCGAGTTTTACCTTTATGTGAAATTTCTAATGCTGCACCTGACCTAAATATAATAGTAGCACTTATTTATCTTTTATAGATGTCTCAGTAAGAAGGAAGCGCTAATGCTCCACTGCTCCGTTCTTTTGCTGTGTTTCGGCTTCCACCGCACCTTATTATACGGGTATGTGCAAATTCCTTTTTCCTTGCAATCTTTTGCTTTTTAGTTTCTCATGGGAATTTTTCATTTCAAAAACAATGAAAAAGTTCGAAAAGAATCACGAAGAAAAAAAAATTCTCGGATTTGATGTTCATCTTTTATACATTGGATCCGAATCATTCATTGTCGGATAATCGGATTTTAGATCGTTCGGATTTTGAGGTATATTCCGTGATTTTTCAATGATTCAGATTTACCTTTCATGGTAAGTCGGATAAGGGCTAATTCGGAATAATGTTTTTTTTCGTTAAAATTCGACTTTACATAACGATTCGGAGTCAATGTGTGCTGGGTATGATTCAAATAGTGACTAGAGAAGAACGTTTTCCTTGATCAATTGCTTGACTCATAAAACAATATTTCAGGAGTGCTGAGTGCAAACCCTCTCGGAAAGCATTCTTGAAAGTTTCAGCAGCTCGTGGACATGAGATCTGATTAAAGGCTTCACTATACATAGGTAAGACTGCTTTGTATTACATTTTGTATTACGGGTGTTGATTTGATCATTCGATACGGCTCAATTATTACAATATGTACTTTCCCGAATTTTCGAAACGCAGTAACATTCACAGTCAAAACTGTTATGGAATGATGTGTTTTGTGGTCGGTTTTTGGGATTGTTCCTGAATAATGCCGCGCACGTCAATCCATGGCGAAACTTTGAGTAGTAACTGTACGAAAAATATGTGGGAGAGCAATCTCCATGCTTTCTTTCAGAATTGAGCTCAGGTGGCACGACATTGGAATCAGTGCTTGTCGAATTTTTGGAATCCCTCATTTGTGAGTCTATTTGTGGGCCTGTGGGTTTCCGCATTTAATTCCTACTTGTCGGGAAGTTCCCCAGGGTTTTCTGTAAAGAACTTGAAAATTCTAATCTGCAGAAATAGCGAAATCCTTCCATCTAACCCTAGTCTATATAAAGGCATAGGTCATGTCTTTCTATTATCTGTACGAATACTACTCAACATTTGATCGCAGCTCACCATGCGCGACTTTTTTGAACCCGATCGCCAACAAAGTTTGCTTCAAAAAGAGAGCAGATTAAATGCAACTCGTTAGATAGCAATTCGGACCGTGAAAACGACATCTTTTTCAGACCTCTAACTCAGACATTGGGAGCAGCGGACAGCTGGCGAAAATTCGCCACTTGCTCAACGGCTGGGTGATAACTGGCACTTAGCTGGCAATCGGCAATTACGAGGTCGACAGCTGGCTCATACTTGGCATCTCAATTAGTGCGAGCGGCAGACCGCTGGCGAAAATGTGCAAGCTGCCTGAAAGCTGCGTGCGTGATAACTGGCATTCAGCTGACAAGGGCGATCACACCTCGAAATTATCGAGTGCATGAAAACGCAGTTGTCCACCAATCGGCACTCGGCTGGCGCTTAACCGCCCAATGGCCTTCGCTTGGCGCTTAGTCGTCTCAAGACTGGCAATCGAGAGAGCACATTTTAACATGTTATAGTTTGTTCTCTGATTTCATTGATAAGCTCAGCCGGTATATTAGGCAATTCAGTGCAATGAGTGCTCACTCGGCACTTTGATGCCGGCCCTGCAAGGTGGCCTGAAGTCACTGTACAGAGGCTACCACATTTTCAACAGCTGAGGGGAAGTCTCTACGGCGTGGGGGGTGGAGGTGGTGGGTCCTTCTTCAGACCGTTGCGTAGGTAATCTCCTACGCAACGAGATCTGCGGTGAGGGATCTGCCCCGATTCATCGGTCTGGCAAGAGACTGGCGGACCGCTGGCAAATGATTGCTCAACAGCGGGCTGCCAGGTAATAGCCAAGATACTGCTATCGGTCGGCCAGCGTCCTGGCGGACCGCTGTCAGGGTTTTGGCGGACCACCGGCTAATGGCTGTCCGAAGGGTTTTTGCTCGCCAGGTAAAATGCCGGCGGTCCGCCAATCCCAGTGTCTGAGAAGATGTCTTTGTCCAAGAAAATTACCAGTATCGGACGTTTTCCTATTACAGTTTGCCCAATGCTCTTCGTTTTCACAAAAGAAAGAGCGGTTACTAAACCATTCACAAACCATTCCTTCTATCCTCTGCTTATATATTGAATAATGGTATCTGCGACTGCAGGCTTCTTCGTAAAGTCCTCCTTTCAACCCAAAAGCAGTAAGCAGCGGTGCGGTCGGTTTCATGGAGATGAATAGAATTCATTAATAATAAAGACAGTGGGAAAAATATTTCGGCATCACCGACTGCTTCGCTCCCCACTCCGACCGGGTCGAATTTCGCAGGAAATGCTGTGCCTGATTATTTTCAATATTTCACCGTACTTAACAAATACCTTGTCCCAAAACTGTTGTTTTGTGGTTCTTTTTACTGCTGTTTTGCAACAGTATGTTCTTAGAATTAATTTCGGCATTCTCGGACAGCTTTGAAAAATATTCTTCCTGTTTGTAACTACATATATTTTCCTTTTTGTGTTGTAGGCAACTCTGTTTGCTCCAGGTATGGTTTGTGTTGATGTATTCTTCTGAGCGCTGTTGCGTATTTATGATAAATTATATTTTTTAGGCTTTACCGCTTTGCAAATAAATTTTTCGAACATTGTAAAGTACCGGCGAGTAGCGAAAAGCTGGTGCAGCGTCTTAGAAAATGTTAGGCAGTAGGGTTTCGGCGCGCAAAGTGCATACTCTACGAAAGTAATTCAAATTTCGGCGCTTTGCGAGAGAAAAACCTGGGTGGCAAACTTTGCTCCGCCTGAATATTAACACCAGTAAAAACAAATGAAACAAATGAATATATACAGATGAAACGGCCGCAAAATACCCGGTGGCCATTAGTGGGTCCACAGCAACAATACCGTCGGAAACCCCCCCCCCCAAGTTCGCACAACAGCGAAAAAAGGGGGTTCTCGCGATTTTTCACCCTTTCTTTATACATCCGTCATATTTATATGGTTGAGGCGGAAAAAAGATGGAAAATCTTGAGTTTCTAGAATCGCGCCATCAAGATTAAAAAGGCGGTGGTTAAAAGTGGTTGGTAGCTTCACCTGTACGGTAATTAAAGTTGCCTTTACCGGGACACGTTGCCACTCGCCAGAATGAAAGAGCCAGCTCAGTATACCGACGAGTCAAAACGTATTTGAGAAGGAGCGACACTTCAATAGAAGACGAATACTTGAAGCTATCAACAAAATTTCAATACCATCTTGTAAACTGGATAGACCGATTATAGCAATATCTTCTTTCTCCCGGAATAAGCAAATTCGATGGAGTTATGAGGGAAGGACGAACAATCGCAAGAAAACGCCTTTATTGCCAAGTGCAGGGGTAAGTATTCTAGTTGCCGCGAAGTGCACTGCAATATGAGCTCCGCAGAAGGTCTGGTTTTGATCGTGTGATTGGCCGCAGAGTGATGACAAACAGCTCGCACAATGTCCACAGAGTGCCGATTTGGTTTGCGCAGGTAATCACTTAGTTGTCCGCTAAATGCTGAGAAAATTAGTGAAAGGGCCGCAAAGTGTGCGCGGGCAGTTGGCAATCCAGCGCTGGTGACTATCCGCGGCCGATCTATTGGCCTTCCGCGGGAATGGTTACGGGACGTCGGCCGCGGGAAGTTGGCTGTCTGTATCTGAGTAGACGGGGGGACAGGGGACGGCCGTCGTTGAAATCATTCAAAAACATTTCGTGTTGCTGAAGTATAGTGTACAACATCGCCTACAGTAATTAGAACAGGATGAAAATTTTTGAGGAAGTTGAGAATAAGGAGAGCACTCACGTATGAATTCATAGGACTCGTTCTCCCTTCTCATAGTTTGTCCTCAAGAAAGCAAAATTCCGCTCAAGGATTCCTGATTTTGACCAATAAATGAAGGCAAGAACGAAATTAAATGTAGAGTGCAGAACAACATCTCGCGTTTCTGTGCAACATGCAAGAATAACTCGTATGTACTGTCGTTCTCGGAGCCAAATTGCGGGCCGCAATCGCGGGCTACGGCTATTGCATCACGCGACACGATGCTCGTGCTGGGAGAAAGGTGCATCGTGTCGGGATCAGGTGGTTTCGGGAATATTATCTTTCTATTGCGTGATGCAACAGCCGTTGTCCGCAAATGCGGACCGGAATTTGGCTGCGAAATCGGCAGTACTTGCCCCAGGAAGTAGATGTGAAACGTTACCTGATTTTAAGGAACACCTGAAGTACGGAATGGTCTAGTTAATCTTTGTGGAATGAGAGTGCTTTAAAAATCTCTTGCAAACATGAAAGCTAATCGTTTGATAGCCCCCTGAGATTCAAAGATTGTTTTAGTCGATGGAAATTTCACGCGCTGAAAATCGCATCCCGGTTTTTGACGTTTTTTTTATATTGCTTTAGTTCGGCCTACTGTGCTAAGCAGGCATTTTTAATGGTGAATATATTTCAACTAAAGAAGTGGAGGAAAAAGTAGTCCAACAAATAAGTCAAAAACCCGTTCACTGGAAATCACACAAAACGAGTATGATACTCGATTATTCGAGAATCTAATAAATTTATTTAGTCGAAAGCTCGATTACTCGATGTTATGAAAAACCGAGTTAAACAAATACTTGATTATTCGTAAATCTTAAAGTTCGAGTTAGTGGTAAACTCGAATGTTTAAGAAAATTTACGAGTTGTTGAAGTATAGCCAGTTGCTACAGCAAACGGTAACCATTGCAGGCGGTAACCAGTAGCTACTGAAATGCAGGCCCTAACCAAGTGCCAAACAAGAGCTCAGTAGATACTGGCTTAGGCCTTCACTCTGGGCGAGAATACTTTTTATCTGGGTGAAAAACCCACATTGCGTGTCTCTGTAGCGCACCTCTCACGATCCTTACCGAAAGAACGGAACTAAGAAGATTTCAAACAGCTTGAACTTTTAAACAGTTTTCAATGGACGTCCGTGGTCACTGGGAAAAGAGCTATTGGTTTTGTTAAAAGTAGTGTTCACGATAGAAATCATTTTTCTGTTTTTTTTTTGCCTATCTTGAAAACGGTCCCATGCTGATTCCAATGATGTCCCTGGAATCGTAGAAGACCTTCTGGGAACGGAGTTATGGTTTCTCAAAAATTGAGCTTTGGAAACATGGTGGACAAGTTTTCCGAGGCTTTTAACTTCCGTCTTTTGCAGCCGATGTATGCGAACTGACCTGAGTAAAGAGAGGAAGTCGAGAATGAAGGGAAGAACCGGGTTAATGATCGGAAACCATCGCTCATATCACGATGTCGGATTTTCATTTGTTCACGTCGTAGGGCGGGCATTGCGCTTTTGGGGTTTGCCTTGCGCTCAAAGTGGCAATTTCGGACTCCTTTGGGGCTCTTCCTGGCTCGTTTTCATGCGTTCTTTCGACGTCAACGGTACAAAGTGCCCCTCCACTACCCATTCCTAGTGGAAACTTAAAAACATTTTTCATCGTGAACACTGACTACCTCTAAAAGCACAGAACACCCAGAAAATATTTTAGGTTTTATCCTTACATTGGAGAGGGTCACTTTCTGATCACAATGGTGTCTCTCTAATCGTCCAAGACCCCCTACGTACGGAAATATGGCTCCTTGAAAATGCCTGTTTTTTGGGGGCGAAAATTTGGTGGACGAGTTGTCTCAGCTCTGTATTTCTCTTGATTCGCAGTCGCGGCACGAGAGCAAAACAGGATGAGGAGATAGATCGGAAAGGAAGTGAAGAACGACGACTCGGTTGGAAAATCATCCATCCATCTAGCCGCTATTGAGATCGAAAATCAGGAAGGGGACCGGGCCTGTGGTAGTGGCTGGATTGGTCGGGCCCGTGGTGGTCGCTTATATCTCGCTTATTTGGAGGAACTGAGATCTCGCATTCGGCTTGTGTTATACAGGAGGGGTCTTCTACACAATTACACGAACATCTCAAAATTCATATCTGAGGGTGTACTGTGCCTTTAAGGTTCAACAAATAAACTAGTATCTTATACGTTGACTACACTAATAGTTTTACCTAAAAATAATACCAATGTTCAACTAACTTGCTCAACTTTTCGATTCCGCTACAGGGGAGCGATGTTATGTTTTTCAAGTTTACTATCAGATAAGTTAGGCTCGTAGGTCAGGACAGACAGCTAGGATGATGACTTACTTTGACTTAATCGGTTGGCTTTCGCCTGACGCGGTTATTCCGCATCTTCACCGAGGTGTGCCGTCCTAGTAGTCAGCCGTGTCCATTTTTCACGGTCTTCAGCCACAATTTGAACACATTCCATCCAGCTGTCACTATTCCATTTCCTGCGAAACGAAACATCGCGCCTGAACTGTCTTTCGATGCCGAGTGACTTCAAATCCTCTTTAACCACATCCGTCCAGAACTTTCGCCTACGCCCAGGTGGCCGTTTCCAGACAGGATTTGGAAGCATTCTCAAAGCGTGTTGTACGAGACGATCCGGCGTTCTTCTTAGTATATGCCCGAGCAGTCGAAGGCGACTTTCCATTGCTGCTTGAGATGGCGTTAGAGATGCTGGCACCTCCTCGTGTCAAGCGTTGATGTACTGCGTCGATTTCCTTGTAAAGGTCTTCGTTATGGCATACACGCGGCCAGAAATATCCAAGCAAACGCCTAAAAGCTTTCTCTCCGTGCAATCCAACCTTTCCATCTGCGTCTTCGGTGCCGCCCACGTCTCCGATCCGTACATCATGATAGGGCGAATAGCGGATAGTAGGCGCGCAACTTGACTTCCTTCGCGATGGTGGTAGACCACAAACACTTGGTTAGAGAATTAAATGCAGACGTAGCTTTCGCACATCGTTGTCGAATATCCGCTGTATAACTACCATCGTTCTTCAGCAAACAGCCCAAATAACAGAAATCGTCCAGCAGTTCGATACGTTGTCCGTCCACACAAACTCCCGTTGGAGGCCTCTGAGAGACCCACATCTGCTTGCATTTGTCGGGACGAAGACGAAGTCCATAGGCTGCGGCATACTTCGAAACGAGGTTCACAATCCTTTGCAGTTTTGCGTTGTTTTTCAGCGAATAACACGATGTCGTCGGCGTACTCCAGGTCGACAAGGAGCGTCCTGATGGTGTTAGGATCACATCGGCAGGAAACTGTTCTGCAACTCTACGCATGATGTCATCAACGGCGAAGTTGAAAAGAAAAGGTCCTGCAATGGCTCCTTGCCTTACTCCTGTTTTCACCTCGAAAGCTGACGTAAATCCGACAGGTGTACGAACTGCTGCTGTTGTTCCTTTTGTTCATGTCCACGATTAACCGAACATACTTTTCTCCGGGACTCCATCTGCTCGCAGAGCATTGAGCAATCGATCACGATGAGGAGATCGTCGAACGCGGCTTCAAAGTCCAAAAAAGCAAGCTGTAATGGCTATTCGAATACCAGCTGCGTCACGATTCAATTGCTCAAGTCCTCACGACGAACACTTGGTCGATGGTCAGATTCTTCCAGGTCGAAACCGGTCATTGCTCGTCTCTGGTCGTTCTTTCACGATGTTTGATAAGTCGCCAGAGAATGATACGTTCTAAAACCTTTGTACATGACAATTTCCGAAGTAGGGAGATTCCTCTGTAGTTCTAGTGATCCGTGACGGATAGCTTCTGTGAAGAGGTACGATGATCGCATGTCTCCACGAATCGGGTATCCTTTCGCTCTATCCAAAGAGCATATAGCACGGATGGATGTTGGTACATTTCATACGAATCCCAGACGGAGGAAGAGCTTTCAGCATTTCGTAGCAGTGATGTTGGTCATCTCCACCAGCCTTTCCATTCTTCATTTACCGGACACAATCCAAAAAACTTCAGACTCAGTCGGCGGTTCCTCACAGACATCGTAATGTGCCTCTCTGGAACATGCGGGAGCTCAGCGTACTTGATGGCGCTGGACGATTCAGTAGTGAACTGAAGTACTCCTTCCATATTGGCAGCGTCGCATCACCAACTGCAACTCCATTGGTAGTAAATTCCAAAGACTAGGAGAATCATCTCTTCATCTTCCCGCTATACTGTCGCAGCAACGTGTAGGTTCTTCCTCGGATTCTTTCCTCCCAAGCCTTCTCGAACTCCTTAGCTCTCTACACGTCCACTCGCGTCGCGGTCACTTTGAAGCTGCCGACGCAACTTTCCTCTGGCATACGCTTCCTCCTCCACGAAGTTTCCTGCAGTTCGGAGAGCACATACTCTGTTGTAGGTAGATGTTGTTTCTTCTGAGACGTAGGCGAACTTCTTCTTAGGCTGTACAACCGGGAGTGCCTCTTTCTGGAAGCGGTATTGGATGTGCACTTGACAAAAGAATCCGCGTTCGCAAAGCTTTCTTTCTTAGTCCGTACTCCGATGTAACAGAAAGCGCGTTGTCGAAAATTCCTTCTGCACTCTTTCATCTCTGAGACTTGGCTTCATGTCAATCCTCTGAGAGAGGCTGAGCCTCGCTTCTCCTCTCCTTATGAACTCCTCGCAGTGAAGCTTCAACAGAACAGGATCGGTGATCCGGAATCGAATGCGACATCTCCACACAGCTCTAGATCTTCAGAACGTCCGATACTGGAATATTCCTCGTATCAGGACATAGTCTTAGCTTGTAGTTTCAAAGTTGTCATCTTCCGCTTCCGCTGCTCTTTCTGGAGAGATAGCCGGGTTGGTCCCTGCCACGTAAGCTTTCGATGGCGGCGATTGATTCCTCTTGAATGTCGATGCAATAATCAGACCACTGCGTTCACAAAGTCGACAAGGCGGCAGCCATTGTCCGATGTTTGCTCCACTGGGTAGAACCATTTACCGAGTACTTTCGGATTCCTGATCAAGTCCCATCTTCTGCATTTGCGTCAATCCCGACGACAACAGCATGTTGACAAGGTATCTCTGGGCCAGCAACGTATTTAGTTCCTCATAAAACGCATCCTTTCGAATTGTCTTTCGGCGGTTTCAGTGGGCGGCATGAGCACCTCACTATCCACAGATATGAATCCTCTGTCAGGATCCCGCAGTCGTACGAATGCATTCCGACACGACGTTGAGCCGAACTCCCAGTGACCATACCATTGAAATCCTTCCTTACAGCCATATTGCACAGCCTCCCCACTCTCCGTATCGTTTCAGCGTTACCGCAGTAGATGGTGTACTCTCCTGACGCTTGATGACGGGTCTATCCTTCGAGGCGGGTTTCCTGCAAAGCAGCAAACGGTGCATAGAAATAGCTCAGAAGTCTGGATAGCGGAGTTTTTTGGATATCACTTCCGACAACGATCGACAGTTCAGGTATGGCGAAAACTGTGGCTTAGACCAAAGACTCCATGAACTCCCTAGTGTACGGATCCTACAAGGTGTTATGGACCAGAGGCCTTGGTGTGCCGGACGGCAACACCTTTTATGCAATGTGCGGGGATACTTTCGCGATATAGTTGTGCACGCTATATCGCTCGAACGTTCCCTCAGTAGTACACTCAAACGTCTGCTGGGTTGAGTAGAAGCAGGGGGCACCAACGAGCAGGTACCAACAGACTTGTATACACTACCCCCGCTAGGGATGATAGTCCTTATACTTAAAGCATGTTATGTCCTTAGATGTTTGTATGGTATGTATGTATTTATGTACGTATGTGTGTGTGTAATTAGGTTTTCCCAGGTGAATCTTCGGAATGGTCTGATCAAAACAGGGATGAAATGGTACCAACATTTGCGTGGGTGGGACACTCATCGATTACCAAAAATCAGCCTGAATCACCTCTTTGTGCGCCTCGGGGCCACTGAGTTTGTCCGTGGGGCGCAATTTTAGCCGTGTGGGTCATGTAAACCTCGGCATGAGTCATCCAGCGGTAGAAGTGTTACTGCTCTAATCACGGCGACAGGTCTTCGGTAATATTTACGTGGGACGCCAGGTACAGAATCTCGGGTTTGATGAGTCTGCAGGACAGCAGGTTAGTGTGCAGGACCACAAGTGGGGCTGGGTGCAGGCCGTCATGGTAAGTGTGCAGGACCCCAGT
Organism: Aplectana chamaeleonis; assembly: GCA_029168955.1. Lineage (NCBI taxonomy): Eukaryota > Metazoa > Nematoda > Chromadorea > Rhabditida > Cosmocercidae > Aplectana > Aplectana chamaeleonis. Next base: position 203,160 of record JAPDOI010000705.1, on the reverse strand, counting down.
GGGAGTGTGCAGGACCCCTGTGGGAGTGTGCAGGACGTCATAAAAAAGCGTGCAGGACCCCAGTGGGAGTGTGTGCAGGTCGTCATAGGAAGTGTGCAGGACCCCAGTGGGAGTGTGCAGGACGTCATAAAAAGCGTGCAGTACCCCAGTGGGAGTGCGCAGGTCGTGTCATAGAAGTGTGCAGACCCCTGCGGGACTGTGCAGGCTGTCATGGTAAGTGTGCAGGACCCCAGTGGGAGTGTGCAGGACTCCTCAGTGGAGCAGTGTGCACGACGTCACAAAGCGTGCAGGACCCTGCGGGAGTGTGCAGGGCCGTCATAGGGAAGTGTGCAGGACCCCAGTGGGAGTGTGCAGGTCGTCATGCAGGGAAGTGGTGCAGGACCCCCAGAGGTGCAGGTCGTCATAGGAAGTGTGCAGGACCCCAGTGGGACTGGGCAGGCCGTCATGGTAAGTGTGCAGGACCCCAGTGGGAGTGTGCAGGACGTCATAAAAAGCGTGCAGGACCCCCAGTGGGAGTGTGCAGGTCGTCATAGGAAGTGTGCAGGACTCCCAGTGGGACTGTCCAAGCCGTCATGGTGGTGTGCAGGGAATTCCAGTGGGAGGGTGCAGGACCCTCGTGGGAGTGTGCAGGACGTCACAAAAGCGTGCAGGACCCCCAGTGGAGTGTGCAGGTCGTCATAGAAAGTGTGCAGGACCCCAGTGGGACTGTGCAGGCTGTCATGCGGTTAGTAGTGCAGGACCCAGTGGGAGTGTGCGGGACGTCATGAAAAGCGTGCAGGACTCCAGTGGGAGTGTGCAGTGTCGTCATAGGGAAGTGTGCAGGACCCCAGTGTGTGGACTGTGCAGGCCGTCATGGTAAGTGTGCAGGACCTCAGTGGGAGGTGTGCAGGACGTCATAGAGTGTGCAGGACCCCAGTGGGAGTGTGCAGGACGTCATGGAAAACGTGCAGGAGTCCAGTGGGCATCGTGCAGAACGTCGTAAAAAGCGTACAGACTCAGTGGGAGTGTGCAGGACGTCGTAGAAAGTGTGCAGGACCCCAGTGGGAGTGTGCAGGTCGTTATAGGAAGTGTGCAGGACTCCCCAGTGGGACTGTGCAGGCCGTCATGGTAAGTGTGCAGGACTCCCAGTGGGAGTGTGTGCAGGACGTCATATAGAAAAGTGTGCAGGACCCCAGTGGGAGTGTGCAGGACGTCATGAGTGCAAAGTGTGTGCAGGACCCCAGTGGGAAAGTGCAGGGACGTCATGGAAATGCAGTGGAATGCAGGAGTCCAGGTGGAAAAATGCAGAACTGTCGTAAAAGCGTACAGGACTACAGTGAGAGTGCAGGACGTCATAGAAAATGTGCAGGAACCCAAATAGAGTGTGCAGGACGTCACTAAGACAGGTGTGCAGGACCCCCAGTGGGAGTGTGGCAGGGACTCCAAATGGAAGTGCGCAGAACGTCATAGAAAGTGTGCAGGACCTCAGTGGGAGTGTGCAGGACCCAAATGGGAGTGTGTAGAACGACGGAGGAAGTGTGCAGAACCCCAGTGGGAGTGTGTGCAGGACCCAAAATGGAGTGTGCAGAACGTCGGAGGAAGTGTGCAGGGACTTTCAGTGGGGAGTGTGCAGGACCCAAATGAAGTTGTGCAAAACGTCATGGAAAGTGTGCAGAGAGAGTCAGTGAGTGTCCAGAACGTCGTAGAAAGGTCCCAGAACGTCGTAGTAAGGAAAAGCAGGATCCCAGTGGGAGTATGCGTAGGACCCAAATGGGAGTGTGCAGAACGTCAGAGAAAGTGTGCAGGGACCTCAGTGAGAGTGTGCAGCACCTAAATGGTAGTGTGCAGGACGTCACACGAAGTCTGCAGGACTCCAGTGGGAGTGTGCATTAGACCCAAATGGAAGTGTGTGCAGAATGTCATAGAAAAAGTGCAGAACGTCAGAGAAAATGTGCAGGACTCACAGTGGGAGTTTGCATGACCCAAATGGGAGTGTGCAGAATGTCATAGAAAGTGTGCAGAACGTCGGAGGAAGTGTGCAGGATCTCCAGTGGGAGTGTGCAGTGACCCGAATGGGAGGCGTGCAGGGACATCATAGGAAAAAGTGCGCAGGCAGGTTCTTGTGTAAGAATGTGGTAGACGTTTATGAACGGGTGCAAAATTTTCTAATAGGTGCGTGCAGGACGTCGTGAAATGTGTTAAGGACCCAGGTGGGACAATGTGTGCAGGGACGTCATAGGGAGAGTTAACAGGGCCGCAGTGGAAAAAGGTGCAGGACGTCATGAAGAAAGTAGAATTGAATCAGCGAGATTTTTCTCAATTTTTCATGCGAAATCTTAACCTTTGTGTAGCGAAGAAAAACAGATAGGAGATCATGTATCTTGAGAAGCGTGCAACACGTTTTGAGGAGTACGCGAAACTCTGGAGACAGTTCCTCGCCAGTCTGACGAAACAATCAGCAGCTCCACTTCCGCATCATCTCTGTTCGTCACTCAATACCGCCAACCGCTCCAGTCATTTTGATTCACTGCCAACTTCGATAAACCAGTTTTATATATGTTGAACGTCTGACCTTATCAAAACTCTGGCTTCACAAAAACGTAAGCTTATCAACGTGTGTGGACATATTTCATTTATTGAGAACAAAGGCATGGTGTTGGTCAACAAGGGAAACCACATCTAAAATGCGAGTGTTTTCTTCTCAACATGACAGGGATGGTAGAGCGAGAATAATAGCCTGCGTACATTACAGAAGGCTGAAGGGGTCGTAAATAAGATGCCGGTGACAACCGACGATCTACCGCTGGCTTCTTATGTTTTGCTTTTTAATACCACGTTTTTTATACCCTACCTTCCCTACTATAAATGTCCGGCAGCCAGTTTTGCTTCAGGAGAGTCCATACGGACAGCAACTTCTCGGATATACGGAAGGTAGTCAACACCGTTTTGTCAGAATAATCTGCCTCAGGAAGCTAGCGGACGTGAAAATTTTTTGGGCGAACGCTTCGTTTGATCCTCTTGCTAGTTCTTTGATTATGTCACTTATCATTACTGTATCACTTCATTCCTCGCTATACAGTAAGCAAGCACCATAACTGCTGGGTCTTTTTCTTCTTTTGTCACTTATACTTAAAGCAGGTTATGTCCCGACAAGGTGCAACACTCCACGCGCTTCGCGGCGTACTTAGCAAAGGCGTGTATTTTTACGCATAAAATAATCGAGTCATTGCCAAATGAGAACTTAGGTATTATCGTTCTAGAGCGATCCGGTCCTTACACTTGACCTTCACTGCGTCGTCGCACTTACAGTTGGGTCCAACACACTTTTCTCGGCGCTCGGCGCACTCACAGTTGGGTCCCACACACTTTCTCTGGCGCTTAGCGCACTCCCAGTTGGGTCCCGCACACTTTCTCGGCGCTCGGCGCACTCCCATTGGGTCCCACACACTTTTCTCGGCGCTCGGCGCACTCCCAGTTGGGTCCACACACTTTTCTCGGCGCTCGGCGCACTCCAGTTGGGTCCCACACACTTTTCTCGGCGCTCGGCGCACTCCCAGTTGGGTCCACACACTTTTCTCGGCGCTCGGCGCACTCACAGTTGGGTCCCACACACTTTTTCCGGCGCTCGGCGCACTCCCAGTTGGGTCCACGTACACTTTTCTCGGCGCTCGGCGCACTCCCAGTTGGGTCCCACACTTTTCTCGGCGCTCGGCGCACTCCCAGTTGGGTCCCACACACTTTCGCCGGCGCTCGGCGCACTCCAGTTGGGTCCAACACACTTTCTCCGGCGCTCGGCGCACTCCCAGTTGGGTCCCACACACTTTCTCGGCGCTCGGCGCACTCCCAGTTGGGTCCCACACACTTTCTCGGCGCTCGGCGCACTCCGGTTGGGTCCGTACACTTTCGCCGGCGCTCAGCGCACTCCCAGTTGGGTCCACACACTTTTCTCGGCGCTCGGCGCACTCCCAGTTGGGTCCCACACACTTTCGCCGGCGCTCGGCGCACTCCAGTTGGGTCCACACACTTTTCTCGGCGCTCGGCGCACTCCCAGTTGGGTCCACACACTTTCTCGGCGCTCGGCGCACTCCCAGTTGGGTCCCACACACTTTCCCGGCGCTCGGCGCACTCCCAGTTGGGTCCCACACACTTTTTCCGGCGCTCGGCGCACTCCTAGTTGGGTCCACCACACATTTCTCGGCGCTCGGCGCACTCACATTTGGGTCCCACACACTTTTCTCGACGCTCTGCGCACTCCCATTTGGGTCCCACACACATTTCTCGGCGCTCGGCGCACTTCCAGTTGGGTCCCACACACATTTCTCGGCGCTCGGCGCACTCCCAGTTGGGTCCCACACACTTTTCTCGGCGCTCGGCGCACTCCCAGTTGGGTCCCACACACTTTTCTTGGCGCTCGGCGCACTCCCGGTTGGGTCCCGTACACTTTCGCCGGCGCTCGGCGCACTCCCGGTTGGGTTCCGTACACTTTCGCCGGCGCTCAGCGCACTCCAGTTGGGTCCACACACTTTCTCGGCGCTCGGCGCACTCCATTTGGGTCCCACACACTTTTCTCGGCGCTCGGCGCACTCCCAGTTGGGTCCAACACACTTTTCTCGGCGCTCGGCGCACTCCCAGTTGGGTCCCACACTTTTCTCGGCGCTCGGCGCACTCACAGTTGGGTCCCACACACTTTTCTCGGCGCTCGGCGCACTCCCAGTTGGGTCCACACACTTTTCTCGGCGCTCGGCGCACTCCCAGTTGGGTCCCACACACTTTTCTCGGCGCTCGGCGCACTCCCAGTTGGGTCCCACACACTTTTCTCGGCGCTCGGCGCACTCCAGTTGGGTCCACACACTTTTCTCGGCGCTCGGCGCACTCCCAGTTGGGTCCCACACACTTTTCTCGGCGCTCGGCGCACTCCCAGTTGGGTCCCACACACTTTTCTCGGCGCTCGGCGCACTCCCAGTTGGGTCCACACACTTTCTCGGCGCTCGGCGCACTCCCAGTTGGGTCCACACACTTTTCTCGGCGCTCGGCGCACTCCCAGTTGGGTCCCACACACTTTTCTCGGCGCTCGGCGCACTCCCAGTTGGGTCCCACACTTTCTCCGGCGCTCGGCGCACTCCCAGTTGGGTCCACACACTTTTTCCGGCGCTCGGCGCACTCCCAGTTGGGTCCCACACACTTTCTCCGGCGCTCGGCGCACTCCCAGTTGGGTCCCACACACTTTTCTCGGCGCTCGGCGCACTCAGTTGGGTCCACACACACTTTTCTCGGCGCTCGGCGCACTCCCAGTTGGGTCCACACACTTTTCTCGGCGCTCGGCGCACTCCCAGTTGGGTCCACACACTTTTCTCGGCGCTCGGCGCACTCCAGTTGGGTCCACACACTTTTCTCGGCGCTCGGCGCACTCCAGTTGGGTCCCACACACTTTCTCGGCGCTCGGCGCACTCCCAGTTGGGTCCACACACTTTTCTCGGCGCTCGGCGCACTCCCAGTTGGGTCCCACACACTTTTCTCGGCGCTCGGCGCACTCCCAGTTGGGTCCCACACTTTCTCGGCGCTCGGCGCACTCCCAGTTGGGTCCCACACACTTTCTCGGCGCTCGGCGCACTCCAGTTGGGTCCCACACACTTTTCTCGGCGCTCGGCGCACTCCCAGTTGGGTCCACACACTTTTCTCGGCGCTCGGCACTCCCAGTTGGGTCCCACACACTTTTCTCGGCGCTCGGCGCACTCCCAGTTGGGTCCACACTTTTCTCGGCGCTCGGCGCACTCCCAGTTGGGTCCCACACACTTTTCTCGGCGCTCGGCGCACTCCCAGTTGGGTCCACACACTTTCTCGGCGAGCTCAGCGCACTCCCAGTTGGGTCCACACACTTTTCTCGGCGCTCGGCGCACTCCCAGTTGGGTCCACACACTTTCTCGGCGCTCGGCGCACTCCCAGTTGGGTCCACACTTTTCTCGGCGCTCGGCGCACTCCCAGTTGGGTCCCACACACTTTCTCGGCGCTCGGCGCACTCCCAGTTGGGTCCCACACACTTTTCTCGGCGCTCGGCGCACTCCCAGTTGGGTCCACACACTTTTCTCGGCGCTCGGCGCACTCCCAGTTGGGTCCACACACTTTTCTCGGCGCTCGGCGCACTCCCAGTTGGGTCCCACACACTTTTCTCGGCGCTCGGCGCACTCCCAGTTGGGTCCCACACACTTTCTCGGCGCTCGGCGCACTCCAGTTGGGTCCCACACACTTTTCTCGGCGCTCGGCGCACTCCAGTTGGGTCCCACACACTTTCTCGGCGCTCGGCGCACTCCCAGTTGGGTCCACACACTTTTCTCGGCGCTCGGCGCACTCCCAGTTGGGTCCCACACTTTTCTCGGCGCTCGGCGCACTCCCAGTTGGGTCCCACACACTTTTCTCGGCGCTCGGCGCACTCCCAGTTGGGTCCCACACACTTTCTCGGCGCTCGGCGCACTCCCAGTTGGGTCCCACACACTTTTCTCGGCGCTCGGCGCACTCCAGTTGGGTCCACACACTTTCTCGGCGCTCGGCGCACTCCCAGTTGGGTCCACACACACTTTTCTCGGCGCTCGGCGCACTCCCAGTTGGGTCCACACACTTTTCTCGGCGCTCGGCGCACTCCCAGTTGGGTCCCACACACTTTCTCGGCGCTCGGCGCACTCCAGTTTGGGTCCACACACTTTTCTCGGCGCTCGGCGCACTCCCAGTTGGGTCCCACACACTTTTCTCGGCGCTCGGCGCACTCCCAGTTGGGTCCCACACACTTTTCTCGGCGCTCGGCGCACTCCCAGTTGGGTCCCACACACTTTCGCCGGCGCTCGGCGCACTCCCAGTTGGGTCCACACACTTTTCTCGGCGCTCGGCGCACTCCCAGTTGGGTCCCACACACTTTTCTCGGCGCTCGGCGCACTCCCAGTTGGGTCCACACACTTTTCTCGGCGCTCGGCGCACTCCCAGTTGGGTCCACACACTTTTCTCGGCGCTCGGCGCACTCCCAGTTGGGTCCCACACACTTTTCTCGGCGCTCGGCGCACTCCAGTTGGGTCCACACACACTTTTTCCGGCGCTCGGCGCACTCCCAGTTGGGTCCACACACTTTCTCGGCGCTCGGCGCACTCCCAGTTGGGTCCCACACACTTTCTCCGGCGCTCGGCGCACTCCCAGTTGGGTCCACACACTTTTCTCGGCGCTCGGCGCACTCCCAGTTGGGTCCCACACACTTTCTCGGCGCTCGGCGCACTCCCAGTTGGGTCCACACACTTTTCTCGGCGCTCGGCGCACTCCCAGTTGGGTCCACACACTTTTCTCGGCGCTCGGCGCACTCCCAGTTGGGTCCCACACACTTTCTCGGCGCTCGGCGCACTCCCAGTTGGGTCCCACACACTTTTCTCGGCGCTCGGCGCACTCCCAGTTGGGTCCCACACACTTTCTCGGCGCTCGGCGCACTCCCAGTTGGGTCCCACACACTTTCGCCGGCGCTCGGCGCACTCAGTTGGGTCCCACACACTTTTCTCGGCGCTCGGCGCACTCCCAGTTGGGTCCCACACACTTTTCTCGGCGCTCGGCGCACTCCCAGTTGGGTCCACACACTTTTCTCGGCGCTCGGCGCACTCCCAGTTGGGTCCCACACTTTCGCCGGCGCTCGGCGCACTCCCAGTTGGGTCCCACACACTTTTTCTCGGCGCTCGGCGCACTCCCAGTTGGGTCCACACACTTTTCTCGGCGCTCGGCGCACTCCCAGTTGGGTCCCACACACTTTTCTCGGCGCTCGGCGCACTCCCAGTTGGGTCCAACACACTTTTCCCGGCGCTCGGCGCACTCCCAGTTGGGTCCACACACTTTTCTCGGCGCTCGGCGCACTCCCAGTTGGGTCCACACACTTTCTCCGGCGCTCGGCGCACTCCCAGTTGGGTCCCACACACTTTTCTCGGCGCTCGGCGCACTCCCAGTTGGGTCCCACACACTTTTCTCGGCGCTCGGCGCACTCCCAGTTGGGTCCACACACTTTTCTCGGCGCTCGGCGCACTCCCAGTTGGGTCCCACACACTTTCTCGGCGCTCGGCGCACTCCCAGTTGGGTCCACACACTTTTCTCGGCGCTCGGCGCACTCCCAGTTGGGTCCACACACTTTTCTCGGCGCTCGGCGCACTCCCAGTTGGGTCCACACACTTTCTCGGCGCTCGGCGCACTCCCAGTTGGGTCCCACACACTTTTCTCGGCGCTCGGCGCACTCCCAGTTGGGTCCCACACACTTTCGCCGGCGCTCGGCGCACTCCCAGTTGGGTCCACACACTTTCTCCGGCGCTCGGCGCACTCCCAGTTGGGTCCCACACACTTTTCTCGGCGCTCGGCGCACTCCCAGTTGGGTCCCACACACTTTTCTCGGCGCTCGGCGCACTCCCAGTTGGGTCCACACACTTTCTCCGGCGCTCGGCGCACTCCCAGTTGGGTCCCACACACTTTTCTCGGCGCTCGGCGCACTCCCAGTTGGGTCCACACACTTTTCTCGGCGCTCGGCGCACTCCCAGTTGGGTCCCACACACTTTTCTCGGCGCTCGGCGCACTCCCAGTTGGGTCCCACACACTTTCTCGGCGCTCGGCGCACTCCCAGTTGGGTCCCACACACTTTTCTCGGCGCTCGGCGCACTCCCAGTTGGGTCCCACACACTTTCTCGGCGCTCGGCACTCCCAGTTGGGTCCCACACTTTTCTCGGCGCTCGGCGCACTCCCAGTTGGGTCCCACACACTTTTCTCGGCGCTCGGCGCACTCCCAGTTGGGTCCCACACTTTCGCCGGCGCTCACCGCACTTCCAGTTGGGGCCCACACCCTTTTCTCGGGGGTCGGCGCACTCCCAGTTGGGGCCCACACACATTTCTCGGCGCACTCCGGTTGGGTCCCACACACTTTTCTCGGCGCTCGGCGCACTCCCAGTTGGGTCCACACACTTTTCTCGGCGCTCGGCGCACTCAGTTGGGTCCCACACACTTTTCTCGGCGCTCGGCGCACTCCCAGTTGGGTCCACACACTTTTCTCGGCGCTCGGCGCACTCCCAGTTGGGTCCACACACTTTTCTCGGCGCTCGGCGCACTCCCAGTTGGGTCCACACACTTTCTCGGCGCTCGGCGCACTCCCAGTTGGGTCCACACACTTTTCTCGGCGCTCGGCGCACTCCCAGTTGGGTCCCACACACTTTTCTCGGCGCTCGGCGCACTCCAGTTGGGTCCCACACACACTTTTCTCGGCGCTCGGCGCACTCCCAGTTGGGTCCACACACTTTCTCGGCGCTCGGCGCACTCCCAGTTGGGTCCACACACTTTTCTCGGCGCTCGGCGCACTCAGTTGGGTCCCACACACTTTCTCCGGCGCTCGGCGCACTCCCAGTTGGGTCCCACACACTTTCTCGGCGCTCGGCGCACTCCCAGTTGGGTCCACACACTTTTCTCGGCGCTCGGCGCACTCCCAGTTGGGTCCACACACTTTTCTCGGCGCTCGGCGCACTCCAGTTGGGTCCCACACACTTTTCTCGGCGCTCGGCGCACTCCCAGTTGGGTCCCACACACTTTTCTCGGCGCTCGGCGCACTCCCAGTTGGGTCCCACACACTTTTCTCGGCGCTCGGCGCACTCCCAGTTGGGTCCACACACTTTCTCGGCGCTCGGCGCACTCCCAGTTGGGTCCACACACTTTTCTCGGCGCTCGGCGCACTCCCAGTTGGGTCCCACACACTTTTCTCGGCGCTCGGCGCACTCCCAGTTGGGTCCCACACACTTTCTCCGGCGCTCGGCGCACTCCCAGTTGGGTCCCACACACTTTTCTCGGCGCTCGGCGCACTCCCATTGGGTCCCACACTTTCTCGGCGCTCGGCGCACTCCCAGTTGGGTCCACACACTTTTCTCGGCGCTCGGCGCACTCCAGTTGGGTCCCACACACTTTCTCGGCGCTCGGCGCACTCCCAGTTGGGTCCCACACACTTTTCTCGGCGCTCGGCGCACTCCAGTTGGGTCCACACACTTTTCTCGGCGCTCGGCGCACTCCCAGTTGGGTCCACACACTTTTCTCGGCGCTCGGCGCACTCCCAGTTGGGTCCCACACACTTTTCTCGGCGCTCGGCGCACTCCCAGTTGGGTCCACACACTTTTCTCGGCGCTCGGCGCACTCCCAGTTGGGTCCCACACACTTTCTCGGCGCTCGGCGCACTCCCAGTTGGGTCCAACACACTTTCTCGGCGCTCGGCGCACTCCAGTTGGGTCCACACACTTTTCCCGGCGCTTGGTGAACTCTCAGTTGAGTCCACACACGTTCTCCGGCACTTGGCGCACTCTTCGTCGGGTCCACACACTTTTCCCGGCGCTCGGCGCACTCCCAGTTGGGTCCACACACTTTTCTCGGCGCTCGGCGCACTCCCAGTTGGGTCCCACACACTTTTCTCGGCGCTCGGCGCACTCCCAGTTGGGTCCCACACACTTTTCTCGGCGCTCGGCGCACTCCCAGTTGGGTCCCACACACTTTTCTCGGCGCTCGGCGCACTCCCAGTTGGGTCCCACACTTTTCTCGGCGCTCGGCGCACTCCCAGTTGGGTCCCACACACTTTTCTCGGCGCTCGGCGCACTCCCAGTTGGGTCCCACACACTTTTCTCGGCGCTCGGCGCACTCCCAGTTGGGTCCACACACTTTTCTCGGCGCTCGGCGCACTCCAGTTGGGTCCCACACTTTCGCCGGCGCTCGGCGCACTCCCAGTTGGGTCCAACACACTTTTCTCGGCGCTCGGCGCACTCCCAGTTGGGTCCCACACACTTTTCTCGGCGCTCGGCGCACTCCCAGTTGGGTCCACACACTTTTCTCGGCGCTCGGCGCACTCCCAGTTGGGTCCACACACTTTCTCCGGCGCTCGGCGCACTCCCAGTTGGGTCCACACACTTTTCTCGGCGCTCGGCGCACTCCCAGTTGGGTCCCACACACTTTTCTCGGCGCTCGGCGCACTCCCAGTTGGGTCCCACACACTTTTCTCGGCGCTCGGCGCACTCCCAGTTGGGTCCACACACACTTTTCTCGGCGCTCGGCGCACTCCCGGTTGGGTCCACACACTTTTCTCGGCGCTCGGCGCACTCCCAGTTGGGTCCACACTTTTCTCGGCGCTCGGCGCACTCCAGTTGGGTCCACACACTTTCGCCGGCGCTCGGCGCACTCCCAGTTGGGTCCCACACACTTTTCTCGGCGCTCGGCGCACTCCCAGTTGGGTCCCACACACTTTTCTCGGCGCTCGGCGCACTCCAGTTGGGTCCCACACACTTTCTCGGCGCTCGGCGCACTCCCAGTTGGGTCCACACACACTTTCTCGGCGCTCGGCGCACTCCCAGTTGGGTCCACACACTTTTCTCGGCGCTCGGCGCACTCCCAGTTGGGTCCACACACTTTCGCCGGCGCTCGGCGCACTCCCAGTTGGGTCCAACACACTTTTCTCGGCGCTCGGCGCACTCCCAGTTGGGTCCCACACACTTTTCTCGGCGCTCGGCGCACTCCCAGTTGGGTCCACACACACTTTTCTCGGCGCTCGGCGCACTCCCAGTTGGGTCCCACACACTTTCTCGGCGCTCGGCGCACTCCCAGTTGGGTCCACACACTTTTCTCGGCGCTCGGCGCACTCCCAGTTGGGTCCCACACACTTTTCTCGGCGCTCGGCGCACTCCAGTTGGGTCCCACACACTTTTTCTCGGCGCTCGGCGCACTCCCAGTTGGGTCCACACACTTTTCTCGGCGCTCGGCGCACTCCCAGTTGGGTCCCACACACTTTTCTCGGCGCTCGGCGCACTCCCAGTTGGGTCCACACACTTTCTCGGCGCTCGGCGCACTCCCAGTTGGGTCCCACACACTTTTCTCGGCGCTCGGCGCACTCCCAGTTGGGTCCACACACTTTTCTCGGCGCTCGGCGCACTCCCAGTTGGGTCCCACACACTTTCGCCGGCGCTCGGCGCACTCCCAGTTGGGTCCCACACACTTTTCTCGGCGCTCGGCGCACTCCCAGTTGGGTCCCACACACTTTTCTCGGCGCTCGGCGCACTCCCAGTTGGGTCCACACACTTTTCTCGGCGCTCGGCGCACTCCCAGTTGGGTCCACACACTTTTCTCGGCGCTCGGCGCACTCCCAGTTGGGTCCCACACACTTTTCTCGGCGCTCGGCGCACTCCCAGTTGGGTCCACACACTTTTCTCGGCGCTCGGCGCACTCCAGTTGGGTCCACACACTTTTCTCGGCGCTCGGCGCACTCCCAGTTGGGTCCCACACACTTTTCTCGGCGCTCGGCGCACTCCCAGTTGGGTCCCACACACTTTCTCGGCGCTCGGCGCACTCCCAGTTGGGTCCCACACACTTTTCTCGGCGCTCGGCGCACTCCCAGTTGGGTCCACACACTTTCTCGGCGCTCGGCGCACTCCCAGTTGGGTCCCACACACTTTCTCGGCGCTCGGCGCACTCCCAGTTGGGTCCACACACTTTTCTCGGCGCTCGGCGCACTCCCAGTTGGGTCCCACACACTTTTCTCGGCGCTCGGCGCACTCCCAGTTGGGTCCCACACACTTTCGCCGGCGCTCGGCGCACTCCCAGTTGGGTCCACACACTTTTCTCGGCGCTCGGCGCACTCCAGTTGGGTCCCACACACTTTCTCGGCGCTCGGCGCACTCCCAGTTGGGTCCACACTTTTCTCGGCGCTCGGCGCACTCCCAGTTGGGTCCACACACTTTTCTCGGCGCTCGGCGCACTCCAGTTTGGGTCCACACACTTTTCTCGGCGCTCGGCGCACTCCCAGTTGGGTCCACACACTTTCTCGGCGCTCGGCGCACTCCCAGTTGGGTCCCACACACTTTTCTCGGCGCTCGGCGCACTCCCAGTTGGGTCCACACTTTTCTCGGCGCTCGGCGCACTCCCAGTTGGGTCCCACACACTTTTCTCGGCGCTCGGCGCACTCCCAGTTGGGTCCCACACACTTTTCTCGGCGCTCGGCGCACTCCCAGTTGGGTCCCACACTTTTCTCGGCGCTCGGCGCACTCCCAGTTGGGTCCCACACACTTTCTCGGCGCTCGGCGCACTCCCAGTTGGGTCCACACACTTTTCTCGGCGCTCGGCGCACTCCCAGTTGGGTCCCACACACTTTTCTCGGCGCTCGGCGCACTCCCAGTTGGGTCCCACACACTTTTCTCGGCGCTCGGCGCACTCCCAGTTGGGTCCACACACTTTTCTCGGCGCTCGGCGCACTCCCAGTTGGGTCCCACACACTTTCTCCGGCGCTCGGCGCACTCCCAGTTGGGTCCACACACTTTTCTCGGCGCTCGGCGCACTCCCAGTTGGGTCCCACACACTTTCTCGGCGCTCGGCGCACTCCCAGTTGGGTCCACACACTTTCTCCGGCGCTCGGCGCACTCCCAGTTGGGTCCCACACTTTTCTCGGCGCTCGGCGCACTCCCAGTTGGGTCCCACACACTTTTCTCGGCGCTCGGCGCACTCCCAGTTGGGTCCACACTTTCGCCGGCGCTCGGCGCACTCCAGTTGGGTCCCACACACTTTTCTCGGCGCTCGGCGCACTCCCAGTTGGGTCCCACACACTTTTCTCGGCGCTCGGCGCACTCCAGTTGGGTCCACACACTTTTCTCGGCGCTCGGCGCACTCCCAGTTGGGTCCCACACACTTTTCTCGGCGCTCGGCGCACTCCCAGTTGGGTCCACACACTTTCTCGGCGCTCGGCGCACTCCCAGTTGGGTCCCACACACTTTCTCGGCGCTCGGCGCACTCCGGTTGGGTCCCACACACTTTTCTCGGCGCTCGGCGCACTCCCAGTTGGGTCCACACTTTTCTCGGCGCTCGGCGCACTCCCAGTTGGGTCCCACACACTTTTCTCGGCGCTCGGCGCACTCCCAGTTGGGTCCACACACTTTCGCCGGCGCTCGGCGCACTCCCAGTTGGGTCCCACACTTTTCTCGGCGCTCGGCGCACTCCCAGTTGGGTCCACACACTTTTCTCGGCGCTCGGCGCACTCCCAGTTGGGTCCCACACACTTTTCTCGGCGCTCGGCGCACTCCCAGTTGGGTCCCACACACTTTTCTCGGCGCTCGGCGCACTCCCAGTTGGGTCCCACACACTTTTCTCGGCGCTCGGCGCACTCCCAGTTGGGTCCACACACTTTCGCCGGCGCTCGGCGCACTCCCAGTTGGGTCCCACACACTTTTCTCGGCGCTCGGCGCACTCCCAGTTGGGTCCCACACACTTTTCTCGGCGCTCGGCGCACTCCCAGTTGGGTCCACACACTTTTCTCGGCGCTCGGCGCACTCCCAGTTGGGTCCCACACACTTTTCTCGGCGCTCGGCGCACTCCCAGTTGGGTCCCACACACTTTTTCTCGGCGCTCGGCGCACTCCCAGTTGGGTCCCACACTTTCTCGGCGCTCGGCGCACTCCCAGTTGGGTCCCACACACTTTTCTCGGCGCTCGGCGCACTCCCAGTTGGGTCCACACACTTTTCTCGGCGCTCGGCGCACTCCCAGTTGGGTCCACACACTTTTCTCGGCGCTCGGCGCACTCCCAGTTGGGTCCACACACTTTTCTCGGCGCTCGGCGCACTCCCAGTTGGGTCCCACACACTTTTCTCGGCGCTCGGCGCACTCCCAGTTGGGTCCCACACACTTTTCTCGGCGCTCGGCGCACTCCCAGTTGGGTCCACACACTTTCTCGGCGCTCGGCGCACTCAGTTTGGGTCCCACACACTTTTCTCGGCGCTCGGCGCACTCCCAGTTGGGTCCACACACTTTTCTCGGCGCTCGGCGCACTCCCAGTTGGGTCCACACACTTTCTCCGGCGCTCGGCGCACTCCCAGTTGGGTCCAACACACTTTTCTCGGCGCTCGGCGCACTCCCAGTTGGGTCCCACACACTTTTCTCGGCGCTCGGCGCACTCCCAGTTGGGTCCACACACTTTCTCTCGGCGCTCGGCGCACTCCCAGTTGGGTCCCACACACTTTTCTCGGCGCTCGGCGCACTCCCAGTTGGGTCCAACACACTTTTCTCGGCGCTCGGCGCACTCCCAGTTGGGTCCCACACACTTTTCTCGGCGCTCGGCGCACTCCCAGTTGGGTCCACACACTTTTCTCGGCGCTCGGCGCACTCCCAGTTGGGTCCACACACTTTTCTCGGCGCTCGGCGCACTCCCAGTTGGGTCCCACACACTTTTCTCGGCGCTCGGCGCACTCCCAGTTGGGTCCCACACACTTTTCTCGGCGCTCGGCGCACTCCCAGTTGGGTCCCACACACTTTTCTCGGCGCTCGGCGCACTCCCAGTTGGGTCCACACTTTTCTCGGCGCTCGGCGCACTCCAGTTTGGGTCCCACACACTTTTCTCGGCGCTCGGCGCACTCCAGTTGGGTCCACACACTTTCTCGGCGCTCGGCGCACTCCCAGTTGGGTCCACACACTTTTCTCGGCGCTCGGCGCACTCCCAGTTGGGTCCCACACTTTCGCCGGCGCTCGGCGCACTCCCAGTTGGGTCCCACACACTTTTCTCGGCGCTCGGCGCACTCCCAGTTGGGTCCACACACTTTTCTCGGCGCTCGGCGCACTCCCAGTTGGGTCCCACACACTTTTCTCGGCGCTCGGCGCACTCCCAGTTGGGTCCACACACTTTTCTCGGCGCTCGGCGCACTCCCAGTTGGGTCCACACACTTTTCTCGGCGCTCGGCGCACTCCCAGTTGGGTCCCACACACTTTCTCGGCGCTCGGCGCACTCCCAGTTGGGTCCAACACACTTTTCCGGCGCTCGGCGCACTCCCAGTTGGGTCCAACACACTTTTCTCGGCGCTCGGCGCACTCCGTTTGGGTCCCACACACTTTTCTCGGCGCTCGGCGCACTCCCAGTTGGGTCCACACTTTTTCTCGGCGCTCGGCGCACTCCCAGTTGGGTCCCACACACTTTTCTCGGCGCTCGGCGCACTCCCAGTTGGGTCCCACACACTTTTCTCGGCGCTCGGCGCACTCCCAGTTGGGTCCACACACTTTTCTCGGCGCTCGGCGCACTCCCAGTTGGGTCCCACACACTTTCGCCGGCGCTCGGCGCACTCCCAGTTGGGTCCCACACACTTTTCTCGGCGCTCGGCGCACTCCCAGTTGGGTCCCGTATACTTTCGCCGGCGCTCGGCGCACTCCCAGTTGGGTCCCACACACTTTTCTCGGCGCTCGGCGCACTCCCAGTTGGGTCCACACACTTTTTCTCGGCGCTCGGCGCACTCCCAGTTGGGTCCACACACTTTTCTCGGCGCTCGGCGCACTCCCAGTTGGGTCCACACACTTTTCTCGGCGCTCGGCGCACTCCCAGTTGGGTCCCACACACTTTTCTCGGCGCTCGGCGCACTCCCAGTTGGGTCCACACACTTTTCTCGGCGCTCGGCGCACTCCCAGTTGGGTCAACACACTTTTCTCGGCGCTCGGCGCACTCCCAGTTGGGTCCACACACTTTTCTCGGCGCTCGGCGCACTCCCAGTTGGGTCCCACACACTTTCTCCGGCGCTCGGCGCACTCCAGTTGGGTCAACACACTTTTCTCGGCGCTCGGCGCACTCCCAGTTGGGTCCACACACTTTCGCCGGCGCTCGGCGCACTCCCAGTTGGGTCCCACACACTTTCTCGGCGCTCGGCGCACTCCCAGTTGGGTCCACACACTTTTCTCGGCGCTCGGCGCACTCCCAGTTGGGTCCACACACTTTTCTCGGCGCTCGGCGCACTCCCAGTTGGGTCCCACACTTTTCTCGGCGCTCGGCGCACTCCCAGTTGGGTCCCACACACTTTTCTCGGCGCTCGGCGCACTCCCAGTTGGGTCCACACACTTTTCTCGGCGCTCGGCGCACTCCAGTTGGGTCCACACACTTTTCTCGGCGCTCGGCGCACTCCCAGTTGGGTCCACACACTTTTCTCGGCGCTCGGCGCACTCCCAGTTGGGTCCCACACTTTCGCCGGCGCTCGGCGCACTCAGTTGGGTCCCACACACTTTTCTCGGCGCTCGGCGCACTCCCAGTTGGGTCCACACACTTTTTCCGGCGCTCGGCGCACTCCCAGTTGGGTCCACACACTTTTCTCGGCGCTCGGCGCACTCCCAGTTGGGTCCCACACACTTTCTCGGCGCTCGGCGCACTCCCAGTTGGGTCCACACACTTTTCTCGGCGCTCGGCACTCCCAGTTGGGTCCACACACTTTTCTCGGCGCTCGGCGCACTCCAGTTGGGTCCAACACACTTTTCTCGGCGCTCGGCGCACTCCCAGTTGGGTCCACACACTTTCTCGGCGCTCGGCGCACTCCCAGTTGGGTCCCACACACTTTTCTCGGCGCTCGGCGCACTCCCAGTTGGGTCCCACACACTTTTCTCGGCGCTCGGCGCACTCCCAGTTGGGTCCACACACTTTTCTCGGCGCTCGGCGCACTCCCAGTTGGGTCCCACACACTTTTCTCGGCGCTCGGCGCACTCCCAGTTGGGTCCACACACTTTTCTCGGCGCTCGGCGCACTCCCAGTTGGGTCCACACACTTTTCTCGGCGCTCGGCGCACTCCCAGTTGGGTCCCACACACTTTTCTCGGCGCTCGGCGCACTCCCAGTTGGGTCCACACACTTTTCTCGGCGCTCGGCGCACTCCCAGTTGGGTCCACACACTTTTTCCGGCGCTCGGCGCACTCCCAGTTGGGTCCCACACACTTTTCTCGGCGCTCGGCGCACTCCCAGTTGGGTCCCACACACTTTTCTCGGCGCTCGGCGCACTCCCAGTTGGGTCCACACACTTTTCTCGGCGCTCGGCGCACTCCCAGTTGGGTCCCACACACTTTTCTCGGCGCTCGGCGCACTCCCAGTTGGGTCCCACACACTTTTCTCGGCGCTCGGCGCACTCCCAGTTGGGTCCCACACACTTTTCTCGGCGCTCGGCGCACTCCAGTTGGGTCCCACACACTTTCTCCGGCGCTCGGCGCACTCCCAGTTGGGTCCCACACACTTTTCTCGGCGCTCGGCGCACTCCCAGTTGGGTCCCACACACTTTTCTCGGCGCTCGGCGCACTCCCAGTTGGGTCCCACACACTTTCTCCGGCGCTCGGCGCACTCCCAGTTGGGTCCCACACACTTTTCTCGGCGCTCGGCGCACTCCCAGTTTGGGTCCACACACTTTTCTCGGCGCTCGGCGCACTCCCAGTTGGGTCCACACACTTTCTCGGCGCTCGGCGCACTCCCAGTTGGGTCCACACACTTTTCTCGGCGCTCGGCGCACTCCCAGTTGGGTCCCACACACTTTTCTCGGCGCTCGGCGCACTCCCAGTTGGGTCCCACACACTTTCTCGGCGCTCGGCGCACTCAGTTGGGTCCACACACTTTTCTCGGCGCTCGGCGCACTCCCAGTTGGGTCCCACACACTTTTCTCGGCGCTCGGCGCACTCCCAGTTGGGTCCACACACTTTCGCCGGCGCTCGGCGCACTCCCAGTTGGGTCCCACACACTTTTCTCGGCGCTCGGCGCACTCCCAGTTGGGTCCAACACACTTTCTCGGCGCTCGGCGCACTCCAGTTTGGGTCCCACACACTTTCTCGGCGCTCGGCGCACTCCCAGTTGGGTCCCACACACTTTTCTCGGCGCTCGGCGCACTCCCAGTTGGGTCCCACACACTTTTCTCGGCGCTCGGCGCACTCCCAGTTGGGTCCACACACTTTTCTCGGCGCTCGGCGCACTCCAGTTGGGTCCCACACACTTTTTCCGGCGCTCGGCGCACTCCCAGTTGGGTCCCACACACTTTTCTCGGCGCTCGGCGCACTCAGTTGGGTCCACACACACACTTTTCTCGGCGCTCGGCGCACTCCCAGTTGGGTCCCACACACTTTTCTCGGCGCTCGGCGCACTCCAGTTGGGTCCCACACACTTTCTCCGGCGCTCGGCGCACTCCCAGTTGGGTCCCACACACTTTTCTCGGCGCTCGGCGCACTCCCAGTTGGGTCCCACACACTTTTCTCGGCGCTCGGCGCACTCCCAGTTGGGTCCACACACTTTCGCCGGCGCTCGGCGCACTCCCAGTTGGGTCCACACACTTTTTTCCGGCGCTCGGCGCACTTCCAGTTGGGTCCCACACACTTTCTCGGCGCTCGGCGCACTCCAGTTGGGTCCACACACTTTTCTCGGCGCTCGGCGCACTCCCAGTTGGGTCCACACACTTTCGCCGGCGCTCGGCGCACTCCGGTTGGGTCCACACACTTTTCTCGGCGCTCGGCGCACTCCCAGTTGGGTCCACACACTTTTCTCGGCGCTCGGCGCACTCCCAGTTGGGTCCCACACACTTTCTCGGCGCTCGGCGCACTCCCAGTTGGGTCCCACACACTTTTTCCGGCGCTCGGCGCACTCCCAGTTGGGTCCAACACACTTTTCTCGGCGCTCGGCGCACTCCCAGTTGGGTCCCACACTTTCGCCGGCGCTCGGCGCACTCCCAGTTGGGTCCAACACACTTTTCTCGGCGCTCGGCGCACTCCCAGTTGGGTCCAACACACTTTTCTCGGCGCTCGGCGCACTCCCAGTTGGGTCCCGTACACTTTCGCCGGCGCTCGGCGCACTCCCAGTTGGGTCCAACACACTTTTCTCGGCGCTCGGCGCACTCCAGTTGGGTCCACACACTTTTCTCGGCGCTCGGCGCACTCCCAGTTGGGTCCAACACACTTTTCTCGGCGCTCGGCGCACTCCCAGTTGGGTCCACACACTTTTCTCGGCGCTCGGCGCACTCCAGTTGGGTCCCACACACTTTTCTCGGCGCTCGGCGCACTCCCAGTTGGGTCCCACACACTTTTCTCGGCGCTCGGCGCACTCCCAGTTGGGTCCCACACTTTCGCCGGCGCTCGGCGCACTCCCAGTTGGGTCCCACACACTTTTCTCGGCGCTCGGCGCACTCCCAGTTGGGTCCACACACTTTTCTTGGCGCTCGGCGCACTCCCAGTTGGGTCCCGTACACTTTCGCCGGCGCTCGGCGCACTCCAGTTGGGTCCAACACACTTTCTCGGCGCTCGGCGCACTCCCATTGGGTCCCACACACTTTTCTCGGCGCTCGGCGCACTCCCAGTTGGGTCCAACACACTTTCTTGGCGCTCGGCGCACTCCCAGTTGGGTCCCACACACTTTTCTCGGCGCTCGGCGCACTCCCAGTTGGGTCCCACACACTTTTCTCGGCGCTCGGCGCACTCTAGTTGGGTCCAACACACTTTTCTCGGCGCTCGGCGCACTCCAGTTGGGTCCAACACACTTTTCTCGGCGCTCGGCGCACTCCCAGTCGGGTCCCGCACGCTTTCCCGGCGATGTTCGCGCTCCCAGTTGGGTCCCACACACTTTTCCTGGCGCTCTGCTCACTCCCAGTTGGGTCCCACACACTTTCGCCGGCGCTCGGCGCACTCTAGTTGGGTCCAACACACTTTTTCCGGCGCTCGGCGCACTTCCAGTTGGGTCCCACACACTTTTCTCGGCGCTCGGCGCACTCACTTTGGGTCCCACACACTTTTCTCGGCGCTCGGCGCACTCCCAGTTGGGTCCACACACTTTCGCCGGCGCTCGGCGCACTCAGTTGGGTCCCACACACTTTTCTCGGCGCTCGGCGCACTCCCAGTTGGGTCCCACACACTTTTGCTGGCGCTCCACGCACTCCCAGTTGGGTCCCACACGCTTTCGCCGGCGCTCGGCGCATTCCCAGTTGGGTCCAACACACTTTTCTTGGCGCTCGACGCACTCTTATTTGGGTCCCACACACTTCTCCCTGCGCTCGGCGCACTCCCAGTTGGGTCCCGTACACTTTCGCCGGCGCTCGACGCACTCACACTTGGGTCCCACACACATTTCTTGACGCTCGGCGCACTCCCGGTTGGGTCCCGCACACTTTTGCAGGCGCTCGACGCACTCCCATTTGGGTCCCACACACTTTTCTCGGCGCTCGGCGCACTCCCAGTTGGGTCCCGTACACTTTCGCCGGAGCTCGGCGCTTTCCTAGTTGGGTCCAACACACTTTTCTCGGCGCTCTGCGCACTTCCATTGTGTCCCATACACTTTTCCCGGCGCTCGGCGCACTCACTTTGGGTCCCACACACTTTTCTCGGCGCTCGGCGCACTCCCCGTTGGGTCCACCACTCTATTTCCGGCGCTCGGCGCACTTCCAGTTGGGTCCAACACACTTTCTCGGCGCTCGGCGCACTCCCAGTTGGGTCCCGCCCACCTTCGCCGGCGCTCTGCGCACTCCCAGTTGGGTCCCCCACACTTTTCTCGGCGCTCTGCGCACTCCCAGTTGGGTGCAACACACTTCTCTTGGCGCTCGGCGCACTCCCAGTTGGGTCCACACTTTCGCCGGCGCTCGGCGCACTCCCAGTTGGGTCCACACACTTTTCTCGGCGCTCGGCGCACTCCAGTTGGGTCCCACACACTTTTCTCGGCGCTCAGCGCACTCCCAGTTGGGTCCAACACACTTTTCTCGGCGCTCGGCGCACTCCCAGTTGGGTCCACACACTTTTCCCGGCGCTCGGCGCACTCCAGTTGGGTCACACACACTTTTTCTCGGCGCTCGGCGCACTCCCAGTTGGGTCCCACACTTTCGCCGGCGGTCGGCGCACCGCAGTTGAGTCCAACACACTTTTCTCGGCGCTCGGCGCACTCCCAGCTGGGTCCCACACATTTTTTCTCGGCGCTCGGCGCACTCCCAGCTGGGTCCCACACACTTTCGCCGGCGCTCGGCGCACTCCCAGTTGGGTCCCACACATTTTTCTCGGCGCTCGGCGCACTCCCAGTTGGGTCCCACACACATTTCTCTGCGCTCGGCGCACTCCCACTTGGGTCCCACACACATTTCTCGGCGCTCGGCGCACTCCCAGTTGGGTCCAACACACTTTTCTCGGCGCTCGGCGCACTCACATTTGGGTCCCACACACTTTTCTCGGGGCTCGGCGCACTCCTAGTTGGGTCCAACACACATTTGTCGGCGCTCGGCGCACTCCCAGTTGGGTCCCACACACATTTCTCTGCGCTCGGCGCACTCCCACTTGGGTCCCACACACATTTCTCGGCGCTCGGCGCACTCCCAGTTGGGTCCAACACACATTTCTCTGCGCTCGGCGCACTCCCAGTTGGGTTCAAAACACTTTTACCGGCGCTCGGCACACTCCAAGTTGGGTCCAACACACTTTACCCGGCGCTTCACGCATTCCCAGTTGGGTACAACACACTTTTCCCGGCGCTGGGCGCACTCACATTTGGGTCCCACACACTTTTCTCGGTGCTCGGCGCACTCCTAGTTGGGTCCAACACACATTTCTCGGCGCTCGGCGCACTCCCAGTTGGGTCCAACACACTTTTCCCGGCGCTCGGCGCACTCCCAGTTGGGTCCCACACACATTTCTCGGCGCACTCCCAGTTGGGTCCCACACACTTTTCTCGGCGCACTCCCACTTGGGTCCCACACACTTTCGCCGGCGCTCAGCGCACTCCCAGTTGGGTCCCACACACTTTTCTTGGCGCTCGGCGCACTCCCGGTTGGGTTCCACACGCTTTCTCGGCGCTCGGCGCACTCACATTTGGGTCCCACACACTTTTCTCGGGGCTCGGCGCACTCCCAGTTGGGTCCCACACACATTTCTCGGCGCTCGGCGCACTCCCATTTGGGTCCACACACTTTTCTCGGCGCTCGGCGCACTCCCAGTTGGGTCCCACACTTTCGCCGGCGCTCGGCGCACTCTAGTTGGGTCCAACACACATTTCTCGGCGCTCGGCGCACTCCCAGTTGGGTCCCACACACTTTTCCTGGCGCTCGGCGCACTCCCAGTTGGGTCCCACACTTTCGCCGGCGCTCGGCGCACTCCCAGTTGGGTCCCACACACTTTTCCCGGCGCTCGGCGCGCACTCCCAGTTGGGTTCCACACACTTTTTCCGGCGCTCAGCGCACTCCCAGTTGGGTCCAGTACACTTTTCCCGGAGTTGGGTCCAACACACATTTCTCGGCGCTCGGCGCACTCACTTTTGGGTCCCACACACTTTCTCGGGGCTCGGCGCACTCTAGTTGGGTCCAACACACATTTCTCGGCGCTCGGCGCACTCCTAGTTGGGTCCAACACACTTTTTCCGGCGCTCGGCGCACTCCCAGTTGGGTCCAACACACTTTTCTCGGCGCTCGGCGCACTCACTTTGGGTCCACACACTTTTGCCGGCGCTCGGCGCACCCCCAGTTGGGTCCAACACACATTTATCGGGGCTCGGCAAACTCCCGGTTGGCTCCCACACTTTTCTCGGAGCCAGGAGCACGCCCAGTTGGGTCCCACACAATTTTCCTGGTGCTCGGCGCACTCCCAGTTGGGTCCCACACACTTTTATCGGCGCTCGGCGCACTCACATTTGGGTCCCACACACTTTTCTCGGCGCTCGGTGCACTCCCAGTTGGGTCCAACACACTTTTCCAGGCGCTCGGCGCACTGCCAGTTGGGTCCAACACCCTTTTCTCGGCGCTCGGCGCACTTTCAGTTGAGTCACACACACACACACACTTTTCCAGGCGCTAGGCGCACTCCCAGTTGGGTCCAACACCCCTTTCTCGGCGCTCGGCGCACTCCCAGTTGGGTCCAACACATTTTCTCGGCGCTCGGCGCACTCCCAGTTGGGTCCCACACACTTTTTCCTGGCGCTCGGCGCACTCCCAGTTGGGTCCCACACACTTTCGCCGGCGCTCGGCGCACTCCCAGTTGGGTCCCACACACTTTTCTCGGCGCTCGGCGCACTCCAGTTGGGTCCCAACACACTTTTTCCGGCGCTCGGCGCACTCCCAGTTGGGTCCAACACACTTTTCTCGGCGCTTGTTGCATTTCCATTTGGGTCCCACACACGTTTCCCGGCGCTCGGCGCACTCACATTTGGGTCCCACACACTTTTCTCGACGCTCTGCGCACTCCCATTTGGGTCCCACACACATTTCTCAGCGCTCGGCGCACTTCCAGTTGGGTCCAACACACATTTCTCGGCGCTCGGCGCACTCCCAGTTGGGTCCCACACACTTTTCTCGGCGCACTCCCATTTGGGTCCCACACCTTTCCCGGCGCTCGGCGCACTCCCAGTTGGGTCCCATACACTTTCGCCGGCGCTCGGCACCTTCCCAGTTGGGTCCCACACACCTTTTCGGGGCTTGACGCATTTCCAGTTGGGTCCCACACACTATTCCCGGCGCTCGGCGCACACCCAGTTGGGTCCCATACACTTTCGCCGGCGCTCGGCGCACTCCTAGTTGGGTCAACACACATTTCTCGGCGCTCGGAGCACTCCAACTTGTGTCGAACACACTTTTCTCGGCGCTCGGCACACTCCCAGTTGGGTCCCACACACTTCTCCCTGCGCTCGGCGCACTCACATTTGGGTCTAACACACATTTCTCGGCGCTGGGCGCACTCTCAGTTGGGTCACACACGCTTTTCTCGGCGCTCTGCGCACTTCCAGTTGGGTCCCACACACTTTTTTCGGCGCTTGACGCATTTCCAGTTGGGTCCAACACACTTTTCTCGGCGCTCGGCGCACTCACTTTTGGGTCCCACACGCTTTTCTCGGGGCTCGGCGCACTCCTAGTTTGGTCCAACACACTTTTCCCGGCGCTCGGCGCACTCCCAGTTGGGTCCAATACACTTTTCCCGGCGCTCGGCGCACTCCCAGTTGGGTCCCGTACACTTTCGCCGGCGCTCGGCCCACTCCCAATTGGGTCCAACACACTTTTCTCGGCGCTCTGCGCACTCCCAGTTGGGTCCCACACACTTTTCCCGGCGCTCGGCGCACTCCCAGTTGGGTCCCGTACACTTTCGCCGGCGCTCGACGCACTCCTAGTTGGGTCCAACACACTTTCTCCCGGCGTTCACTTTTGGGTCCAACACACTTTTCGGCGCTCGGCGCACTCCAGTTGGGTCCCACACACATTTCTCGGCGCTCGGCGCACTCCCAGTTGGGTCCAACACACTTTTCTCGGCGCTCGGCGCACTCACATTTGGGTCCCACACACTTTTCTTGGCGCTCGGCGCACTCACATTTGGGTCCCACACACTTTTCTCAGGGCTCGGCGCACTCCTAGTTGGGTCCAACACACATTTGTCGGCGCTCAGCGCACTCCCAGTTGGGTCCCACACACTTTTTCCGGCGCTTGACGCATTTCCAGTTGGGTCCAACACACTTTTCTCGGCGCTCGGCGCACTCCCAGTTGGGTCCAACACACTTTCGCCGGCGCTCGGCGCACTCCCAGTTGGGTCCAACACTTTTCTCGGCGCTCTGCGCACTCCCAGTTGGGTCCAACACACTTTCCTGGCGCTCGGCGCACTCCCAGTTGGGTCCCTTACACTTTCGCCGGCGCTCGGCGCACTCCCAGTTGGGTCCAACACACTTTTCTCGGCGCTCGGCGCACTCCATTGGGTCCCACACACTTTTCTCGGCGCTCAGCGCACTCCCAGTTGGGTCCAACACACTTTTCTTGGCGCTCGGCGCATTTCCAGTTGGGTCCACTATACTTTTCTCGGCGCTCGGCGCACCCCAGTTGGGTCCAGCACACTTTTCTTGGCGCTCGGCGCTCTCCCATTTGGGTCCCACACACTTTTCTCGGCGCTCGGCGCACTCCCAGTTGGGTCCCACACACTTTCTCGGCGCTCGGCGCACTCCAGTTGGGTCCAACACACTTTTCTCGGCGCTCTGCGCACTCCCAGTTGGGTCCCACACACTTTCTCGGCGCTCGGCGCACTCCCAGTTGGGTCCCACACTTTCGCCGGCGCTCGGCGCACTCCTAGTTGGGTCCAATACACTTTTCTCGGCGCTCGGCGCACTCCCAGTTGGGTCCCACACACTTTTTCTCGGCGCTCAGCGCACTCCCAGTTGGGTCCAACACACTTTTCTCGGCGCTCGGCGCATTTCCAGTTGGGTCCAACACACTTTTCTCGGCGCTCGGCGCACTCACTTTGGGTCCCACACACTTTTCCCGGGGCTCGGCGCACTCCTAGTTGGGTCCAACACACATTTCTCGGCGCTCGGCGCATTTCCAGTTGGGTCCAACACACTTTCTTACTTTCCTTAGCGCTCGGCGCACTCCCATTTGGGTCCCCCACACTTTTTTCGGCGGTCTGCGCACTCCCAGTTGGGTCCAACACACATTTCTCGGGGCTCGGCGCACTCCCAGTTGGGCCCCTTCCACTTTCGCCGGCGCTCGGCGCACTCCCAGTTGGGTCCAACACAACTTTTCCGGCGCTTGACGCATTTCCAGTTGGGTCCAACACACATTTCTCGGCGCTCGGCGCACTCCCAGTTGGGTCCGACACACTTTTCTCGGCGCTCGGCACTCTTCCAGTTGGGTCCCACACTTTCGCCGGCGCTCTGCGCACTCCCAGTTGGGTCCAACACACAATTCTCGGCGCTCGGCGCACTCCCAGTTGGGCCCCACACACTTTTCCCGGCGCTCAGCGCACTCCCAGTTGGGTCCCACACACTTTTTTCCGGCGCTTAACGCATTTCCAGTTGGGTCCAACACACTTTTCTTGGCGCTCGGCGCACTCACTTTTGGGTCCCGTACACTTTCGCCGGCGCTCGGCGCACTCCTAGTTGGGTCCAACACACATTTCTCGGCGCTCTGCGCACTCCCAGTTGGGTCCAACACACATTTCCTGGCGCTCGGCGCACTCCCAGTTGGGTCCCTTACACTTTCGCCGGCGCTCGGCGCACTCCTAGTTGGGTCCAATACACTTTTCCCGGCGTTCACTTTTGGGTCCCACACACTTTTTCCTGCGCTCAGCGCACTTCCAGTTGGGTCCAACACACTTTTCTTGGCGCTTGTCGCATTTCCAGTTGGGTCCAACACACTTTTCTTGGCGCTCGGCGCACTCCGAATTTAGTTTGACACACTTTTCCCGGCGCTCGGCGTACTCCCATTTGGGTCACACACACTTTTTCCGGCGCTCGGCGCACTCCCAGTTGGGTCCCGTACACTTTCGCCGGCGCTCGGCGCACTCCTAGTTGGGTCCAACACACATTTCTCGGCGCTCTGCGCACTCCCAGTTGGGTCCCACACACTTTTCCTGGCGCTCGGCGCACTCCCAGTTGGGTCCCTTACACTTTCGCCGGCGCTCGGCGCACTCCTAGTTGGGTCCAATACACTTTTCCCGGCGCTCGGCGCACTCCCAGTTGAGTCCCACACACATTTCTCGGCGCTCGGCGCCCTCCCAGTTGGGTCCCACACACATTTCTCGGCGCTCGGCGCACACCCAGTTGGGTCCAACACACTTTTATCGGCGCTCGGCGCACTCACATTTGGGTCCCACACACTTTTCTCGGGGCTCGGCGCACTCCTAGTTGGGTCCAACACACTTTTCTCGGCGCTCGGCGCACTCCTAGTTGGGTCCAACACACATTTCTCGGCGCTCGGCGCACTCCCAGTTGGGTCCCACACACTTTTCTCGGCGCTCTGCGCACTCCCAGTTGGGTCCCACACACTTTTCCCGGCGCTCAGCGCACTCCCAGTTGGGTCCCGTACACTTTCGCCGGCGCTCGGCGCACTCCTAATTGGGTCCAACACACTTTCTTCCGGCGCTTGACGCATTTCCAGTTGGGTCCAACACACTTTTCTTGGCGCTCGGCGCACTCACTTTTGGGTCCCACACACTTTTCTCGGGGCTCGGCGCACTCCTAGTAGGGTCCAACACACATTTCTCGGGGCTCGGCGCACTCCTAGTTGGGTCCAACACAAATTTCTGGGCGCTCGGCGCACTCCCAGTTAGGTCCCACACACTTTCGCCGGCGCTCTGCGCACTCCTAGTTGGGTCCAACACAGTTTTCCCGGCGCTTGACGCATTTCCAGTTGGGTCCAACACACTTTTCTTGGCGCTCGGCGCACTCACTTTTGGGTCCCACACACTTTTCTCGGGGCTCGGCGCACTCCTAGTTGGGTCCAACACACTTTTCCCGGCGCTCGGCGTACTCCCATTTGGGTCACACACACTTTTTCCGGCGCTCGGCGCACTCCCAATTGGGTCCCGTACACTTTCGCCGGCGCTCGGCGCACTCCTAGTTGGGTCCAACACATTTCTCGGCGCTCGGCGCACTCCCAGTTGGGTCCACACTTTTCCTGGCGCTCGGCGCACTCCCAGTTGGGTCCCTTACACTTTCGCCGGCGCTCGGCGCACTCCCAGTTGGGTCCAATACACTTTTCCGGCGCTCGGCGCACTCATTTTGGGTCCCACACACTTTTCTCGGCGCTCAGCGCACTTCCAGTTGGGGCCAACACGCTTTTCTCGACGCTTTATCGCATTCCCAGTTGGGTCCAACACACTTTTTTCGACGCTCGGCGCACTCACTTTGGGTCCCACACACTTTCTCGGGGCTCGGCGCACTCTAGTTGGGTCCAACACACTTTTTCCGGCGCTTGACGCATTTCCAGTTGGGTCCAACACACTTTCTTGGCGCTCGGCGCACTCACTTTTGGGTCCCACACACTTTTCCTGGGGCTCGGCGCACTCCCAGTTGGGTCCAACACACTTTCGCCGGCGCTCGGCGCACTCCCAGTTGGGTCCAACATACTTTTCCGGCGCTTGACGCATTTCCAGTTGGGTCCAACACACTTTCTCGGCGCTCAGCGCACTCCCAGTTGGGTCCCACACACTTTTCTCGGGGCTCGGCGCACTCCTAGTTGGGTCCAACACACATTTCTCGGCGCTCGGCGCACTCACATTTGGGTCCCACACACTTTTCTCGGGGCTCGGCGCACTCCTAGTTGGGTCCAACACACATTTCTCGGCGCTCGGCGCACTCCCAGTTGGGTCCCACACTTTCGCCGGCGCTCTGCGCACTCCTAGTTGGGTCCAACACAGTTTCTCCGGCGCTTGACGCATTTCCAGTTGGGTCCAACACACTTTTCTTGGCGCTCGGCGCACTCACTTTTGGGTCCCACACACTTTTCTCGGGGCTCGGCGCACTCCTAGTAGGGTCCAACACACATTTCTTGGGGCTCGGCGCACTCCCAGTTGGGTCCCACACACTTTTCTCGGCGCTCTGCGCACTCCCATTGGGTCCCACACACTTTTCCCGGCGCTCGGCGCACTCCCAGTTGGGTCCCGTACAATTTCGCCGGCGCTCGGCGCACTTCTAGTTGGGTCCAACACATTTTTTCCGGCGCTTGACGCATTTCCAGTTGGGTCCCACACACTTTTCCCGGCGCTCAGCGCACTCACTTTTGGGTCCCACACACCTTTCTAGGGGCTCGGCGCACTCCTAGTAGGGTCCAACACACTTTTCTTGGCGCTCGGCGCACTCCCAGTTGGGTCCCACACACTTTTCCGGCGCTTGACGCATTTCCAGTTGGGTCCCACACACCTTTCTAGGGGCTCGGCGCACTCCTAGTAGGGTCCAACACACATTTCTCGGCGCTCGGCGCACTCCCAGTTGGGTCCCACACACTTTTCTCGGCGCTCTGCGCACTCCCATTGGGTCCCACACACTTTTCCCGGCGCTCGGCGCACTCCCAGTTGGGTCCAGCACACTTTTTTCCGGCGCTTGACGCATTTCCAGTTGGGTCCAACACACTTTTCATGGCGCTCGGCGCACTCACTTTTGGGTCCAACACACATTTCTCGGCGCTCGGCGCACTCCCAGTTGGGTCCCACACACTTTTCTCGGCGCTCTGCGCACTCCCAATTGGGTCCCGTACACTTTCGCCGGCGCTCGGCGCACTCCTAGTTGGGTCCAATACACTTTTCCCGGCGTTCACTTCTGGGTCCCGTACAATTTCGCCGGCGCTCGGCGCACTTCTAGTTGGGTCCAACACATTTTTTCCGGCGCTTGACGCATTTCCAGTTGGGTCCCACACACTTTTCCCGGCGCTTGACGCATTTCCAGTTGGGTCCAACGCACTTTTCTTGGCGCTCCGCGCACTCCCATTGGGTCCAACACATTTTTTCCGGCGCTTGACGCATTTCCAGTTGGGTCCAACACACTTTTCTTGGCGCTCGGCGCACTCACTTTTGGGTCCCACACACTTTTCTCGGGGCTCGGCGCACTCCTAGTTGGGTCCAACACACTTTTCCCGGCGCTCGGCGTACTCCCATTTGGGTCACACACACTTTTTCCGGCGCTCGGCGCACTCCCAATTGGGTCCCGTACACTTTCGCCGGCGCTCGGCGCACTCCTAGTTGGGTCCAACACACATTTCTCGGCGCTCTGCGCACTCCCAGTTGGGTCCCACACACTTTTCCTGGCGCTCGGCGCACTCCCAGTTGGGTCCCTTACACTTTCGCCGGCGCTCGGCGCACTCCTAGTTGGGTCCAATACACTTTTCCCGGCGTTCACTTTTGGGTCCCACACACTTTTTCCTGCGCTCAGCGCACTTCCAGTTGGGTCCAACACACTTTTCTTGGCGCTTGTCGCATTTCCAGTTGGGTCCAACACACTTTTCTTGGCGCTCGGCGCACTCACTTTTGGGTCCCACACACTTTTCTCGGGGCTCGGCGCACTCCTAGTTGGGTCCAACACACATTTCTTGGGGCTCTGCGCACTCCTAGTTGGGTCCAACACAATTTTTCCGGCGCTTGACGCATTTCCAGTTGGGTCCAACACACTTTTCTTGGCGCTCGGCGCACTCACTTTTGGGTCCCACACACTTTTCCTGGGGCTCGGCGCACTCCCAGTTGGGCCCTTACACATTCGCCGGCGCTCGGCGCACTCCTAGTTGGGTCCAACATAACTTTTCCGGCGCTTGTCGCATTTCCAGTTGGGTCCAACACACTTTTCTCGGCGCTCGGCGCACTCACTTTTGGGTCCCACACACTTTTCTCGGGGCTCGGCGCACTCCTAGTAGGGTCCAACACACATTTCTCGGGGCTCGGCGCACTCCTAGTTGGGTCCAACACACATTTCTCGGCGCTCGGCGCACTCCCAGTTAGGTCCCACACACTTTTCTCGGGGCTCGGCGCACTCCTAGTTGGGTCCAACACACATTTCTCGGCGCTCGGCGCACTCCCAGTTAGGTCCCACACACTTTCGCCGGCGCTCTGCGCACTCCTAGTTGGGTCCAACACAGTTTTTCCGGCGCTTGACGCATTTCCAGTTGGGTCCAACACACTTTTCTTGGCGCTCGGCGCACTCACTTTTGGGTCCCACACACTTTTCTCGGGGCTCGGCGCACTCCTAGTTGGGTCCAACACACATTTCTTGGGGCTCGGCGCACTCCTAGTTGGGTCCAATACACTTTTCCCGGCGTTCACTTTTGGGTCCCACACACTTTTTCCTGCGCTCAGCGCACTCCCAGTTGGGTCCCGTACACTTTCGCCGGCGCTCGGCGCACTCCTAGTTGGGTCCAACACATTTTTTCCGGCGCTTGACGCATTTCCAGTCGGGTCCAACACAACCGGCGCTCAGCGCACTCACTTTTGGGTCCCACACACCTTTCTAAGGGCTCGGCGCACTCCTAGTAGGGTCCAACACACTTTTCTTGGCGCTCGGCGCACTCCCAGTTGGGTCCCACCCACTTTTCTCGGCGCTATGCGCACTCCCATTGGGTCCCACACAATTTTCCCGGCGCTCGGCGCACTCCTACTTGGGTTCAACACATTTTTTTTCCGGCGCTTGACGCACTCCTAGTTGGGTGCAACACACTTTTTTCCGACGCTTGACGCATTTCCAGTTGGGTCCAACACACTTTTCTTGGCGCTCGGCGCACTCACTTTCGGGTCCCACACACTTTTCTCAGGGCTCGGCGCACTCCCATTGGGTCCCACACACTTTTCCCGGCGCTCGGCGCACTCCCAGTTGGGTTCCGTACACTTTCGCCGGCGCTCGGCGCACTCCTAGTTGGGTCCAATACACTTTTCCCGGCGTTCACTTTTGGGTCCCGTACACTTTCGCCGGCGCTCGGCGCACTCCTAGTTGGGTTCAACACATTTTTTTTCCGGCGCTTGGCGCACTCCTAGTTGGGTCCAACACACTTTTTTCCGGCGCTTGACGCATTTCCAGTTGGGTCCAACGCACTTTTCTTGGCGCTCCGCGCACTCCCATTGGGTCCAACACATTTTTTCCGGCGCTTGACGCAATTTCAGTTGGGTCCAACACACTTTTCTCGGCGCTCGGCGCAACCCAGTTGGGTCCTGTACACCCTCCCCGGCGTTCGGCGCACTCCTAACTGGTTCCCGCACATTCTCTGATCAACGGTCACCGGTCAACGGTCACCGGTCAACGGTCAACGGTCACCGGTCAACGGTCAACGGTCAACGGTCACCGGTCAACTCTTAGCCGTTTATTATTATGTATGATGTTTGTATGTATGTATGTATGTATGTATGTATGTATGTATGTATGTATGTATGTATGTATGTATGTATGTATGTATGTATGTATGTATGTATGTATGTATGTATGTATGTATGTGTGTGTGTGTAATTGTTTCCCGTGAATCTTCGGAATGGCCGATCAAAACAGGGATGAAATGGTACCAACATTTGCGTGGGTGGGACACTCATCGATTACCAAAAAATCAGCCTGAATCACCTCTTGCGCGCCTCGGGGCCAAAGAGTTTGTCCGTGGGGCGCAATTTTAGCCGTGGGTCATGAAAACCTCTATGAGTCATCCAGCGGTAGAAGTGCTACGCTCTAATCACGGCGACAGGTCTTCGGTAATATTTTACGGGACGCCGTACAGAATCTCGGGTTTGATGAGTCCGCAGGACAGCAGTGGTAGTGTGCAGGACCACAGTGGGGCTGCGCAGGCCGTCATGGTAAGTGAGTGTGCAGGACCCCCGGTGGGGTGTGCAGGACCCCTGTGGGAGTGTGCAGGACGTCATAAAAAGCGTGCAGGACCCAGGTGGGAGTGTGCAGGTCGTCATAGGAAGTGTGCAGGACCCCAGTGGGAGTGTGCAGGACGTCATAAAAAGCGTGCAGGACCCCAGAGGGAGTGTGCAGGACGTCATAAAAAGCTGCAGGACCCCAGTGGGAGTGTGCAGGTCGGCATAGGAAGCGTGCAGGACCCCAGTGGGACTGTGCAGGCCGTCATGGTAAGTGTGCAGGACCCCAGTGGGAGTGTGCAGGACCCCTGTGGGAGTGTGCAGGACGTCATAAAGCGTGCAGGACCCCAGTGGGAGTGTGCAGGTCGTCATAGGAAGTGTGCAGGACCCCAGTGGGAGTGTGCAGGTCGTCATAGGAAGTGTGCAGGACCCCAGTGGGACTGTGCAGGCCGTCATGGTAAGTGTGCAGGACCCCAGTGGGAGTGTGCAGGACGTCATAAAAAGCGTGCAGGACCCCAGTGGGAGTGTGCAGGACCCAAATGGGAGTGTGCAGGACCCCAGTGGGACTGTCCAGGCCGTCATGGTAAGTGTGCACGACCTCAGTGGGAGTGTGCAGGACGTCATAAAAAGCGTGCAGGACCCCAGTGGGAGTGTGCAGGTCGTCATAGGAAGTGTGCAGGACCCCAGTGGGACTGTGCAGGACCCCTGTGGGAGTGTGAAGGACGTCATAAAGCGTGCAGGACCCCAGTGGGAGTGTGCAGGTCGTCATAGGAAGTGTGGAGGACCCCAGTGGGACTGTGCAGGCCGTCATGGTAAGTGTGCAGGACCCTTGTGGGAGTGTGCAGGACGTCATAAAAAGCGTGCAGGACCCCAGTGGGAGTGGGCAGGTCGTCATAGGAAGTGTGCAGGACCCCAGTGGGACTGTCCAGGCCGTCATGGTAAGTGTGCAGGACCCTAGTGGGAGTGTGCAGGACGTCATAAAAAGCGTGCAGGACCCCAGTGGGAGTGTGCAGGTCGTCATAGGAAGTGTGCAGGACCCCAGTGGGACTGTGCAGGACCCCTGTAGGAGTGTGAAGGACGTCATAAAGCGTGCAGGACCCCAGTGGGAGTGTGCAGGTCGTCATAGGAAGTGTGCAGGACCCCAGTGGGACTGTGCAGGCCGTCATGGTAAGTGTGCAGGACCCCAGTGGGAGTGTGCAGGTCGTCATAGGAAGTGTGCAGGACCCCAGTGGGACTGTCCAGGCCGTCATGGTAAGTGTGCAGGACCCTAGTGGGAGGGTGCAGGACCCCTGTGGGAGTGTGCAGGACGTCATAAAAAGCGTGCAGGACCCCAGTGGGAGTGTGCAGGTCGTCATAGGAAGTGTGCAGGACCCCAGTGGGACTGTGCAGGCCGTCATGGTTAGTGTGCAGGACCCCAGTGGGAGTGTGCGGGACGTCATAAAAAGCGTGCAGGACTCCAGTGGGAGTGTGCAGGTCGTCATAGGAAGTGTGCAGGACCCCAGTGGGACTGTGCAGGCCGTCATGGTAAGTGTGCAGGACCCCAGTGGGAGTGTGCAGGACGTCATAGAAAGTGTGCAGGACCCCAGTGGGAGTGTGCAGGACGTCATGGAAAACGTGCAGGAGTCCAGTGGAAATGTGCAGAACCTCGTAAAAAGCGTACAGGACTACAGTGGGAGTGTGCAGGACGTCGTAAAAAGTGTGCAGGACCCAAGTGGGAGTGTGCAGGTCGTTATAGGAAGTGTGCAGGACCCCAGTGGGACTGTGCAGGCCGTCATGGTAAGTGTGCAGGACCCCAGTGAGAGTGTGCAGGACATCATAGAAAGTGAGCAGGACCCCAGTGGGAGTGTGCAGGACGTCATGGAAAACGTGCAGGAGTCCAGTGGGAATGTGCAGAACGTCGTAAAAGCGTACAGGACTACAGTGGGAGTGTGCAGGACGTCATAGAAAATGTGCAGAACCCAAATGGGAGTGTGCAGGACGTCACAGAAGGTTTGCAGGACCCCAGTGGGAGTGCGCAGGACCCAAATGGAAGTGCGCAGAACGTCATAGAAAGTGTGCAGGACATCAGTGGGAGTGTGCAGGACCCAAATGGAAGTGCGCAGAACGTCATATAAAGTGTGCAGGACACCAGTGGGAGTGTGCAGGACCCAAATGGAAGTGTGCAGGACGTCACAGAAAGTGTGCAGGACCCCAGTGGGAGTGTGCAGGACCCAAATGGAAGTGCGCAGAACGTCATAGAAAGTGTGCAGGACCCTAGTGGGAGGGTGCAGGACCCCTGTGGGAGTCTGCAGGACGTCATAAAAAGCGTGCAGGACCCCAGTGGGAGTGTGCAGGTCGTCATAGGAAGTGTGCAGGACCCCAGTGGGACTGTGCAGGCCGTCATGGTTAGTGTGCAGGACCCCAGTGGGAGTGTGCGGGACGTCATAAAAAGCGTGCAGGACTCCAGTGGAAGTGTGCAGGTCGTCATAGGAAGTGTGCAGGACCCCAGTGGGACTGTGCAGGCCGTCATGGTAAGTGTGCAGGACCCCAGTGGGAGTGTGCAGGACGTCATAGAAAGTGTGCAGGACCCCAGTGGGAGTGTGCAGGACGTCATGGAAAACGTGCAGGAGTCCAGTGGGAATGTGCAGAACGTCGTAAAAAGCGTACAGGACTACAGTGGGAGTGTGCAGGACGTCGTAAAAAGTGTGCAGGACCCCAGTGGGAGTGTGCAGGTCGTTATAGGAAGTGTGCAGGACCCCAGTGGGACTGTGCAGGCCGTCATGGTAAGTGTGCAGGACCCCAGTGAGAGTGTGCAGGACATCATAGAAAGTGTGCAGGACCCCAGTGGGAGTGTGCAGGACGTCATGGAAAACGTGCAGGAGTCCAGTGGGAATGTGCAGAACGTCGTAAAAGCGTACAGGACTACAGTGGGAGTGTGCAGGACGTCATAGAAAATGTGCAGAACCCAAATGGGAGTGTGCAGGACGTCACAGAAGGTGTGCAGGACCCCAGTGGGAGTGCGCAGGACCCAAATGGAAGTGCGCAGAACGTCATAGAAGTGTGCAGGACATCAGTGGGAGTGTGCAGGACCCAAATGGAAGTGCGCAGAACGTCATAGAAAGTGTGCAGGACACCAGTGGGAGTGTGCAGGACCCAAATGGAAGTGTGCAGGACGTCACAGAAAGTGTGCAGGACCCCAGTGGGAGTGTGCAGGACCCAAATGGAATTGTGCAAAACGTCATGGAAAGTGTGCAGGACACCCAGTGGGAGTGTCCAAAACGTCGTAGAAAGTGTGCAGGATCCCAGTGGGAGTATGCAGGACCCAAATGGGAGTGCGCAGAACGTCATAGAAAGTGTGCAGGACACCAGTGGGAGTGTGCAGGACCCAAATGGGAGTGTGTAGAACGACGGAGGAAGTGTGCAGAACCCCAGTGGGAGTGTGCAGGACCCAAATGGGAGTGTGCAGAACGTCGGAGGAAGTGTGCAGGACCCCAGTGGGAGTGTGCAGGACCCAAATGGAATTGTGCAAAACGTCATGGAAAGTGTGCAGGACACCCAGTGGGAGTGTCCAGAACGTCGTAGAAAGTGTGCAGGATCCCAGTGGGAGTATGCAGGACCCAAATGGGAGTGTGCAGAACGTCAGAGAAAGTGTGCAGGACCCCAGTGAGAGTGTGCAGGACCCAAATGGTAGTGTGCAGGATGTCATACGAAGTCTGCAAGACTCCAGTGGGAGTGTGCATGACCCAAATGGAAGTGTGCAGAATGTCATAGAAAAAGTGCAGAGCGTCAGAGAAAATGTGCAGGACCACAGTGGGAGTTTGCATGACCCAAATGGGAGTGTGCAGAATGTCTTAGAAAGTGTGCAGAACGTCGGAGGAAGTGTGCAGGACCCCAGTGGGAGTGTGCAGGACCCGAATGGAGGCGTGCAGGACATCATAGAAAGTGCGCAGGTTCCCAGTAAGAATGTGCAGGACGTCATGGAATGGGTGCAGTACCCCAATAGGTGCGTGCAGGACGTCGTGAAATGTGTTAAGGACCCAGGTGGGAATGTGCAGGACGTCATAGAGAGTTAGCAGGGCCGCAGTGGAAAAGTGCAGGACGTCATGAAGAAAGTAGAATTGAATCAGCGAGATTTTCTCAATTTTTCATGCGAAATCTTAGCCTTTGTGTAGCGAAGAAAACAGATAGGAGATCATGTATCTTGAGAAGCGTGCAACGCGTTTTGAGGAGTACGCGAAACTCTGGAGACACTTCCTCGCTAGTCTGACGAAACAATCAGCAGCTCCACTTCCGCATCATCTCTGTTCGTCACTCAATACAACCGCTCAGTCATTTTGATTCACTAACTTCGATAAACCAGTTTTATATATGTTGAACGTCTGAGCTTATCAAAATCTGCTTCACAAAAACGTAAACATCAACGGACATATTTCATTTATTGAGAACAAAGGCATGGTGTTGGTCAACAAGGGAAACCACATCTAAAATGCGAGTGCGTTTTTCTCAACATGACAGGGATGGTAGAGCGAGAATAATAGCTTGCGTACATTACAGAAGGAAGGGGTCGTAAACAAGATGCCGGTGACAACCGACGATCTACCGCTGGCTTCTTATGTTTTGCTTTTTTTATGCCACGTTTTTTATACCCTACGCCCTGCTATAAATGTCCGGCAGCCAGTTTTGCTCAGGAGAGTCCATACGGACAGCAACTTTCGGATATACGGAAGGCAGTCAACACCGTTTTGTCAGAATAATCTGCCTCAGGAAGCTAGCGGACGTGAAAATTTTTTTTTGAAAAAACACTTCGCTAGGTCTCGCTAGTATTGACTGTTGGCATCGTTTGTTGTATCTCAAGAGCTTCTTTTATCTTACGCTCGACCGGATCGGATAGATTTCGATGCAGAATCGTAACGCTGAGCTCAGGAGTTGCCTCATTTGTGTGTTTCAAAGTGCGGTGTTTTGAGAAAGGGTTGTCGGTGTAGCTCTGCGGTTTACGCAGAGCCCGTGGATGTTCATCCATTCTGCATCGAAGTGGCCTTGCTGTTTCTCCAATATAAAAAAAAATTCATCACATGATAGGCACACTACTTTGTACACCACAAACCTCATTTGACACACCTTCTCAGGCCCAGAACATATCCTGCAGTCAGCACGTTCGCACTGACTTCCATATGGACGCGATGTAGTCAAAAAGCGCAGAAAAGAAGGCGGTGGTCGGAAGACAAGGCTTATTGGGAGCCCTGAAGGCTTGACGACGCGATTAATGTCCATTGCGAAGGAATCATTCATGAACAGTATAACTGGAGCTGTCTCTCCGGGTGTACGGTAAGACCTCCAGCAACGATTTCCTACTTTTCACCATATCCATTTTGGCGTAGGACATGTCTAATTCCCTCTTGGACTACTTGAGGGTTCGTTGAGGTAAGCTGGGTAGATGTTACGATTGTATGTCGAACAGCGTTGTGTTTCATATACAATGTATAACAACTTCGAGCGTGGATTATGATGTTATGCGACGCTTTCTTCTTGTGCCATATACTGCTCACTTGACCCTCTGAAATCTTGATCTTCGTGTTGAGGAATGGGAGATACCCACTTTCCGCTGGTTCTTTCAGTGTGAGCCTGATCGAAACACACATTGAGTTGAGTCGTGAGAAGAACTGTCACAGTGCCGGGCAAAACCTTCCGACTACAGAGATGTCGTCAATGTAACGACCATAAAACAGAAGTCCTCGTGATAAAGCCGTCGCTCGAGGAAGTCTCCATAAGTTAACATGCTAATTATTGAATACTAATGCCACATAAAGTTCATTAGGATAGAAACCAACAACGACCTTTCGAGTTGGAGGGAAAACAACAAGTCTCCAAATACCAGAACTTCAATAAAAAAACCCAACATGCCTAAATGTGTGAGAACCCCACCAATGCAAACTTCAGCGAAAAGCGAAAATTCGACGAAAATAGACACGCTAAACAAAGAGATCTACTTTGTGGTACGTACGGCTTTTGCAACTTTACGCAAAGGAGTAAAAGAGACAAAATATTGACCAGAATGCGCTAATCGATCAATTGAGCAGCAAGAGAGCGCACGCAGTCTCCGACGTAAAGTATGTAGCTGCGTTCAAGTTTCTCTCATAGCTGAATCTCCGCGATGCTGCTCGCAAGCTCCAAGGTGGTGGCGCGCAAGAAACATCGGGAGAAATTAGTCGCGCGCAAACTGCTCATGCTGTTTTTAGTAGTGTGCACGGTGCTTGAAATCTTCTGAATACCCGCTGGACGAGGGTGTGTGCAGTAGTGAAGTCAGACATTCAATTCAGAGCGGCCTTGGAGGAGCACCCCTAACGATGTTTTCAAATCACTGCAATCTTTCATTCATTTTATTATTGGTCATCATAATCGATTTCGGTAACATCTTTCGTCACTGTGTGCGAATAATCGTGTCACGAAACTACTGTGTGCGATTTAAGACGACAGAAGGAAGGCTCATACCTATAACGCGCCGTCACGATCAGGGATGTGCGTAATAGAAATTTTGCAATTCGTTAGTCGTTAGTCGTTCAACCGACCGAAACCCTCGTTAGTCGTTAGTCGGTAATCGTTAGTCGTTAAAAATCTAGTCTTTGAAAATCAGCACTGATGAGGCAGAAAAATTTCTTAGAAGAAGAAAAAGTAAGGCATGAAAAAATGCTCGTTCTACAAAACATTCATGGCTGTTGAACACACAAAGCATTCATCGTTAGAGAACCTGATTTAAACTCTAAACCAACATATACATAATTAAAAAGATGAATGAAAACCTAATACTCAAGGGCACGTGTTTATAGATTATGCCCTTTTTAATGAAAGAAGAAGCAATATGAGAAACGGAGAGAATCCTGAACTCTTCGGTTTTTTCCATGCGTTAATTTCAGCCACTGACGATGACTAAAATTTGGAGAACGCGCCCTCTACCATCCAATTATCGGATAACAGTTCCCGAAAATGCGCAACTGTGACCTGCAGGCACAACCCGATATAATCCATTACATGGCGAAATGCACAAGACCCCGATTTGTTGCGGGCGGTCGCATAGCGGTAATTGCAGACCGATAGCGATAGTACAAGCGGCTGCTCAGTAATCGCCGCAACGCGACCGTCTGCTGCGAAGTAGGGCGTGTAACATGCGAACAATCTCTCCTCTCGCATCTGCAACTGCCAATACTCATTTTTGCTTAAGTTCCGTTAAGTTTTATGCCTGATGTTTTGAAGAGCTGCCTCCTGCATAACGTTATGCTGAAAAAGACATTCCAGAAAATAAATTCTAGGTTTTCTTGAGACTTCTCTGTTTTGGAACCGCGAAACTTTCGGTTTCATAGAAAAAATAAAAAAATTCTCCGTTCTCAAACTGCTTCGCACACCAGCGCTAGTATTAGAATATCGTTGTGTAGAAGCATTAAGTACCTCGGATCGCTAAAGCCTAGCGTAGTCCTCGTATCACCTTTGATGCCTTCTGTTAAAATCTCCGCTGGAGCCGGTCAGTGTCGGAACCGGTTCAGTGAGCCTACCATAAAGTCGCGCGATTGGCACGAAGTCGCAAAAGTGCGCAACGCTCGGTTGGGGTCATAATGTGGGTTCTCCAGATCTGCGAAGCAGTGTCAGTAGAAGTAATAAATGCTGAAGGCTATGTTTATTTTGTACCTTCCCCTCCGAAAACCAACAGGATTGTGTCAATCCTGATGCAATCCCTGGATTGGAGCGCGATGTCAATGACTATTGATTTTCTAACGAAATTTGGGATTGCTTACGAAAATATTTTCAATTTCGTTAGTCGTTCGTCGTTAGTCGTAACACCCAAAAAGCTCGTTAGTCGTTAAATTCGTTAGTCTTTAGTCGTAGTTACGCACATCCCTGGTCACGATGCTGGAGTTTTCATAGTTGGGAAGAAGCATCCGCGCGG
Source organism: Aplectana chamaeleonis (assembly GCA_029168955.1). NCBI lineage: Eukaryota > Metazoa > Nematoda > Chromadorea > Rhabditida > Cosmocercidae > Aplectana > Aplectana chamaeleonis. The sequence continues at coordinate 162,474 of JAPDOI010000705.1, read as the reverse complement.
GGCTCCTTCGACGACGCCGCGGCGCTTCCTAAGGCCTCTTTTAGAGTTCGATCGCTCTGCGACGCGACCGAATGAAAACACTGTGTATCGATCTGGTCGCGTCGCGCGATCAGGTCGCCGGCCTTTCAGACAAGATCGCGGGGAAAGTCGCCCAATCGCACGATTGGGCAACTGAGATGGCCAGATCGCGTCGCCGTGCAGTGCACGGCAATGCGACCGATCGCGGCGACCGCTTCATATGTCCTCGTACAAATTCCTCTTTTTTTCACGTTGATTCAGGAAAAATAAGTATAAGTAGGCAAAACAATCATAATACAAAACAATTATTTTCATAAAATGACAAACCACAATGCACCTTTTTATCATAAATGACAAACCAATTGCGCGACACCGCTCCGACACCGGGAGGGCTCATCCACTGGAGTTACCCGGAGGATCTACTGCTATCAGCTGTAGATGAACGGAATTCTCCTGTAGATGACCGAAATCTAACATGTTTTTAACAGGTATACTAGCACTGCAGTTGAACAGAACTCGATTTTGGAGGGAATTTCATATTCCGGTGTAGGCGGTAACCTTATTCGTTTTTACAGGGATACACTGTTTCCGGGTTCACACAGGGGACCCCGGGGACATGCCACCGGGGTGATCCCCTTTGGTGTTCCACAGTGGGGGGTGACCCCACCGCCACGGTCCGCAGTGGTATGCACCCCACCGTGGACCGTGGGAGATGGCCCCACAGTTGGGTACCACCCCCCCCTCCGATAGCCAATGTCAACGAATATTCGGAAAACGAATATTCGGCCGAATAAACGAATAATCGAATATTCGAATTATTCGATTATTCGGAGAAGTCCATTTTTCGAATAATTCGTTTATTAGAATGTTCGGAGAAGTCAATTTTTCGAATAATTCGTTTATTCGAATAATCGGAGAATTTCATTAATAATTCGTTTATTCGAATAATCGGAGAAGTTCATTAATAATTCGTTTATTCAAATAATCGGAGAAGTCTATTTTTCGAATAATTCGTTTATTCGAATATTCGGAGAAGTAATTTTTTCGAATAATTCGTTTATTCGAATATTCGGAGAAGTAATTTTTTCGAATAATTCGTTTATTCGAATATTCGGGGAAGTCAATTTCTCGAATAATTCGTTTATTCGAATATTCGAAAGAGTCAATTTTTCAAATTATTCGTTTATTCGAATATTCGAAAATTTTTATTCGTTTGATATACGCTACCCTTCGTGCCCTGGGGAGCCCCCTCTCGGCGACAAAAATTATCCTTAGGTATTCGGTGGATCTTCAGAAGTGCGTTCCAAGAACATTCCCATGGCAAAACGCGTCCATGGAAACGTAGCCACGGCCACGTGGGAGCAATTCTCACTTATAATTCGCATCCATAGGAAGCAAATTTGTCTATGGTGAGGTTGCTTTTCCTCCCACAGCGTCGTGGGAACGTTCTTGGAACGCACCCCAGGTGAGTGACTCGAGGTCACCTCCCAGGTTCAGCTCCGAAGAGCCGACTGAGGCACACCGTGAGATGAGAAGCTTTTTATACCAGCAACATTGTCAATACCTTTGTCTAAACATGTTAGTGATCCTGACGAATGTCTGGCGTCATATTTGAGGTTTGTAGGGGTTTATTGCGTTTAGTACATTTGAAATGACGGCAAAACATTTGCGTCGTGGCTGCAGAGCGGCGATTACTCCATTAGTTCACCTCATCATCTTCATTCGTTCATCTGTAGTACAATATACCTCCTGTAATTCCTCCAAAGCGTCAATTTCTCCCGTAGATCTCCTCTCCCAGTGCCGGAGCACGAACATGAAATAGGCGTCGATTAGAATGTGTACGTAAAAGTGCGTGGTCGCCAACTTTTGATTTGGCCTTCACACTTCCAAAATCTACGATCTCCACGGCGACGCGACGGTCGCGTCGCCGTGCCCACGATCGCGTCGCAGCGCGATCGAACTCTGAAAGAGGCCTAATGGGAAACCTAGGCTGCAGGAAAGCGGAGAGATGATGGCTATCGATCGAATAATTGAGCACCAAAAAGTGCAGCTCGCTAATTGAATAACACGGACGACACAACTTCTGATACAGCATTTTAGCATTCTAGCAATAATATTCGGTTGAATCAAAAAATTCCCGCAAATTTTCTATTTTATTTCAAACTCAATTTTCTCTTTTCATACAAAACACGTGTGAAAACACGTACAAAAGACAAACAACATTTCCTACAAATTCTGTTTTTTTTTTCTAAATTCGTCTGAAATAAAAAATAGGAACAAACTAATTTCAAAAAATTTTTCGGAATTTCGGATGTCGAAGAAACGAATTTCGAATCCAACTGATTTTCATTTTTCTCAAAAGTAGTTCTAAATTTCGGATTTCTTATAAATTCGTTAGAAGTTTAGGTTTTTACCGAATCTCAATCAGGGTTTAGATCTTTTCCCGAAGGCAGTCTCGACGCTTCAATTACGAAGCTCAGTCAGTGAATGGATTTTCCACACGTGTTCGGTTTTTACTCAAGTTGCGACCATGTATATCCTTTCTCCCTTATTTCAACCAGTCTGAAGTGATGCTTATCGGGCCATTCATGTTAGCGGGAATGGCTTTATATTCCCCGGTCCCAAGCACAACTTATTCGAGCAGGCGAGTTGTTAGCTTAAGCCCACGACAACTCGGCCTCAGTAATAACGGAACAATGTAACGGTGGGTTTGAGAAGCTTTTTGAAAATGGAATCACTATTCGAAAAAAAAATCGTTCGAGTGAAGTTTCGAACGAACGAAAATGGGAAAAGTTCGTTCGAGAAACTTTCGAACGAACGAAAACGAGCAAAAAGATTTCGGAAAAGCTTTCAACATTTTTTCGAAATTTTATTCTTGTACAACTATAATACACAGTGATCACGAGAATTGTCAGACGAGTACAGGGAAAGATAATGGAAATAAGAGAAGTAGAAATGAGAGCATAGAAACGGTAACCAGTGGATGGATGAAGATGAAAAAATTAGCTATGAGCCATATCGATCGTATTTCATCGGGAATGGCGCTGGAAAAAAGGCGCGAGCTGGGTGAACTATTTCCTGAAAGTTGCCTCACATTTTCACCACTTTTTTCCCCACTTTTTTCAGCCATGACTTCGGCGCGACGTGAGAAAAATGTAGAGCAGCCGAAAAAGGACATACAATACCGCCCGCGACTTTGGGAAAAACGGCGTTTTCGGCGTTTTTTTCCGCCGGAAAGCGCCGCTTTCTCATAACTTTGTTCAAAGTGGTCAGTTTGGGTTGCCAGAGGCATATTTAGAATCAGCATCGAGAGCTCTTCATTTTGAGCCCGCACATGTCTTACCCGGCAACAAGGCATATAGGGTTAACACAATCAATCGAGAGTACGAAAACTGCAGCTAGATATCAAATTGGTATAAATATGGCTTCATATCAACCGTGCAGATGAAGGACGAGTTATACACAAGTTTTAAAAACCAATTTATGGTGTTGGCAAAAGTAAAAATCAATGTTTTTCCCCTGTTTGGCGACCCGGGAGACACATTCATCGTCATTCGCTCGGGCTCAAGGTGCCCGCGATCACAACCACGCTAGGTATACACTCATTCAAAACAGCTAAAAGCTCTCTGAAGGCATCTCCGGCCTAGCGCCACCCCTGTGATTTTGGCTTTAAAAAACGACCCTCGGCCATCGACGTCCCGTTCTCGGCTCAAACGGGACCAATCGACCTGCGACTCGGCCTAACACATTACTTTTTGAACCTCTTTCGAATAAGCACTGCGCCAGCCCAATCCGGAAAATTTGATTTTTCACATTTTTGGGATGTGCCAAAACAGCGTTTTTCCCCCTGTTCGGCGACCCGGCAGACACATTCATCGTCATTCGCTCGGGCTCAATTTGCCCGCGATCACAACCACGCTTGGTATACACTCATTCAAAACAGCTAAAAGCTCTCTGAAGGCATCTCCGGCCTAGCGCCACCCCTGTGATTTTGGCTTTAAAAAACGACCCTCGGACATCGACGTCCCGTTCTCGGCTCAAACGGGACCAATCGACCTGCGACTCGGCCTAACACATTACTTTCTGATCTTCTTTCGAATAAGCACTGCGCCAGCCCAATCCGGAAAATTTGATTTTTCACATTTTTGGGATGTGCCAAAACAGCGTTTTTTCCCTTGTTTGGCGACCCGGCAGACACATTCATCGTCATTCGCTCGGGCTCAATTTGCTTGCGATCACAACCACGCTTGGTATACACTCATTCAAAACAGCTAAAACCTCTCTGAAGGCATCTCCGGCCTAGCGCCACCCCTGTGATTTTGACTTTAAAAAACGACCCTCGGCCATCGACGTCCCGTTCTCGGCTCAAACGGGACCAATCGACCTGCGACTCGGCCTAACACATTATTTTTTGATCTTCTTTTGAATAAGCACTGCGCCATCCCAATTCGGAAAATTTGATTTTCACATTTTGGGATGTGCCAAAACAGCGTTTTTCCCTGTTCGGCGACCCGGCAGACACATTCATCGTCATTCGCTCGGGCTCAATTTGCCTGCGATCACAACCACGCTTGATATACACTCATTCAAAACAGCTAAAACCTCTCTGAAGGCATCTCCGGCTAGCGCCACCCCTGTGATTTTGGCTTTAAAAACGACCCTCGGCCATCGACGTCCCGTTCTCGGCTCAAACGGGACCAATCGACCTGCGACTCGGCCTAACACATTATTTTTGATCTTCTTTCGAATAAGCACTGCGCCATCCAATTCGGAAAATTTGATTTTCACATTTTTGGGATGTGCCAAAACAGCGTTTTTTCCCCTGTTTGGTGACCCGGCAGACACATTCATCGCCCTTCGCTCGGGCTCAGAATGCTCGCGATCACAACCACGCTTGGTATACACTCATTCAAAACAGCTAAAACCTCTCTGAAGGCATCTCCGGCCTAGCGCCACCCCTGTGATTTTGGCTTTAAAAAACGACCCTCGGCCATCGACGTCCCGTTCTCGGCTCAAACGGGACCAATCGACCTGCGACTCGGCCTAACACATTACTTTTTGATCCTCTTTCGAATAAGCACTGCGCCAGCCCAATCCGGAAAATTTGATTTTTCACATTTTTGGGATGTGCCAAAACAGCGTGTTCCCCTGTTTGGTGACCCGGCAGACACATTCATCGCCCTTCGCTCGGGCTCAGAATGCTCGCGATCACAACGACGCTCAACATGGACTCTTTTAAAACAGTTACAACCTGTCTGGAGGCATTTCCCGCCTAGCGCCACCCCCCGTGATTTTAGATTTTTCAAAAACTACCCCAAATCATTTCGATCCGTACGGGCTCCTGGCAACGCCTTATCCATTTCTCAGCTAAAACCGCCCTCATCCCAAACTTGATTTTTTCGACTCTGTTTACCCGGCTCTGCGAAGCGGTGCGGTAAAACAGGTGGCATAGAGAGCAGAATTTTAAGTTTCTCTGGTCAATGTTTTCAACTGGTTGTTTGTTTCAGGAACACATTTAGGTCAATCTTGAGCGTGACGCCAATCTGAAAGCGTGACGCCTATTAACGCGGCGGGTGTGAGTCTCATAGAATCCCCAATGCGGTATTGAATTTTGGATGGAAAAATGTTAAACATACGTAAGCCTCATCTGAAAACAGTTGAGGATCACTAAATACCCTTGAAGTGAATAAAAGTACTCGTAACATCAAATAGTACGCAGCATTCTAACACATGCATCACTGTTATATATTGTATTTATGTGTGCTTGAGTCAAAATGCAGTTCCGCGCTCGAAATCAACTCCACTGTGTTCTGAGGCCGGATTCATCATTGCTTTAGGTCTGGGTTTGTCGATTTGGGTTGGGTTTAGCTCGTGCACACGCGCGCTAATGCTGGCGCGAAACCCAACCCAATTCCACAAACCCACGGTTGATGCAATGATGAATCTGGCCTCTGATGGGTGCGCTTGTCAAACGCGCTGTGATGTGAATGGCTGGCCGGCTGGCCGCCAGGCGAGAGGCGAGAGACGTCATACTTGTTGCGAAGTCTTGCGGGAATGAGTTAACGGGGTGAAACGAGGTTGAATTGCCCGTACCCAGTTCGAACCCTGACGAATCGATAATTGATGCGAAAACTGGCTTGCTTCTGGCCTGTTGCTCTTCTTCTCTGCGCTGTGCAGCTCTGCATCTCTGCCACTGTCTCCACAGGGTTACGAGAAGGGCCGGCATGTCGCAGTGGAGGGTGATAATTGAAACTCCACGAGTCAGGGGCGTTGTGAAGCGTAAGTTCAGTGGCGTTCGGGAGCCAGGAACAGCGAGAGTGCGCGTCCTCTCAATGTAACTGTCTGTCTCATAGCACTGGCCTGGCCATAGCGGGTCTTGACAATCGATTAAAAGACGTGCGAAAAAACGCTGTTTAACAACATCCTGAAGAGGTGAAATATCAAGTTTTCCGGATTGGGCTGGCGCAGTGCTTACTCGAAAGAGGTTAGAAAAGTAATGTTGTATACCGAGTCTCAGGTCGATTGGTCTCGTTTGAGCTGAGAACGGGACATGGGTGGTCCGCTTGATGCGAAAATGGACTTGGAACAGGTGAGGGTGACGAAAATTGACCTTTCCGGAATGGGCTGGCGCAAAACTCATTCGAGAGAGGATCAAAAAGTAGTGTTGTATGGCGCGTCTCAGGTCGATTGATCCCGTTTGAGCCGAGAACGAGACGTTGGTGGTCGAGGGTCGTTTTTCGAAGCCAAAATCACGGAGGTGGCGCTAGGCGGGAAATGCCTTCAGAGAGGTTTTAGCTGTTTTGAATGAGTGTATACCAAGCGTGGTTGTGATCGCGGGCAAATTGAGCCCGAGCGAATGACGATGAATGTGTCTGCCGGGTCGCCAAACAGGGGAAAAAACGCTGTTTTGGCACATCCCAAAAATGTGAAAAATCAAATTTTCCGGATTGGGCTGGCGCAGTGCTTAATCGAAAGAGGATCAAAAAGTAATGTGTTAGGCCGAGTCGCAGGTCGATTGGTCCCGTTTGAGCCGAGAACGGGACGTCGATGACCGAGGGTCGTTTTTAAAGCCAAAATCACAGGGGTGGCGCTAGGCCGGGAGATGCCTTCAGAGAGGTTTTAGCTGTTTTGAATGAGTGTATACCAAGCGTGGTTGTGATCGCGGGCAAATTGAGCCCGAGCGAAGGGCGATGAATGTGTCTTCCGGGTCGCCAAACAGGGGAAAAAACGCTGTTTTGGCACATCCCAAAAATGTGAAAAATCAGATTTTCCGGATTGGGCTGGCGCAGTGCTTATTCGAAAGAGGATCGAAAAGTAATGTGTTAGGATGAGTCGCAGGTCGATTGGTCCCGTTTGAGCCGAGAACGGGACGTCGATGACCGAGGGTCGTTTTTTAAAGCCAAAATCACAGGGGTGGCGCTAGGCCGGAGATGCCTTCAGAGAGGTTTTAGCTGTTTTGAATGAGTGTATACCAAGCTTGGTTGTGATCGCGTGCATTTTGAGGCCGAGCGAAGTACGATGCTTGTGTCTGCCGGGTCGCCAAACAGGGGAAAAAACGCTGTTTTAGCACATCCCAAAAATGTGAAAAATCAAATTTTCCGAATTGGGCTGGCGCAGTGCTTATTCGAAAGAGGATCAAAAAGTAATGTGTTAGGCCGAGTCGCAGGTCGATTGGTCCCGTTTGAGCCGAGAACGGGACGTCGATGACCGAGGGTCGTTTTTTAAAGCCAAAATCACAGGGGTGGCGCTAGGCCGGAGATGCCTTCAGAGAGCTTTTAGCTGTTTTGAATGAGTGTATACCAAGCGTGGTTGTGATCGCGAGCAAATTGAGCCCGAGCGAATGACGATGAATGTGTCTGCCGGGTCGCCAAACAGGGGAAAAAACGCTGTTTTGGCACATCCCAAAAAGGTGAAAAATCAAATTTTCCGGATTGGGCTGGCGCAGCGCTTATTCGAAAGAGGATCAAAAAGTAATGTGTTAGGCCGAGTCGCAGGTCGATTGGTCCCGTTTGAGCCGAGAACGGGACGTCGATGATCGAGGGTCGTTTTTTAAAGCCAAAATCACAGGGGTGGCGCTAGGCCGGAGATGCCTTCAGAGAGCTTTTAGCTGTTTTGAATGAGTGTATACCTAGCGTGGTTGTGATCGCGGTCACCTTGAGCCCGAGCGAATGACGATGAATGTGTCTCCCGGGTCGCCAAACAGGGGAAAAACATTGATTTTTACTTTTGCCAACACCATAAATTGGTTTTTAAAACTTGTGTATAACTCGTCCTTCATCTGCATGGTTGATATGAAGCCATATTTACACCAATTTGATATCTAGCTTCAGTTTTCGTACACTCGATTGATTGTGTTAACCCTATATGCCTTGTTGCCGGGTAAGACATGTGCGGGCTCAAAATGAAGAGCTCTCGATGCTGATTCTAAATATGCCTCTGGCAACCCAAACTGACCACTTTGAACAAAGTTATGAGAAAGCGGCGCTTTCCGGCGGAAAAAAAACGCCGAAAACGCCGTTTTTCCCAAAGTCGCGGGCGGTATTGTAACCTGCCCCGCCCTACGAGGCAACTCCCAAGCGAATGCCAAAGATTATCAACGATACACTGCCATCTATCGACTAACTTCTGGATGCCGTTTCTATAGAAAGCCTATGGTTGCGAAACGAAAAACTCGCGGAGACACTCTCTGAGGTGGTCGAGATCGTAGATTTTCCTCTCCTGTAAGTAGTTAGATAGCGACAGAATTAGGTGGTAGTCCATTGGTACTAGGACTGGGTGGTAGTCCATTGGTACTAAGACCGAGTGGTAGTCCATTGGTACTATGACTGGGTGGTAGTCCATTGGTACTAGGACTGGGTGGTAGTCCATTGGTACTAGGACCGAGTGGTAGTCCATTGGTACTAGGACTGGGTGGTAGTCCATTGGTACTATGGTAAATGGGGCAAAACATGACAATCAGATAGAGGAGCAAAATTATTTGAAGAAATTTCTGAAAAAAAATTATGCCTGTTTGTGTGTCTCCCCGACGTCAGGTTTGACATCGGACTTGACGTCGGTTAAATGGTTTCGCGCTTCGAAATTCTAAGGTAAGTGGCTTCGGTTTCTGTTTCCTGTACCAAATATTGTTTCATATTGTTTAAAAACAAAAGGGGCCAATGTAAATGCTGGGATGTTAGAACCTTCCGCGATAAAGAACATTCGAAAATTCGGTGTCTGTTCCCAATAAGAACTTAATGGCCACCCGCCGTAACAGCCAGCCCCGAACGCGGCTGCGTCGCGGTCGCGCGAATTCGCAGTGGAGCGCGCTATCCCCATCGATGAATTTCTGACGAGTTGCGGCCACAGAAGGACTGACGTGGCTATTTTTGAAACTATCATTAGTCTGTAGGTATCGGTGTCTATTATAACTATTTTCGTTGGAAAAAGGACGCGCGTTGCCATTTTGAACACATTTCATTGGGGCTGAGCGAGTTGAACCCTTGACTCATAATGGCGGGTACTCCAAATATTATTTAATCCCATCCAAAGCAGGTTAATTGTGTTGTTTTAGTTGTTTTTTTTTTGCATAGGATTGGTGTCCAAATTATGACGATGATGGTGTGAGTGTGAAAAGATGCAAGAAGTTGGCTGAGGAAAACTACTAGCTGGGTGGGAAACCGAGTACTGAAGCTGCTATCTGGCCATTAGCTTTCTTCTGTGCCAAACTGAATTGGCCAAAACGTAGAGAAGAAAAACAGTGTAGATCGAAAATTCGCTGAGAAGTTATCCGAAAGTACCCAAGGTTTGTTTTCAGATATCAACATAGCCCGTGCTTTTTCGTTCAGTGGAATGGGCTTTTCGGAATCACCTGCAACGTTTCCGCAGCCCTAAGATCACATCTGCAAATAATCCTTTACGGAGCGCGGTCCCTCTAAGCATACTGTAGGTTAAGCGACAATCGACAGCAAAGTTGTACAATTCTTCTGAATTTTGATGGAAAAGTATTGAAAAATTCTGAGCAAAGGCTGGCTGTCGTTAAAGGCACAGTCCAACCTCAGAATCGGTTCTCTGTTTTTTCAACTGTCTTCAAGACGGTCCCACGCTGATCCCAATGATGTCTCACGAATCGTTCGAGACCCCCTGGGAGCAGAGTTATGGCCCCTCAAAAATTGAGCTGCGTAAGCATGATGGACGAGTTGTCCGAGGCTTGTAACTTCCGTCATTTGCAACCGATGTATGCGAGCTGACCTGAATGAAAAGAGAGACTGAGAATAAAGGGAAGAACGGGGCTATTGATCGGAAAGAATCCCTCATCTCGTCACTGTTGAGCTCGAAAGATTGTAAAAGGGGCGTGCCAAAGTGGCTTCCCGAGGTGGGCGCCCCAGGGTGGCTTCCTCTTATAACTCGCTTATTCGAAGGAATTGAGAGCTCGCAATTGGAAAGTGATATACGTTGTGGGCCTATTTCACAATTATGTGGAAATCTCAGATTTCGTCCCTGAGCTTGGACTATGCCTTTAAGGCTAAGCTCAATGTTCTCAGGGCCCTGGGCGGTACCTCATGGGGTAGCAGCAAACAAACAATGCTCACAACCTATAAGGCGTATCTCTACTGATCATACTGAAGGCTGCGCCATAATCGAGTCCCGCTCTTCGCATTGCCACCGGATGTGCAAGGAGTTCCCCAGTCGAGAACCTGCATGCTAAAAAACGAACATCTTGGGATAAAAAAAACAAACTAGCGGGTACGTTTTACCCCAAGAAACGATCTCGCTATTGAGATTAAACATGTACCTACAACTGCAGAACGTCACCCGAATTATTTACACAGATTTGTGTTATAATAAAGCGTCGGAATAAAAGACATTCCTCCGAAACCTGTCTATAAAAATTGCAAATACAACACTTGTTTGTCTTCCTGAGAGCTCAAAACCATTTGTATGCCATCATCAGGAGCATTTTCAATTACTTCGCAGAAATATGCATGTGGAAACGCTTACTTTCTTCCTTTTACACGTAATGTGAATGGCTTTTGGTGGCAACAATGTGTTATGAGATTGAACAATTTGAATTAATACCGCAAATTGCAAGTTTTTCCCGCATCTAAGGACATGCAAAACGAAATAGGTCTATCCACTTCGCGAAATAGCCCCTATCACATGTCATGCAGTTATTTTGTGCAATTATGGCCCCTTAATTACGGAATATTCGTATTTGTTAAATATGCTTGTAGTGAAATGTCAAAATCCCTTCTTCACACGCGTAATCAGCGATTTCGTAACTGCCAATAGCGCGCTCCACTGCGATTTCGCGCCACCGCAACGCGACCGCGTTCGGAGCTGGCTGTTACGGCGGGTGGCCATTAAGTTCTTATCTGATCCCACGGTAACGCGAATCCAGGGCAACTGTTATATGACGTGGGCGGAGTGACCCAATGGTGGCTGGCCCACTAGATTTCCACCCATTTCCCAATCGTTTTTCTTGGCACTTCCGTTTTTAATCTTTTAAGAGGAAACCAAAGCTCACGTTTCAGCCAAAAAAAAAACGGGCAACTTTTCATTGTGAACACTGCTTTTGAATAAGAGGGAACAGGCGGGAAAAAATCAACCACGCCCTCAAAAAAGAATGAGTTTGTAAGTTGAAGGCGTAGCCCGAGCTGAAAACCCCTCACCGTTTTCTTTTGGGTTTGAATCATTGCTTGGGCCCGTCTGAAAACGTAGTAGGGTTTGTTGGGTCATCAACACACTATTTGAAATTTATGGGAGATCGAACGCCTCGAATTCTGTCAAAAGAACCCGGCCCTCCGACAGTCATTTGGCACCAAACAAGAAAATAAAATAGCTAATCAAAAATTGATATATCCTATGTTTCGGAGCCAAATTTACTCTGCTCTTTCGGAGCGAGGAAAGAGACAGCAAGAAAGTGTATGAAGGAGGCGCAGTACACGGGCGCAGACGCGTGCGATGAACGGAAATAAATTTCACTCCGAAACAGAGGATAGCTTGAAAGAGTGGAAGTTGATGGAGTACACGTGATCACGGGGTGGTTCCTGGGGATTAACACTCTCTTCCTGAAGAGTTGTTCGAGGAAATTTCGTTCCGAAAAGAAGTTTTCAGTGATTTTTTCGCGGTTTAGTTAACGTAGCTTTTATATAGGGTACTGTAGCTTTCGTTATATATGGAAAACTCGAAAACAACACTCACTGAGAACGACGCCTTTCTGTTTCCGACCTCGGTATGCGCAATGAATTTTTATCGAATTTTATGTACTTCGGTTGATACAAGTTCTTTATGGCTAACGTTTCGGAGTAACCTCCTTCTTCAGAGCCTGGAAAGATCAAATAAGAAATGTGTTTACCCGGCCAAACGTCGTCTAAACCCTACCGAAATTCGGAATACTATTTTCTGTTAAGAAGGAAGGAGAGCAAACCAGAGAAAGTACCTCACCTAACCAAGAACTCGCTAGCGATCAGAACAGCTTGGAACGTCGATGGAAGGGACCGCTGTAGACCACCACTTGAGATGTTAAAAAGGCGAGTCTTACGTATGGCCTGAGCTCCCGGGTTATATACAGGCCTTCTCCCTTCCGGTTAATTTGCGGCTCATGAGATTGTATGACAAATGCCTCTAAGGTTTTCCGCGCTGCGGTGTCAGTCTCTCGGGCAATTATCTCGACCTTGATATCGAAGTTGTCACCATTGTGGGCTGTGACCCGATGCGCCCCAAGCACTGTAGCTTCCCGCTGCTTCTCCTTACCGTCCAGGTGTTCTTTGATCCTGACATGCAGTGGCCGCGATGTTTCTCCGATGTATTTTCCACCGCACAGCTGACAAGAGATCAAATACACCACACTGCAAGCAAATCAGTCTCCATCTCTGCCAGCCGGACAAATCACACAATCAGGTGTAGTATAAATGCGGTAGAGACGATTCCGGACTAGACGAGTTTTGAGGTTGTTCGGAGGGATGTCAACCAAAATCACGGAACTATCCAGTCCCGTCCTTTCAGGCATTTTCTGATAGAGGCGCTGAGTTCGTCAGAAATAAACGGCATTTTGAAGGGAATTTTATCCTCAAAAGGCCTTTCCTGGTTTCCAGTGACGTTTCTGCGCCTGTGCGAGCCAAGTTCTCTGGAATATCCGTTCAGATCGGCTATTTCACGTGCCCTTTGAATGGATTCCATCCTCTCCTCCTCTCCGGTACACACACTGCTAGCTGTTCGAAACATGTTATTTATTACAGCTCTTTTTGTCAGAGATGGATGTGCTGACCGGAAATGGACAATGATATTCTAATTGTGTGGTTTCCGGTACCACTTTGTAGCATGTCCTCCATTACGCAAATGGACCTGCACATTGAGAAAAGGAAGTCAGTTCGAAACAGGCTTTTCCCTGGTGAACTTTATGTTTTCTGATTGGGAGTTTAGAAGGTCTAAGCAGTGATCCATCTCTTCCTGTGTGGGGCAGACGATGAAACAATCATCGATATACCTACAATAGAGGATTGGGAGGCGGGCCAGTACCGGAGTCTCGATTTTCCCCATAAAGGCGATCGCGAGAGTGGGTGCTAGGCGCTGTCCCATCGCCAGCCCTCTGACCTGCTTGAAGTAGCGGCCTGACCATCTAAAGACATTGCAGCTGAGGCTCTCCTTGATGAGCGCCATGATTTGACCAATGGATAGCCCAAACATGCTGACCGAATTTTGATTGTGGGTGAGCAGCTCAAAAACCGCCCGCATTGCGTGCTCGTTACTCACATTGGTATACAACACGGTAACATCAAAGGACTCCATGAAGCAGGAGTTGTTCAACTGAGCGCTGCGCAAACTGTCAAGGAAACCGCGAGTGTTAGGGAGGTGCGCCGGGACGAAGTCTAGCAGTTGTTTTAGAACGCAATTGATGAACCACGCAATTCTATCAGTAGGCCCGCCCACACAGCTGATGATTGGCCTCACCTTGATGGCGGTGGGGGAAATTGTGGTCAAATCTTCTCCCTGCGGAAGCTTGTGCGCAAGTAGAGAACTGGACAGCTTGGCGTCTCAATTTTGAGGCGCGTGACAAAAGTGGGGCTTGAGCCAGCTGCTCTTCCCACTTTTACCCATTCTCTGTTTAGTCTGCGATACTGTGCTTGGAATTCCCTTGCAGAGGAAGGACTCTAAATTGACGCATCCTGGAGGTGGTTTTCTGTAATAGCAGTGTCAATTTGGCTAGGAATCACCACGAACTCTCCTCCTTTATCACTGACGGATAGCCGTATCGCCTTAGACTCCACAGACTGACGGATCTCTTTCATACCGCGCAGCTGGGCTGGAGAAAGATTCGGTGAGATGTTTTGTCTGCGCTCCCTCTCGAATACTTTGAACACCTCGTCCGCAAAGATGCGGAAATTGATGGCAGAAGCCAGGTCAGGATCTTGTTGCTTGAAAAATGTGCTGGGAAACGGCACTTGGGGCAAAGTCCCTGCTGGGTTTCGGGTCACACCATCACTGAGTCCAGACTTTTGGCGTAGGCGGTCCTGAAGTCCGTGAAGACTACAGGGGCCGGATTCATCAATGCGGCAGTGCTGGGTAGGGGTAAAGGCGTCGGCACGTTTGATGGTTACCCTGCGAATGCGGAAGATCGTTAACCAACAGCGCCCTTAGCCTACCCTGCTAATAGGCTGGGGCAGCGGGGGGGGTTCTGTGGCAGGATACCAAAGGGCCTCACGGTGTAATCATCAAAAGTGCCGACGCCTTTACCCCTACCAAACGGCTAAAATTGATGAATCCGGCCCCAGATAACCTTGCGCATGGTGACTGCTGAAATAGGCTGAGATGGAGAGAAACTGCGACCCATTTCCAAAACTGGGGTAGTAGTAAAACTGCCAAACTACGATGTTACCCAACACTGCTAACATCGATGTTAACTAGGAAGTTCTTAGATTTGGCTGAAATTGTAAAATCGATGTTCAAGGCCCATATAAGCCACAACAGGAATCTTAAAGATAAACCTTGATGTTATGACCCTTGAAACATCAATGTTACCCCCCTCGAAACCCTCAGTTGCGACCATTAATGTTCGCCAATTAATCGACGCACTCCACGGGTGAACAGTGAGACACTACGCCTGTAGAGGAGTGCGCTAGACGGTCATGGCGGATTAGCGTAAAAAGTCCTCTCTAGGACTTTTTACCCCAACCCACCAACTCCGAGTTCGCCGTCCTTCATCACTGTGACCGCGCATGCGCTTTGCTTTATCGAAATACGCGTCAGTCTCCAAACTGCTGGCGCCCCATCATACCTGTTCAGTCCTCGCGCAATCAATCATTTCCTATTTCTTGGTTTTATTCTTTTTTAAATGTGTTCGTTCCTAATTTCGTCATTCTCTTTCTATCTCACTTTCCTTCCAGCGTGTTTCCATGATTTGTTTTGCAAGAAGGTACTCGGATGTGAAGTTTATAATTTTTTAAATTTCAGATTTGAGTTATGATGAGTCGCCAGTAAACCTACAACAAAAACATTTGGCTGCTGGGCACCCGCGGTACCAAGAGGGGGGTGTCGCCGTTGGATAGATTCGCGTTTTACTGTATTTCGTATTGGAGCACCTTTTCTTCTGAGCTCACACTCGTTTCGCTAGTGGTGACATTTGGTTTTTCCTTTGTTTCCGGGCATTTCTCACTGAAAGTTTGAGTTTGAATTCCAATACATAACAAAAGTGGTAGGCTTGACAAAAGGATGCATGGATTTCAAACATTTATGCTGAACAAGAAAGCGATATAAAAATGGGAAGAATAATATTTGCTGACCGTCTGAACCGAAGTAGCTTACGGATTGCGAAAACCCAGGCTCCTAAGCAGATTTACATTGCGAAATCACTCACATGTCGTTTCTCACCTCAGTATCGCATTCGATGCGTATTTCTGGCCCCGCAAAAACCCGTATTTATGCGGGTTCATTTGAGTCCGACGTCGACGGCCCATTCATATACATGTGCTGGTGTCGCGCTGCGAGCGGTAGACTCGGTTCGAGACCTCGGTTTTCACTACGACAGGAAGTTGGATTTTTCTGAGCATGTCAAAATCAAATGCCAATCGGCTCACAGGCGGATTTTTCAGATTTATAAGGGTATCTCCACTAGAAACAAACAGGTTCTGCTCCGAGCATATAAGACTTATATACGACCCATTGTGGAATCTGGAACATCAGTATTCGCTCCGCACAAGAAAAAGGATATTGACGCGCTCGAAAAGGTTCAGAATAGTTTCACTCGCAAACTGTTGATTCGCATCGGTGGTTTCCTGAATTCCAAGATACCCAGGGCCCACTTAAGGAACAAATATTTTGGGTTGCCAACGTTGGATTCTCGGCGCAGAGTGTTTGACCTTTGCATGGTCCGCAAACTTCTGGAAAACAGCAGTATTTTCAGGCTTGCACCCTATTTCAAACTAGTCACATCGAGAACTAGAGGTGAAATAATGAAAATATTTCTCGGTCAGCCAATTACCAGTGTTAGGGTTAGGTCTTTTCCACACAGGGCGGGTAGCGCATACCTGAAAATCGCTAGAAGAGTCACCGGCGCTGCTTCCTTGGGCCAGTTTAGGCGACGGGTATCCCAAATAGTTCTTAGCTACGAAGCATAGCATTTTCGATTGTTTCTTCTTTTCTAGAGATAGATCTTCGTTTATTTGATTGGTAGGGTGTATGAAGAATAGGAGTATTTTTGCTCAAGTTTTGCTGTCTGTTTTTTTTCTTTCTTCCGGTCTTGTTAGTTTTTCTGTGCATCTCTTCTTATTCTTATCACGCATTCGCCTTATGTGAGTGTAATAAACATATACATATATATACATATACAGTGCTCATGGCGTGCAACTACCAATAAACCCTGGTTGATTCACATAGCACAAATCTAGTGAAATCAACTAAAGCTAACTGATTAGTTTGCCGTTAGGAGGAATGGGATGAAAAGGTAGCCAAGAGATGGAACACTGGCACTCATGCAGACCTCCTGGAAGAGGTTCCCGCTTCCTTTGTCACCATTGATGTACCACAAGCGCAGTGAAGGCTGATGTGATAGGTTAACGGTGAGAAAGTAGGCAAGGAATCTACTAGCAGGAGGTCTAAGTCGGTCTCGTACAGGTTTCAGCAGAATATCTGGCATTTCAGGAGAATATTTGACGACTAGAGCCTAATTCCTCGGTTTTAGCAGAGTATCTGACGATCATAGCGTAATAGCAGTCGAGTCTTGGTAGTTATCAGTCCATTCGGATATCTGAAGAATAGAAAAACATGTTTTTATTTTGTAAAAAAAATCCGAAAACACTGATTGATTGAGTTCAGAGCATTTCAAGGTTAATAGAAGTGATTGAACTGATATCTGAACTCGAATTATACTAAAATGAAGTAAACGGCTATATAAAGTAGTGGAAAAGTTGGAACTTGTACGGTTCGCAGCTGAGCACTAGCGGAAACGGTGCTCCAATGCGAAATACAGTAATACGCGAATCTATCCAACGGCCACACCCCCCTCATGCTCCCGCGGGTGCCCAGCAGCCAAATGTTTTTGTTGTAGGTTTACTGGCGACTGTTATGATGGTGGAACATGGGGCATATTGCGCTCTTGGTATTCGCTCTTTCGTTCTGAATGGTATTCGCCCTACACACTCCGAGCTCACATTATTATCAGCTGCATTTCGTGTTAAACCGTCCTGTGTTCGTTCGGAAAGAAAGGTTAGTTTTTCTTTTGTAAATCTGACACTATTTCTGAGTATTGCTGGCGCTGTTTCCTCTTGTGGGGATGTCACCCGCTCTCTATTCCATTCTCAGGCCGGAGTAGAACGTTATTGTGGTGGGCCACCCCGGGTGTCGCAGTGTTTATGGATTTTATATATTTTAAGTAATTGAGGGTCGGATTTAGGTGGTTGCGGCTAAGTGTTTTGTTTGCTGCTAAATTTTGATTGCATTCAAATTGTGTATTTCACTTTTTTTCAGAAAATCAAAAAGAACACTGGCTGGAAACTTCCCAAATTCAGTCTTCTTGCATGTTTTGGATAACGTCCGAAAAGGGATCGTACTAGGCTCGGTTCAGTAGCTGCATTGTTTCTAACGAAAATTCCATTTTAATTTAGCGTTCGTGCGAAGCGTTCCTGAATGAGAATAGTGGGAAACAACATTCAGACATTATTTAGGCTGAAACTGGACCTAATTTGAATGTTTTGGATAACTCTTGAGATAAGATCGCACGAGTTTTGGTCCGGCTTACACATTGCGCGGATTGTAACAAAAAAAACCATTAATACTATTCAGCCTAGGTACGGTCAGCTTTTTACCCATTTTGAATGGTTTTGGATTAATCTTGAGAGGGTCATACGAGGCTCTATCCGGCTCATTCATTGCGTGGAATCTAACAAAACCTTTTTCTTTCATTCTAGCTATCGCGCACCGAGTTCTCAAAAAGTTTCGTATGTATTAACTCCTGAAACTGTACACGTTTGGCGCTATTCATAGCAGCTAACGCCAGCGCGGCACGCGCGGGCGTGGCGTTGAGTATGAATGGCCCAACGCCTCGTCCACGCGGCACGCGCGTGACGCCCGCTTCGCCATGGCGTCGACGGCCGTAAAAAGTCTCATTATTTTCATTATTGATCCATCGTCAACTTCTTTCCGATCCGTGACAACTAATTCCACTACTATTTTCTGCTATCATGGTAGTGAGCGCGTGTACCAGTTTTGCTTGCTTGGCAAAGTTAAGACCCACTTTAGTCCGCTCTTCCATGGCGTCGCCGCTGGAGTATTCTTAGTTTCTTTTTTTATGGGCTTGACACGCGTAGAAGGTATTCCTTCTTCAGTGCCTCACCCGCGCGTGCCGTGCTGGCGTAGATTGCTATAAATGGCGCCTAACGTGTACAGTTTCTTAACGGGATGTGGCCTAACAAACATGGGGCTACTGTTGCTAATCTGCTCGGCTACTAGCCTAAGTGTAAGTTAGAGCTGTTATGCCTACCCTTGATCGAGAAACAAGGGGTGGGAGACAGCCTGTTGCAGACGAAACCGAACGGTTTTCTTGTATTCCGGTGTCGGAGGCATACTGTCAGTCTTTCTGCCGAATATGTTCGGATCAGTGAGGGGTGACTGTTATCTCAATCGCGCATACATCACGGTAAAGCGGGGCGTTGGGTAATTTTCCGAAATCTGAGCGACCCCCCCCCCCCTCCCGACCATCTTAACTTTTTTTCTAAAAATCCAAAATTTTAAAAAATCTGGATTTTTAGAAAAAAAACTTCAACAAAAAAAACGAACATGAAAACAACAAAGCAAAAAAAAATTGAAGCACTGAAAAGCACTGAAGAGGTACCTCATGGTGTGCAACACCGTTATTTTCAATTTCCAATCACTTCCAGAAATTTTCATTTTTGGTCCCAAATTTTTGCGACCCCCTCCCACCCCGTTGAGAAATTTCGCAACCCGCTTGACCCTGGCATACATTCTTAACATGATAACTATTTTTGTATGTTTTCTCAAAAATAAAATGCTTATCTTTTCAGAGTTGTCAGACTTAGCGGCCCAACTCCACCGTTGTCAGTGCGTTCGTATATATCCGGCTGATCAAGGACAGCAGCTTGATATCCGCTTCCCTGCCAGTTGACGACTGTTTGAACTTCATGGAGGTACGTATGTCAGCTCATTTCCCTTGATCGATTCTTGAGATTTTTTTCTTTCTCTCTGGGAGCACATTGGGGTTGTTATCGTTGATTTCCTTTAATTCTTAAGCAATGTGTTGACAATATGATTAAAGTTACCACAACGAAAAAAATCGAGTATGCGGTTACCTGTTATAAAAAAGTATACTCTAGCCATGTCTAGTTTGGTTCCAAGCTTGCAAATAATGGATAAGGCGAACAGTTAATAATTTTCATTCTTAGCTATTGTTTGCTCTGTTTCTTTCGTTTTTCCGTGTTATTTCTGGGTGTATCTATAGTGAAGACTGGGTGTGTTGCTATTGTGTGTGTGTGGGGGTAGTGGGGAAATTCCTGTTTTTAACGTTTCGGCGAATTCTCCCAAAATAAAAACAGAAAAATCGCCGTCGAATTTGGCGTAGTGTCCGCAGTTGCGCCCTTAGTCGGTGGCAAATATTAAATTCCCCCTCTGTAATTTGTAGAAAAGAAGCACCAGAGCCTTTAAAACGGTGATTTTTCCTTCTCAGACATGCAACCCAATGCGCCTTAAGTCTTCATTAGAGACCCAAGAAACAATATCAATGAAAAACATAAAGGAATAAAGAAAACAATGAGTCAGAAAAAAGATTACGTGAGAACCGGTCCGCGTCGTGATTTAGTAAGCTCTGATACTTGGGGCTACATTTAAAGGCAGTGTTCACGATGAAAATCGTTTTTCTGTTTTTTCCGCCTATCTTGAAAACGGCCCCATGCTGATTCCAGTGGTGTCTCTGAAATCATACAAGACCTTCTGTGAACGCAGGTATGGTCCCTCAAAGATTGAGCTATGGAGACATGGTGGACGAGTTGTCCGAGGCTTGTAACTTCCGTCTTTTGCAGCCGATCTATGCGAGCTGGCCTGAGTAAGGAGAGAAGTTGAGAATGAAGGGAAGAACGGGGCTAATGATTGAAAATCATCGCCCATCTCACGATCTCGAGCATTCATTTGTTCACGTCGGTGGGCGTGTGATGCGCTTTTGGGGTTTTCAATGCGCTCGAAGTTGCAACTTCGGGCTCTTTTGGGGCTCTTCCTGGCTTGTTTTCATGTGTCCTTTCAACGTTAACGTTACAGAGTGTCCCTCCACTACCCAATCCTAGTGGAATTTCGAAAACTTTTTTCATCGTGAACACTGCCTTTAAAGAGAATACCCTGATTTTGTGTTGAAAAACTCGCTTCTAGGCCCTTACACTCTCCTGATTTTGGAAGGAAGGAAACCCCAGGGTTGGCTCGAAGTTTTTCGTGGGTGGAAATCTTGGACCGGACCAGTTCTCCGTCAACGCAGAAAATGTCAGCCGTTCCTCTGATCCATTGACGTTAAAGGTTGGAACCGAGTCAGCTTCGAGAGCATTATAATTAGTGAAAATACGCAACCGCACCAAAGTCTTTTTTCGATGAGGGTGGGCTGTACAAATACTATATTTTCCTTGAATTGTGGGCTACAATGGAACCTCAGCGTTTAATGTTTCGAATGAGCCACGAGATTATGAAATTCCTTATTTTGCTGTATCCTCACCTTCCGAAGATTTTATTCCTGACTGTGCGAAGGCCAGATATTACGGCCCGAAGTTTTCGTCAAAAAATGAAGTCGTTGCTCCGCCGAAAAATTGGGGCGACGGCCCGCTCAACCCTTCGTGGTCCGTTTTCGATGTTATGGGAGAGTGCCGTATCTGTACGGTAGGTAGTATACTTCGGCGACTCGAAAAATTTTTCGAATAATCGAGTAGTCGATAGACTCGGTTTCGACTGTTTCAGTCGATATCGAGACTCGATGACTTGTCTCGACATAAAGATAGTAGGTACAGGCCATAAAACGGCCAATGTCTCACGGTCGACTGCGTACCACGCGCTGCGCGCCCGCACGTGCGTCGGAAGCAGACGAGTTTTGACCGCCGCGCGACGAGTTTCGGCCGCCGCGCGGCGGCCAAAACTCGTCGCGCGGCGGCCAAAACCCGTCTGCTTCCGACGCGTGTGCGGTCGCCCAGCGCGTGGTACGCAGTCGACGGTGAGACATTGGCCGTTTTATGGCCTGTAGCTTTGTTTAGAAGGGTTCGCTGGGGTGTTTATCACGAATCTAACGGATCTATTTCCCGCTCACCAGTTTCCAGTTTTGGAATCTATAGGGCAGGTTACGATAGCCAAGCGACATTGAACCTTCCGCAACCTACGGCAACCATTTCTATTTCAAAAAAGACGTCGGATTCGTTATCAGCACCCCCTCCTCCTCCTCAAAGAACCCTCCGTGCAAGGCTTCAACCTAATCTAAAAATAAGACCTACTAGGGTCAAGCGGATGCTGCTGTCTCGCGGGAGAAGGAGGGCCATACTACTTTTAGAAAGTGGAAACTTCATGGAGGCGAGAAGTAGGGAATTTCGGGTTAAAAATGGTAGGGAAAGGGGCCTGAATTGTTGAAGTTGCGGCGCGTTGCTCGCAGCGACGAATGCCGCTGGAGGATGCAATTTCGATCGCATTGTTCAACGGGGGCGACCGACGCAGCGTGAAGGGCGACGAGGGCGCCGCAGAGTGGTTTGATGTCGCGACGGCCCTGCGTCAAGGGGTCTGCAGAGTTGCAACAACCGGCGAGTTGTCGCCGAGCGTTAACCTTGACGCGGCGACAAAAATGTTAAAAACCTTATCGTCGGGATGTGGGTTGCCGCTCGCTGGCAGTGGCGCATGGCCATCGCGGCGGGAGAACACTCTCCGGGGCCCTCTCGTCGCCCTTCACTCTGCATCGGTCACTCCCGTCGCCGAATGTAATCGACATTGAATCACTCAGCACTGTTCATCTCTGAAAGCAACGCCCTTCGACTTCAACTCGGCGGGCCCCTTCACTGCCACTGAGCGGCAACCGACGCCGCGACGATAATGTTTAAAAGCATATTTGTCGCCGCGTCAAGGCTAACGCTCCGCGACCACCATTCGGCCACTGCAACTCTGCAGGCCTTTTAAGAAGTGTAGTGCTGAATACAGGAAACTCACAAGAAAAATCATTGCCGAGAAATTCATGAGAAAAAGCATATAGTGTGGTGGGCTTGCGAATTTTCGATTTTTTTCTGAATTTTTGTGACTAAAGGGGACGTACTGTTGCAATCGGAGTGAAAATCCAGTGCGCAACTGCGGACAATCGCTGTTGTAACACATGTGTCACGCGAAATCGTGCTGGGACCACGAGCTCCCGACAAGATTGTCTTCTAACTGCGTGCGAGCAACGGTTGTTTTGAGTTGTGGACCGGATTGTTGCTTCGATAAGGCGGCGTCAGGACAACGGTCTGCTTCAATCCGTGATCTATGGTGTAGGTAACGTAGCCTATCGTAATCTTCAAAAAAAAACTCGAAACATGCTTTGTATTTGTGTTCTGCACTTCAAATACCCCCCTCCCCTCACTCAATGATGGTTGGGAATAACATAATTGTTCACTGTTGAAAGCTGGCGCAGACTTGGTGCACTTATGTTATAGCACGTGGCACCGGGTTTGCGCCAGCCTTCAACAGTGAACGCGAAGTCTCTTCACGATCCATACCGACGTTATGGCCACTCAAAGATATTGAATTTGAATGGCGAGGAGTTCGCGGACGAGTTGTTCCGAGCCTGTATTTTCTTTTTATTCGCAGCCATCGTTCTGAACCAGGGCGCAATATAAAGCCATACCGTAAACAATCGGAAGAACGTAGATTTTGAAAAAAACCAATCGCGCTTCTCTTACCTATTGAGATCGAAAGCTTGTCGGTGTTCGTAACTCACTTTTTCTTTCATGGGGGTGGGGTCGGCTTTTTCCTCGCTTATTTGAGAGAATTGAGATTTCGGGCATGGCAGGGCTGCTATACACGGCGACCGGACTATAATATCAAAAATTACCCCTGAGGTTGGACTGTGCCCTTAAGAATGGGTGCGGAACGCTACCTGTTTTTGCTAGAGGGGTCAAAAACCCTGGAATTCGGAACACCTTCGTTTATTTTTTCGAAATTGTTGTTCACAGGGAGACCTTGCTCCGTAGAGGCATGGAACAACAGTCTGCTTCACCCTGTATATAAATGTATAGTCGAATTTCGGTTCGCATTTGCGGGCTACGGCTCTTGCAACATGCGACACGTGTTAATCATGATGGGACCACTTGGTCCCGGCACGATTCACGCTTCTCCCAGCACGATTATCACATGTCGCATGATGCATCAGCTGTAGTCCGCAATTGCGGACCGGAGTTTCTCTCAGAGCACGACAGTACATGAGGTTCAAAGAAAATTTTCGCATCCACTTCAAAAGTTTGTCTGAAGAGGTAACGAAGGTTCCAGTAGTAGGCGAAATTCTGCCGCAAGTTCGAAACTTTTTTGAACTCCCCTCCCATCATATGTATTTTTTCCGTGGAAGTGGTCAGATTTAAGAGTGGTTGAACATCAAGAACACGTATCTGTTTCCTAGTGTGATTTATTTCCGGTCTTACTGCTCGCGTACGCTGCGCCTCCTTCTCCCCACACTTCTACCCTCGCTCCCCACAAGCGCGCGAGGGAAAAGAGTAAATCTGGCTCGGAACCAGAGGATACTTTTTGTTGTGGGTGGACTTCTCGAGCTGATACATCTTTCTAATAGTCGCATTAACTTCACAAATTTGGAATGGTTAACTCGTCTCTTGCAGTTCGTATTCCACTCGAAGCGTCGATTAGAATAGCTCGATGTCAGAACCTGGAAAAGGCGGGTCCATTTCTCCATTTTTGTGTACTGAAAGAACAATCGTCAAAATTCATTTTTGAGACCCTGAGAGTTGAAATTTGGTTGTATCATGAATTTTGCACTGAGTCCTTGGAAATCCAGGTAGACGAATTCTTCCCTAATGATGGCTTTTTTTAGAAGAACCATGATGTGCTTGCCCATGGCTCCAGTCCATCTAATCACGCTGCGGGAGAAGTCTACGCTGTTTAAAGGAACTTCTCGACCAACTTCACGAACGTGTCGTTGTTGTTCGTTCATGTTATGTCTGTTGCATAAATTCTTGTTAGAAGCGTGTTTTCCATCGGTCGGGAGCGCAGTACATTAACACGTAAGCTGTAAGCGTTGCGCAATCAAGGGTTCGTTCATAAATCGTTGTGAGCAGGTGATCGCAGACGAATCGCGTATGTACACCAGGGATGAGCGGGGTTCCGATTTCCGGTTTTCCGATTTCCGATGGTTTTTTTGGCCTTCCAATTTTCCCAAAAAATACCCCAAAAATGCGGAAAGAATCGGAAATTATTAAAAGATTAAAATTTTAGGAAGCTACGCATTGTTTTCTGCCAGATCTTTAGGATGTTCTTTAAGGGCTAAACCTGAACCAGAGGTTTGTTTTGATGTTTAAAAAAAGGGCAAGGGATGGGGTTCGACATATCGACAGGAACAAAATTTTCTTGAAATGAACCGAAAACCTACTGTGATTGAGCTCTTTTCCGTCAGATTCAGGTTGAACCATTCTCAAACTGGGCTCTTTTTCAGGGAGATTTGGATTTGTCCATGCTTTTATTAAATCTAGTAGGGGCCTGCCGTGTTTATGTTTATGTGGAGACAGTCGGAACTGAGTGAACGTCTGATCTCTTCTCAGAATGTGTGTGTGTAAAAAATGGACGAGTCTTCGACGGTAGACGCGCGATCGAAACTGTTTGCCGGTGGTGTCGCGAACACCGCACTTTTCGCCGCAATGAGCGCGCTTCGCCCGTAGTTAACCTCTACATGGAATGGGGCGGCGTTTCAGGCCGCTCCCTCGGAGGCATCTAGCTACGCGTTGGCAGAGAACCTGGGTTAGAAGGAGAAATCGAATGCTATATTACGCCTTGCCGAAACAGCCTAAACAGAGGAGAAAACAACTTTTTTTTGAACCGCACTTATTTCTCTATTGAGCTCATAGTTGGGATCAACATTTTAGAGAGGTACGGAGCGATTCCGAAAATGTTACGAACATGTTAGACATGAGGCTGCGCAACTTACGACATTTGATTGCAACAACTTACGGAAGACTTCCGTAAGTTTTTGAAATTGGTGTTCGCAACATTTTCCAAATCTTCAGAGCAGGCCAGGGCGCGCGAGAAGGAGCGCCTGCGAGCGGCTAGCGAATCGTGTACCCACAATGACCATCGATTTTGCGTTATCGCACGCTCTCGTCACGTATGGATGGAGCCTGAGGGAAGTGGGCGAGGCGACACAGAACATTCATGTTTAGGATTTTATTGGGGTCATAGGAGAATTGTCGTTTTCAAACAACTGTCTTCAATCTTGGAAGCTGCTAATCAATCCGACTTCCTGCCTTTAAGACTTTCTCCCCATTTTTATTCAAAACCTGTACATTCAATAAATGTTATTAACATCCCTTTACAGCATACAATTTTGGTATCGATACGACAGGGCTCGCTCTCAGCCATTTTTTGACATTGCTGTTGAACTGAGTCCCATGTCTTTCAATTCCCGGTGGAACCTCTGAAAATTTTTTATTCTCAGAAACCGCCCTTTCAATAAAGTTGCGCAAAAATATGCGGTATCTTAGAAAACTGCCATCAAATCCCTCGAATGTTCCACGCGGAGTTTTCCCCATGTGTGGGTTTTTTTCAGTAAAGCAGAGTCTCATAAAAAAAACCTTAGCCTGCGATGCAAAATGAGGAAGTTATCGCGTCATTCGCTTTGCATACCCTCAAATTGATAGAAATTCAGGCTCCGAAAGTGAGTAGGGTTTACATGGAAAACAAAATAATAACCACCTACAGCCCATGTTTACGACAAAGAGAGAAAACATACGTGATAGGAGGCTGCCTTCAATTGTAATTGAAGGGTTTCGCCAAAGAGTTTCGAACTGTATCTCTACCAGTCGCACAACCTACCGTGTTTATTTTCTTATTTCTATAACTCTATCCATCCTTTCGAAATTTTCATGTGCACTTCGAATTAAAGGCAGTGTCCACGATAAAAACCATGTCTGATTTTTTTGGTGGAGATCGGCAGCTCCGGGCCCTAGCTCAACCCTAACGTTGAATTAACTAAGAAAAATGAGCTCGGAACGGTCCCCTACGGCCCCAAAGTTGGACACTCGTCAGCTCGTCACACCCCAGATGCACTTTCCACGCCCACCGACGTGAACAAATGCATGCTCGAGATTGTGAGATGAGCTATGTTTTCCGATCAATAGCCCCGTTCTCCCCTTCATTCTCAACTTCTCTCTTTACTCAGGTCAGCTCGTATACATCGGCTGCAAAAGACGGAAGTTACAAGCCTCGGACAACTCGTCCACCATGTTTCCTTAGCTCAATTTTTGAGGGGCCGTAACTCAGTTCCTGGAAGGTCTTGTACGATTCTAAAAACATCATAGGAATCAGCAGGTGACCGTCTTCAAGATAGGTGGAAAAGCAAAAAAAAAAACTATTCTTATCGTGAACACTGCCTTTAATGCCCTACGATTTTTGCGACCTGAATCACCCTGGTTTTGCGCTGTGATCACCGAGCCGCATACATTTGGCCTGAACCGCACTGATACTTTGCTTTCCTTAGGGGGTTATAAGAGCCCGATCGCAGCGAAACGCGACTGACGCATCGCATTTCAAATTGCGCAGCACCTTTCTCAGATGCCTCACAAGCAATGCACTTCTGCCCCGCAGTGAATGCACGTAAATTTTTCGCGACGCAGTGTCTACCATCAATATCGACCGAAAATCGATATACCAGATATGCAGTGTCGCAGTCGCTGGTGGCGGGAAGTATGATCCCGGCCTAAATGACAACAAAAAAACTGCTTAAAAAGACGGGATGGGATCGCACTCAATCAGGCAGGTCCACCGTTGTTCTGGTCCCGTGCTTATAACAGGCATAGACAGAGGAGTCACGTGGTGAGGAGGATAAAACGCAGCCTGTTTACTGTCCTTCTCGTAGCCAAATTACTGTTGAGTCCTGCTGTTGCATCTCGCGACACGATAATCCTGCTGGGAGAAAGGTGAATTGTGGCAGGACCAAGTACTCCCAGCACGATTATCATCCTATTGCGTAATGTAACAGCCGTTGTCCGCCAGTGCGGACCGGAATCCACCTCTAAGAACGACAGTAAACGAAAATATTCCAGCGAATTTTTCCTCCAGAGAAAAACAGTACATTTATTTATTTATTATTATTTATTATAATACGTCGTCGCCGACGCGCACAGAATACACATACTCGCCGTATGCAGGTCAAACCAATTATAGTAAAAAAATACACACGGCAGTTAGTCAACAATTGCGAACTTGAGCTAGGGAAGAGGGCCACGAATCAACAGTGCATCTTCAGGAAAGTACGTAAAGCGAAAATATCACGGTCATTAGTTGTTATGGACTGAGCCATTCTGAGTGGAACCTGGGTGATTTATTTGAAAATTCGTATGAAAATTCGCAGAAATATGCAGACTCCTAGTATTTTCAAAATCATAGCGAGTACAAATAAGAGTTTTTGGACGCATTTCGTTTTAAAAATTCCGAAAATATAGAGTTTAGGATACCCAAATCGACTTTTCGAAAAATAGCTGCAGCTTGTAGCTCTATCGGAAGAATCATTTGAGGATTATTCGTACAATTCAAGCGATCCAATATATCAAATTGATCTGTCACGAGGCCTCATGGCGTTACAAAAATTTTATTGCAAAAGTAGTCAGAATGAGACCCTAAAAACATTCGAAACGGCTGCGAAAGCTGCCAGTTAGCTTTCGGTGGTTAACACCTTCGTCAGACCTTGAAAACAAGCATGCCGATTCCGAATATTGATGCACCTAATAAGCGATGTTACAAGCCGAAGTCTCTTTTTAAAGTGCCATAGAAATTCGACCACTTCAAAAAACGACCGAGCGCCGCTGAGAGACTATAAATGATCCCTTTGTGGTAAAGAAGTGACAATTGATGGTCCCACAGCTGCGCTTGATCGTTCTTTCGAGTGCTCGAACTTCTCTGGCTCTCTAAAAACAGACACTGTTGTGTTACATCGCTTATCAGGTGCATCACAATTCGAAAATGAAATGCCTGTTTTTTTGGTCTGACGAAGGTGTTAAAGGCAGCATACACGCTCGTAAACCTAATTGAGATAACCACGGAATTAGAATGGTATGGTATCGAACACAATGCCCACGAACTTTGAAGCGTCAAAAACGACCCACAATGACGCTACACGGGTGAGAAATTGGCCCCGCCCCTGTATCTGTCCGCCCCCTGTGTTTGCTGTTCTCCTTCAAAACAGGGGTGCTGGGCCATTCCCACCGTCGTCGATGTGTGTGGTTTACCTCCTGTACCTAATCCACCACCCACAAACGTCGCCGACGGTGGAAATGGCCCAGTACCCCTGTTTTCGAAGAGAACGCAAATAAAGGGGGCGGGCAGATACAGGGGCGGGGCCGACTTCTCACTCGTGTTGCGTCATTGTGGGTCGTTTTTGACGCTTCAAAATGTGTGAGCGTTGTGTTCTGTACCATACCATTCTAATTCCATAGTTATCTCAATTACGTTTACGAGCGTGTATGCTGCCTTCAAGCACCGAAAGCTAACCGGTCGTTTTGAACATTTTTGGAGTCTCATTCTGACTACTTTTGTTATAAAATTTTTGCAATCGAGTATGCATTGAAATGGTAGATTCATTCAAGGAATTGATTTTTTTTTCGTTTCATCCGCATATTCGTTTCATATAGGAGGACAGAAAAAACAACAGAATGCCGAGAAGTGAAAACTGAGCCAAAACTACTGATTTCACTGATAGTCGAAATAGGATAATCGCGTCGTGTCCCACTGCCAAGCGTAGAGCCTGATCGCGGAGCAGCTATTATCCATAATGGATCTTGCGATATTCAGCGCGAAGGGCTCTGAAGGCGAGGGGATTCTGCCACGTGTCGCGCCGCTATGAAACTAGAGAATTATTCATAGCGTGTTGGCGCAAACTCGGTTCCCAAAGTGCACGCTGATTGCGAAAGCGTGCTCGACGCGGTTGCGTGTATCCTCAGGCAGGGATGTGGGATCACCCGGGCGGTTTTCGCCTTTGGTGCCCAGGTGATCCCACCGCCCAGGTGATCCCGTATCCATGTCTGGGAATACTTGCAACCGTGCCGCAGCACGCTTTCGCAATCAGCGAGCACTATGCGGACTGAACGGCAATGCGCATTTGAACTGTATTAAATAAATATGCGCACACAGTTTGCGCCAACGCACAATATGGGACGCAGGGCGTCAGTGTAATCCGTGCAGACTATACGTGAGCATCAACGAAAACGAAGATGGAAAGATAGCGGTGCCTAGATAGGAGGCTATCCGAAGGTTTCCACAGAATATTCTATCGTCTCAGGCGATTCGCGGCCCCGAGCCGCCTGACAGTTCGGCTCGTGTTGCCCTATTTTCCGAGCCACTGCTGTTGCTATCCGAGCCACTGCTGTTGCGGTCCGGGCGAACTGGAGGAGCTCGAACAGCAACAGCGGCGGCCCGAACAGCAACAGCAGTGGTCCGTAGATTAAGAAAACACGAGCCGAACTGTTAGGCGGCTCGGGGCTCAAAATCGCCTGAGGTAAGAGTTCAATTGGGTACAGAAGTGAAAGGATTATCGACAGGAGAAATTCAGTGATCTCAGACAACCGCTGATGCAGCAAGCAGCTCGAAAATAATCATGTCTGAACCGAGTACGAATAAACTTTGTCCCGGGTGCGTAACGTTATCTTTGTTTTATTCCGGAAATTGAGCATGACAGCAGATTAGATCACAAAATACCAGAAAAGGCTAGTAGTCTTCTAACACGTCTTCACAGAAACAGCGTGAAAGAAAGACTCCCTTTTTTTCCGACAAAGATCGGCAAAAATGGCATAATAGATCACAAACGCTGCGATTCGGACAAAATGCTCATAGATAAATTTGCGCTTTTTTGACAAATGATTTCCCAGCTCTCGAGTGTTTGATTTGAACGTTCGCGTCCTTCCGAGTAGAACCTTCTAAAAAAACAGCTTGCTAGTCGGGTGTCATTGTGTATAGGTCGCACTAGGGTACCGACCAGGGCTGTGCGCAACTGCTCCGGTTCCGATTCCTTTTTCGTATCTCCGGTGTTTTCTGAGCTGTTACGCTCCTCTTCCGTTTTCGACAATTTAGGCCCGGAAACGGAAGAAAGTAGTGCTCCACAGGTAATGGTAGTGGCTCCAGGCAAGTGTTTGTAGGCATCACTTTCGACTTCTTGTGCTCAATCGGATATCTAGTGCTGACTGAGACCCTCGGCAAAGTTTCGGGCTCTCAAAATGCTCCTCCTAGAACAGTGACACAAAATGGGCGTAGCAGCAATCTGACCGCTTTTCAGGGGATTTTTTTTGAATAGCTTTCTCTCCAAGATTGATTT
This sequence comes from Aplectana chamaeleonis, assembly GCA_029168955.1. NCBI lineage: Eukaryota > Metazoa > Nematoda > Chromadorea > Rhabditida > Cosmocercidae > Aplectana > Aplectana chamaeleonis. Next base: position 131,471 of record JAPDOI010000705.1, on the reverse strand, counting down.
ATTTTATAACCTTTCCGCTGAAGTCCTCTTATTGGTTTGTCCTTTGAAAGAAGAATCGAGACACGTTTTCTGCACGGCTTTCTCCAAGGAGTCTGGGCGGAGGCAGGCGGAGGTGGCCACGGGCAGCAACAGTTAGGCCTCTTTTACAGCTCCGTCGCCGATAGCGGCGACACCATGCTTTGAATGGGAATCGAAATGCGACCATCGATACTTATAAAAGCAGTGCTAATGGATCAAACAGCGATTGAACTCTGAATTATGCCTTAGAGACAGATAACAGGTGGATTTCCCTACTCTTACCAAAGAGTTTCCTTATATTTTTGAATTTGATCGTGTGGTATTCGCTCCGGTAGGCAATAAAGGTTCAGGATAAATCTAAAAAGTCGTCGGTGAGAATCTGGAGACTGATTTCTGATTGGCCTGGAACACACCACGCTGCCGCCTGCGTTCATCTACATTCACTTGATACAGGCTTGACTTTTTCCGGTGGACAGGCTGAACAAAGCTTCGGAGGAGCAGCAAAAAATACTGATTAGTTTTTGAAACTGCTTTTTCGATTTTTTCAGAAGTCAGGATTCGATATCGTGAAATGCCTCATAATGATTTTAAGTAGTTCGAATAATTTTTAGCTTACTGATTGGAGCCATTGCTTTACGAGTGACAAGCAATGAGCAGCGCCTAAGCGCAAGAATGAGGCAACCAGTAAATTTTTTGGTCTCTCCCGTTTCCGTTACTTAAAGGCAGTGTTCACGATGAAAATCGTTTTTCTGTTTTTTCGCCTATCTTGAAAACGGCCCCATGCTGATTCCAATGGTGTCTCTGAAATCCCACAAGACCTTCTGTGAACGCAGGTATGGTCCCTCAAAGATTGAGCTATGGAAACATGGTGGACGAGTTGTCCGAGGCTTGTAACTTCCGTCTTTTGCAGCCGATCTATGCGAGCTGACCTGAGTAAAGAGAGAAGCTGAGAATGAAGGGAAGAACGGGGCTAATGATTGAAAATCATCGCTCATCTCACGATCTCGAGCATTCATTTGTTCACGTCGGTGGGCGTGTGATGCGCTTTTGGGGTTTTCAATGCGCTCGAAGTTGCAACTTCGGGATCTTTTGAGGCTCTTCCTGGCTCGTTTTCATGCGTTCTTTCGACGTTAACGTTACAGAGTGTCCCTCCACTACCCAATCCTAGTGGAATTTCGAAAACGTTTTTCATCGTGAACACTGTCTTTAAAGGCATCTTTCACGATGAATTCCGTCTTCGAGTTTTTCATATATAATGGGAGCTCTAGTACCCAGTATAACAGCTACGTTCAAAAAATCGCGAAAAAATCACTGAAAAGCCCTTTTTTTAGACTGGAAATATCTCTATCGACTTTCGAGAAAGAAAGAGTCGATCGTTAGAGATCGCTGTTTTAACCAACGACCTCACGATCAAATGAAGTTTATCTTTCTTCAAAGTGATTTGTGGAGAAGAAAAGGTTAAAGGCTCTGTTCACGATAAATTTCACTTCCGAAATCTCCACGGCTTACGGGAGGTCTGGTGCCCTATATAGCAAGGCATGCTTAAAAAGGACACGAAAGACGCGTTTCTGAGCAAAAATAGGCCCTCTATTGTTTACGTTGATTTTGAGTGTTGAGGAATTGACCGCTAGAAGGATGATACCTATCAGTGCAATGAAGCGATCAGCTCACTTATCAGCACTTCCTTCACTTGATCATTCCTGTAATCTGAGTCTTCATTTGTTCATTCTGAGGGGGCGGATTTGGGGCACCAGGCGTGTCTGGGGCACCAAAGCGCTTGTTTGCAGCCGTTATTTTGCAGTTCCTGGCTCGTTTTCTACAGTTCTTTCGACACTGGGAGCCTAGGATCTTTCTCGCCCATCACTTCACTGTGAAAAGTCAGCGATGATGATCATCGTGAACGTTGCCTTCAATCGATGTGTGTAGAAAAGTCATTTTTCACGTAATCGTATAGTATATTCCTCATCTTCCCCTCAGTTATTCTGTATCAAATGTTGATCATTTACTTATATGCTGACAGCAAACTGTGTCAGATAACTGAGGAATGGCTTGTCTCTTTTGGTGGAATTTTAGACATTCAACCTCGTTTATCTTTAGAATAAGACGCTTTAACCTAATAAACTCTCCCTACGTTCTTGGGTGGCCCCAAGAAATCACTTGAATCGAAAAAACGGTGAGTGGTTTTCAGCGCGTTCGATGCCTTTGATTTCCGTTTCCGGTGTTTTTTGGCCGTTTTTCTTCTGTTTCCGTTTTCGAAAATCCTCGAAAACATTTCCGCGCTGCCTTGGTAACGACGCTTGCACTCAAAAGGCACTGCGCTCTTATATGACTATCATCGGCTTTCCAGATTTAAAAAGAAAAACGAAGCGGTTCCGCATGAATAATTCTTCACCCACACCTCTCCATTATTCACAAAATCGCCACTTCGTTTCTCTGATACTCAGAAAATAGGTGCGGACTGACCGCTGCCCATCGTGGCCTCGCCGGGCGGATCCCTGCCTCTCGTTGTCTCCGGTGGCGGATAGCTGCGTTTTGGCGGGCGGATAGCGGCACCTGAGAAAGTTGATCAACGTAGCGGGCGGATCGCCGGCAAGCTCTAAAGCGGCGATCCGCCCGCAACCTGCCAGCGATCCGCCCGCCAGGGTTTTGATAGCCAGCGATCCGCCCGCTCAAATTTTACACGGTGAAACTTGTCATTCAATGACGAGTTCTTCTCTGGCATCAGTATCATGCGCAGAGTAAGCAGACCGAAGGGTATAAGGCCCCGGTCAGACTTCGTCGAAAAACCTGCTGAGTCCGACTGAGTCCGAATGAGTCCGGGGTGGAAAAACCTGCTGAGTTCCACTGAGTCCGGTTGCCCCCAGCGCCAACCAACTCCTCTGCGAAACACGCAATTGATAGTGACGATTATCACTTCAGCTGTGAATCGGAACGTGTTTGGTGGCTGATTTTTCTTGTTTTCAACATGTCTGAATCTGATTTCCGTATCAGCAGCAGGTGGGGCAGAGCGCAGACGACGAGAGTCGGGATGCGGCGGGACTCGGCAGGTCGCAGTCGGCCGAAAAAAATGCACCCAAATCACGTGAAAAACGCCTATATCGACCGGGTGGGGTGAGGATGATTTCGGTGGGACTCAGTGGGACTCAGTCGGTGCATTGGCCCCGCCCTTGTACGCATGAGAACCATCAGTATCGACCGGGGGGATTGCGGTGGGCATCAAACGGTCGCCTTCGGACTCAGTGAGTTGATTTTTTTGCACCCGTCTTCCACGAATTCGATGCGTATCGACTCCACGAATTCGATGCGTATCGACCCGGTGGGACTCAGTAAATCCAACGACTATGACGGGGGCCTAAAGGCGCTACATAGCACTGAATGCTCACTCGGCATTCCGAGGCCTATCCTGGAAGGTGACTTCGAGTCACCTTTGAAGGATAATTTAGAAGCTGGAGAATAATTTTTGGCAGCTGAGGAGATGGTCCTCACGGCTAGGGGGAGTGGGCTGTCCCGCGCACGGAGACAGTGGTGGGAACCATCGGAATAACCCACATGTGGCATCGAGGGCGGATCGCTGGCTAATGACGGGCCGATCGCTGGCTACTGGCAGGAGGATGGCTGGCTACTGGCGGGCGGATTGCTGGCTAGTGGCAGGCGGATCGCTGACTAATGGTGGGCGGCTCGCTGGCTACTGGCGGGAGGATCGCCGACTACTGGCGGGCGGATGGCGGCGGGATGTCGATCCGCCCGCCAAGAGCCAGCGATCGGCCGGCATCTACTGTCTGAGTAGTTATATGAAAATGACATACCGAGATGGCCATGACGGGTTGTTAGAGGTCTCTTTTACAGCTATACGCCGATTGTTGCACTAACAAGCCTTCAACGGGAATCTGTTTGGAACCCTATCATGATCGATACTTCTGACTATCGAATTCTGAAGATGACCTGAGCCTCTCTTGATCCTCTGAAATCCTTTATAGTTCTCACAGCAAGCACGGCACGCGAGAGATGAGCGGTGGACTATGATACATTTTAGCGCGTGACACGCTCGGGGAACAACAATGAAATCTCCGGCAGCACCGCCACTGCGGCGCAGGTTAAGTTAGGCTTTGAATGTGACATGCATAGAAATAACTGGCTTGCTTGCCGTATAAGGTAGCATGAGATAGTCCTAGAATCATTTATGTATGTTGGAGAGGACTTAAAAGTCCTAAAATAATTTCTGAAAGTTGGGCTCCGCAGAAAAGGTCAAGGATTTGGCATTGCTCCTAAATGTCGTGAAATTGTCTTATTGGATTTGGCTCTCAACTTGATTTTTCAAATGTAGTGAAATTGTCGAATTGATTTGGCTGTGATGATACTATATGCAGATAACATAATCATTAAATGTAGTGAAATTGTTGCAAACGGATTTGGCAGGAGCTCTATCAATTATCACAGTCAAATCATGCGTCAGAAGGTCCTCTGGCGAGCGAATGAAGACAAAAAGAAAAAAAAATAATCCTCCAGTCAACAATGCTGAACGAAACGTGGCCTTATGGGCTAGAATTAAGGTTTCCAAATGCTATTCTGCCTTTTCAGTGTGGCCTTTTCAGGTACCAGACCTTCCCTCACCGATGAGATAAAATTCATGAAAACGAAATCTAACGCAATTTACTCGCTACTGACTATGTCTTCGTGTCCTCAATGCTTTCACGGTTCGCATTGTATAGAAACGTTTTGCTGCTAGGTTTATTCCTGTTCTCATTCGATTCAATATGCGCTCCAAGGAAAACCCCTTCTGACGCGTGATTTGACTGTGATAATTGATAGAGCTCCTGCCAAATCCGTTTGCAACAATTTCACTACATTTAATGATTATGTTATCTGCATATAGTATCATCACATCCAAATCAATTCGACAATTTCACTACATTTGAAAAATCAAGTTGAGAGCCAAATCCAATAAAACAATTTCACGACATTTAGGAGCAATGCCAAATCCTTGACATTTTCTGCGGAGCCCAACTTTCAGAAATTTCACAACTTTTTACAAGGGTTTCTCTTCTACAATATCGTCAAGCTCTAAAAGGCAAGTTGTTTTTCTTTGAAACATAGTGGTAGAAATGAAGAAACAGCTGCTAGGATTGCAAGATAATAGTTGCAACGCGGCTTCCTACAGACAAGATACAAGGCATATACTTTTTGAATTTAAAAGTCGAGAAAATGAATAAATTAGTTTTAAAATGACCCAATTGTACAGGGTTGGGGCACAATCCTAGACGGGGGAGAGGGGGGCACCCACCATTCAAGACAGAAGTGAAATGAACCACCGATTGGTAAGGCAACCAGTCGGAGTATTTTCATGAAGTTTCTATAGTAACAATGATTGATAGCAGTATCAGACATCTTTTATCAGAATTTTCCATCATTTCTATGAGTCTTGGGTGGCCTCACCCCGTCTAAGATAGACCCAGGGTCAGTCGCTCTAGCCAAACTTCACCGGTTCTTGCTGACGTGGCTCGTCTGCGCCGGCCCATATGTCTGATTCGGAACAAGAACGATAGTTAAATACATCGTACGCGCAGAAAACCGTATATTATTTTTTCATGTTTTTGCGTAGCTTGGCCCCTCTAGTGAACGAAAATGTTGAAGGGGCCCATGAAAAACCTTCATTCTTCTTTCAACTCCCTTCTTCATTAAAGAAAAGTCAATCGGAACACATTGTAAATACGAATTTGAATTTCGCGCCAAAATCATTTTCAGAGTTTTTTGCATGTGGAGTTCGTGCCGTAACTATTTTTCCTGTTGTCTTACGGTCGCACCAACATTCTAGGAAAAAGTGCTAGATGACTGGTGAGAATTGGTGGCGGATATTAATCTTTGACGCCTTCCAACCTCATCGTCCAACATTTTTGACGCGCCAAAGTTTACCAGTGTGGTCTACCGGGCTCAATCATAAAATTGAGCCTGAAAATGGAAATTGATTTCCAGCACGAACGATAGTTAAGTGCGCTAGAAGAGGACTACCGTAACCTTAGGAATGATGTTATTCGGCTCTCTTAAACAAATTTGATGATACCCAATTGATCAATGATAAAGATAAAAGAAGTGAAGAGCGGTGTGTCTTCATTCACACACCGTCCTTCTCCTGAGGTCAGCAGTTGAGGATCTGCCTGGACTACAAGCATAAAAACAACACCAGCGGTAGTGAAGATGTAGCGAATTCGGAGTCAGAACTTAGAAAATTTTAGAGCCAACTCGAGTGAGATTACAATAGCCTTGTTCTGGCGCAATTGCCTATCGCTCTTGTTGATTCGGAGGCATGACTTGCATACGGTGTCCTGGACATTCAACGGAGGTCCTGCGCACGTCCTTTGATGTTCTGCACACTCCTACTAAGGTCCTGCACACGTTCCATGATGTCCTGCACTCTCCTACTGAGATCCTGCACACCCCTTCTGGGGTCCTGCACACGTCCCATGATGTCCTGCCCACGTCTACTACGGTCCTGCACACGTACAATGATGTCCTGCACACTCCTACTGAGGTCCTGCACAGGTCCCATGGTGTCCTGCACACTCCTACTAAGGTCTTGCACACGATCCATGATATCCTGCACACCCCTACTGAGGTCCTGCACAGGTCCCATGATGTCCTGCACACCCCTCCTGGGGCCTTGCCCACGCCCCATGATGTCCTGCCCACTTCTACTACGGTCCTGCACACGTAAAATGATGTCCTGCACACCCCTACTGAGGTCCTGCACAGGTCCCATGGTGTCCTGCACACTCCTACTAAGGTCTTGCACACGATCCATGATGTCCTGCACACCCCTACTGAGGTCCTGCACAGGTCCCATGATGTCATGCACACTCCTTCTGGGGTCCTGCACACGTCCCATGATGTCCTGCCCACTTATACTACGGTCCTGCACACGTAAAATGATGTCCTGCACACCCCTACTGAGGTCCTGCACAGGTCCCATGGTGTCCTGCACACTCCTACTAAGGTCTTGCACACGATCCATGATGTCCTGCACACCCCTACTGAGGTCCTGCACAGGTCCCATGATGTCCTGCACACCCCTTCTGGGGTCCTGCACACGTCCCATGATGTCCTGCCCACTTCTACTACGGTCCTGCACACGTAAAATGATGTCCTGCACACTCCTACTGAGGTCCTGCACAGGTCCCATGGTGTCCTGCACACTCCTACTAAGGTCTTGCACACGATCCATGATGTCCTGCACACTCCTACTGAGGTCCTGCACAGGTCCCATGATGTCCTGCACACTCCTACTGAGGTCCTGCACAGGTCCCATGATGTCCTGCACACTCCTACTAAGGTCTTGCACACGTTCCATGATGTCCTGCACACTCCTACTGAGGTCCTGTACAGGTCCCATGATGTCCTGCACACTCCTACTAAGGTCTTGCACACGTTCCATGATGTCCTGCACACTCCTACTGAGGTCCTGCGCACATTCTACGACGTCCTGCACACCCCTACTGGGGTCCTGCACACGTCCCATGATGTCCTGTCCACTCCTACTGAGGTCCTGCACAGGTCCCATGATGTCCTGCACACTCCTACTGAGGTCCTGCACAGGTCCCATGATGTCCTGCACACTCCTACTAAGGTCTTGCACACGTTCCATGATGTCCTGCACACTCCTACTGAGGTCCTGCACAGGTCCCATGATGTCCTGCACACTCCTACTGAGGTCCTGCACAGGTCCCATGATGTCCTGCACACTCTACAGAGGTCCTGCACAGGTCCCATGATGTCCTGCACACTCCTACTAAGGTCTTGCACACGTTCCATGATGTCCTGCACACTCCTACTGAGGTCCTGTACAGGTCCCATGATGTCCTGCACACTCCTACTAAGGTCTTGCACACGTTCCATGATGTCCTGCACACTCCTACTGAGGTCCTGCCCACATTCTACCACGTCCTGCACACCCCTACTGAGGTCTCACATAGTCAACCGACACTTCAGCACATCCTGCGACGCCTTCTTATCGATGGTGCGCTTTGAACGAATACGCGCCGCGGTCAAGTACATCAACCCGCACAGCGTCCTCTTCCGAGCCGGACGTTCAAAGTACACCACCCTGGAGAGCAAGGTGTTTATATTGTGGTGAGCGCGAAGCGTTCACCAGCATTTGGCTTTGATCTCTTCCCGCGCGGATGCCCTACAATGAGATCACCTATTCATACCGTCAACAGAGGTATGAGCTGTACACTATTCGACGCGCTGCAAGAAATTACACATGTGTGCAACTTTTCATCCCAACTGGTCCCCGCTTTCTAAAGTTATGACCTCTCAAAGTACGCAAAAACGTTCTCCACCACCGCGTCCGCCTCCGCCTCCGCCTCCGCCACCGCCTCCGCCTCCGCCTCCACCTCCGTCCGTCGAAAACCATTTTTTTGGAAGGCGTGGACCAAATCGCTCGAAAATTCGTGACTAGAGGTAATCGGCCACGGGAATGACGAAAATAATTGTCAGAACTCACCATGATGACTTCTGGGCCCCTAACGGGCGTTTGAAACTCGGAAACCGGCCTCTCAAGAATAGTTTATGAAAATGGTGGGTTTTTCGTTATCAGTCATTGTTTTCTTAGACTCCATATAAACACCTTGCTCTCCAGGGTGGTGTACTTTGAACGTCCGGCTCGGAAGAGGACGCTGTGCGGGTTGATGTACTTGACCGCGGCGCGTATTCGTTCAAAGCGCACCATCGATAAGAAGGCGTCGCAGGATGTGCTGAAGTGTCGGTTGACTGTGTGAGACCTCAGTAGGGTGTGCAGGACGTGGTAGAATGTGGGCAGGGCCTCAGTAGGAGTATGCAGGACATCATCGAACGTGTGCAGGACCTTAGTAGGAGTGTGCAGGACATCATGGAACGTGTGCAGGACCCCAGTAGGGGTGTGCAGGACGTCGTAGAATGTGTGCAGGACCTCAGTAGGAGTGGGCAGGACATCATGGAACGTGTGCAAGACCTCAGTAGGAGTGTGCAGGACATCATGGAACGTATGCAAGACCTCAGTAGGAGTGTGCAGGACATCATGGGACCTGTGCAGGACCGTATTAGGAGTGGACAGGACATCATGGGACCTGTGCAGGACCTCAGTAGGAGTGTGCAGGTAATCATGTAACGTGTGTAGGACCGTAGTAGGAGTGGACAGGACATCAGGGGGCGTGTGCAGGACCCCAGTAGGGGTGTGCAGGACGTCGTAGAATGTGCGCAGGACCTCAGTAGGAGTGTGCAGGACATCATGGAACGTGTGCAAGACCTTAGTAGGAGTGTGCAGGACATCATGGGACCTGTGCAGGACCTCAGTAGGAAGTGTGCAGGACATCATGGACCTGTGCAGGACCTCAGTAGGAGTGTGCAGGACATCATGGGACGTGTGCAGAGACCTCAGAAGGGGTGTGCAGGACGTCGAAGAATGTGTGCAGGATCTCAGTAGGAGAGTGCAGGACATCATGGAACGTGTGCAGGACCTTAGTAGGAGTGTGCAGAACATCAAAGGACGTGCGCAGGACCTCCGTTGAATGTCCAGGACACCGTATGCAAGTCATGCCTCCGAATCAACAAGAGCGATAGGCAATTGCGCCAGAACAAGGCTATTGTAATCTCACTCGAGTTGGCTCTAAAATTTTCTAAGTTCTGACTCCGAATTCGCTACATCTTCACTACCGCTGGTGTTGTTTTTCTGCTTGTAGTCCAGGCAGATCCTCAACTGCTGACCTCTGGAGAAGGACGGTGTGTGAATGAAGACACACCGCTCTTCACTTCTTTTATCTTTATCATTGATCAATTGGGTATCATCAAATTTGTTTAAGAGAGCCGAATAACATCATTCCTAAGATTACGGTGGTCCTCTTCTGGCGCACTTAACTATCGTTCGTGCTGGAAATCAATTTCCATTTTCAGGCTCAATTTTATGATTGAGCCTGGTAGACCACACTGGTAAACTTTGGCGCGTCAAAAATGTTGGACGATGAGGTTGGAAGGCGTCAAAGATTAATATCCGCCACCAATTCTCACCAGTCATCTAGCACTTTTTCCTAGAATGTTGGTGCGACCGTAAGACAACAGGAAAAATAGTTACGGCACGAACTCCACATGCAAAAAAACTCTGAAAATGATTTTGGCGCGAAATTCAAATTCGTATTTACAATGTGTTCCGATTGACTTTTCTTTAATGAAGAAGGGAGTTGAAAGAAGAATGAAGGTTTTTCATGGGCCCCTTCAACATTTTCGTTCACTAGAGGGGCCAAGCTACGCAAAAACATGAAAAAATAATATACGGTTTTCTGCGCGTACGATGTATTTAACTATCGTTCTTGTTCCGAATCAGACATATGGGCCGGCGCAGACGAGCCACGTCAGCAAGAACCGGTGAAGTTTGGCTAGAGCGACTGACCCTGGGTCTATCCTAGACGGGGTGAGGCCACCCAAGACTCACAGAAATGATGGAAAATTCTGATAAAAGATGTCTGATACTGCTATCAATCATTGTTTTTATAGAAACTTCATGAAAATACTCCGACTGGTTGCCTTACCAATCGGTGGTTCATTTCACTTCTGTCTTGAATGGTGGGTGCCCCCTCTCCCTGTCTAGGATTGTGCCCCAACCCTGTACAATTGGGTCATTTTAAAACTCATTTCTTCATTTTCTCGACTTTTAAATTCAAAAGTATATGCCTTGTATCTTGTCTGTAGGAAGCCGCGTTGCAACTATTATCTTGCAATCCTAGCAGCTATTTCTTCATTTCTACCACTATGTTTCAAAGAAAAACAACTTGCCTTTTAGAGCTTGACGATATTGTAGAAGGAAACCCTTGTAAAAAGTTGTGAAATTTCTGAAAGTTGGGCTCCGCAGAAAAGGTCAAGGATTTGGCATTGCTCCTAAATGTCGTGAAATTGTCTTATTGGATTTGGCTCTCAACTTGATTTTTCAAATGTAGTGAAATTGTCGAATTGATTTGGCTGTGATGATACTATATGCAGATAACATAATCATTAAATGTAGTGAAATTGTTGCAAACGGATTTGGCAGGAGCTCTATCAATTATCACAGTCAAATCACGCGTCAGAAGGGGTTTTCCTTGGAGCGCATATTGAATCGAATGAGAACAGGAATAAACCTAGCAGCAAAACGTTTCTATACAATGCGAACCGTGAAAGCATTGAGGACACGAAGACATAGTCAGTAGCGAGTAAATTGCGTTAGATTTCGTTTTCATGAATTTTATCTCATCGGTGAGGGAAGGTCTGGTACCTGAAAAGGCCACACTGAAAAGGCAGAATAGCATTTGGAAACCTTAATTCTAGCCCATAAGGCCACGTTTCGTTCAGCATTGTTGACTGAGGATTATTATTTTTTTCTTTTTGTTTTCATTCGCTCGCCAGAGGACCTTCTGACGCATGATTTGACTGTGATAATTGATAGAGCTCCTGCCAAATCCGTTTGCAACAATTTCACTACATTTAATGATTATGTTATCTGCATATAGTATCATCACAGCCAAATCAATTCGACAATTTCACTACATTTGAAAAATCAAGTTGAGAGCCAAATCCAATAAGACAATTTCACGACATTTAGGAGCAATGCCAAATCCTTGACCTTTTCTGCGGAGCCCAACTTTCAGAAATGGAGTCTAAGAAAACAATGACTGATAACGAAAAACCCACCATTTTCATAAACTATTCTTGAGAGGCCGGTTTCCGAGTTTCAAACGCCCGTTAGGGGCCCAGAAGTCATTATGGTGAGTTCTGACAATTATTTTCGTCATTCCCGTGGCCGATTACCTCTAGTCACAAATTTTCGAGCGATTTGGTCCACGCCTTCCAAAAAAATGGTTTTCGACGGACGGAGGTGGAGGCGGAGGCGGAGGCGGAGGCGGAGGCGGAGGCGGAGGCGGAGGCGGAGGCGGAGGCGGAGGCGGAGGCGGAGGCGGAGGCGGAGGCGGAGGCGGAGGCGGAGGCGGAGGCGGAGGCGGAGGCGGAGGCGGAGGCGGAGGCGGAGGCGGAGGCGGAGGCGGAGGCGGTGGCGGAAGCGGTGGCGGAGGCGGTGGTGGAGAACGTTTTTGCGTACTTTGAGAGGTCATAACTTTAGAAAGCGGGGACCAGTTGGGATGAAAAGTTGCACACTTGTGTAATTTCTTGCAGCGCGTCGAATAGTGTACAGCTCATACCTCTGTTGACGGTATGAATAGGTGATCTCATTGTAGGGCATCCGCGCGGGAAGAGATCAAAGCCAAATCCTGGTGAGCGCTTCGCGCTCACCACAATTTATGTTGGAGTGGACTTGAACTGAGAAAGAACTACTGATTGAAATGGTTAAGCTAACATGGCGGTTTGGGCGGTGCCGCTATGGTTATGCTGAATGGGTGGCAGGCGCGCCCCGCTCATGCCTCGCACTGAAAAGTTTCCTAGCCCACCGCGCGTCAAGCACGTTATGCGCTTGCGGTGAAGACTACGAATGATGCCGATTAGTTCGGACGGAGCATGCAACAGAGCCGTCAGTCATGGCAGATTACAGCAGTGATAAGGAGAGTTTAACATGGTAAGCTCGGTAAGGCTAGCATCGACCGGCTCGAAAGGATTCTTAGCGCTGAAAACTTCGAGCGTAAGTGTAACCAACCGAGCAGTCTGCCACTTCGACGCATTTGCTTGTATCAAAGTGTCATGCTCGAGTGGATCCTCTTGTCTGAAAGAGTGCCGAATCCCCCATTCTTTCTTTTTTGAGGCTTGGTCTATTAACATATAGGACACTTCAAGACAAGGAATAATACCTAGAAAAGCTTCGGCGAAGAAGACAAAGGGTTCCGAAAAACACTGAGTGCCTCGAGTGTTATGGGATACCTAGATATTAGTATGTTTCTCCTGAGATAGATGGAAAATTGTGGTGCGTATAATTTGATAAAGGATTGCTTCTGCGCACATTATCAAAATAAAGACCACATTGGGTCTCTTATTCTTTGAACACGTCTTGAGTGCCCCCCTCCCCCGCTCAGCTTGAATTGCACTTTACTTTATATTCTATGCAATGAATTTGCAAACAAATGAACGTCTACACTTTTGTAGTGACGCTGGAAAAACTAACATAGTGCTTCCAAAAACGCGGTGTGGATCTAACGCTATGCGTTTAATATTGAACTTGTTTTGAGATTTCTTGAAGTTTTTGAAAATTCTTCGTTCGAGAATTGCAGGACTATGTATCTTGCTCGTAAGGCAATCAAAAGGAGAGATCCACTCGGTCGGGGGCGATCAATGACGACATTCACGAGGTCTACCGTGCTGAAACGACTCGCTTCTCGCTATCTGTCTGCTCCAGCTACCTCGTTAGAATGCGAGTGCCTATTCAATACATATTGCAGAAGTTATCGCTCCGGATCTCTGAAAAAAGTTTGACACCCGAGAACTCCGAGTAATACTGTTCTTACACCACACTAACCTTGACACCAGTTCTCAATAGAATACTCATTCCGGTGCTATTTTTTCATATCAAGTGTTATACTACTTCGATACTCAGGGTGATGGACCGCGCCGCACATTTTGAGAATGCCGGCCAGCGGCGAACCATGCTGCATGTGACGCACGCGCAACGCGGATACTGCCTCGCCCGTGCGCCTCAAAACACTGCTCAAAAAACACGCTACGCCATCTTCAATTGGCTCGGTTGGAGGACAATTTATAATGATTACTAATGATCACGCCGTAACGTGTGTCGTAACGTGTTTAACAGTAGGTATAGAAATCGCCTCGAGTTGCACGAAACCTCACTCTGCATTCCAATGCCGGCCTTGGAAGGTGATTTTGACTCACTCTTCGGAGGCCAGCGCATTTCTGACCGCTGGGGGGATAGTGGATTACGTCTTTGTCATGGACCGAGGGGGAGCATTCTCCGCCGCGGGACCGCGACAGCCTTGGGCGACATGCTTGTGGTGAACGTTAATGTAAAGAATCGTGACGACATTGTGGAAGCCGTGGATCGCTGAACAGCTGGTAAAGATTAGCGGGCCATCATTTTGAGTACCTGAGAAGAAGTTCAATCTCTTGTGGCGATATTGAAAAACCACTTCTCACCTTGTTATTTGAATACAAAATGTGCATGAGCAAATCATGAATTTTCTTGGTACTATCCTATACGGGGGGGACCCTAAACTCATCAATATTAAAGACGAGAAACTCTAATAAAAGATGCGTGAAACTGCTATAAGTTATTGCCATTCTTGAAACTAAAGAATTACTCTGTTCGATAGCGCAACCATTCGGCGGTTCGCTTCATTTCCATCTTGGACCTCGAGTGCCCCTCGTCTAGAATTGTACCATTTATTATTCGTATCATAATCAGTGAGAGGTTTTTTATCACTCTTGTAACGTCATTGTGGGTCATCTTCCAAGCTCTTATATTCGTTGCCGTTGTGTTCTGAGCCATACCATTCTATTTCCGTAGTTATCTCAACCACACTTATGAGCGTGTATGCTGCCTTTAACCCATCAGCTTTATTTCTCCATGTCTGGCGCGTGAAAGCAGTTGTTAGGTGCAATCTATTAGTCTTTGCTGTTTAATTCATGAAAATAATACGGGAGTTCATAATATAAATTGAACATAACGTACTTATTTTGATTTGTTGTCACAGGAACACTGGTTCTAATCAACTTTGGTACTTTTGGGTCATGTCCTTGAACGAGGAGGCGGAGCAATATGTTTCTAACAACACACACAGTGGAATTATATAATAGGCATCTGCACTACCACGTCCTCTTGCTAAGAAGTCGTCTCTATGAGACAGGCTCCTTGCTTCTCCAACTCCCCAATTTTCTCGTCACACTTTTTTGTATAATTGTCATTTACGTGCACGCGCAACACACGTGACATCATAGTAACAAACAAAGCAGTGAGAGTCAAACAAGCAACATCAACTGATATAAAAATCGCTGTACACTCCGAAGCTCCTTACCTAGGTATCAGTTGATGTTGCTTGTTTGACTTTTCTAGAGAGCTCTAGGCTTGAAATATCTGCAGCAGCAGGAGTTTGTTTTCTAGGAACACCCTCATCACCGATTGTTTCGTCAAGCCTCGCTGCCCCGTTGCTTGTGATCGGACTCCAACACTCTTATCTCAGGCATTGTGGGGTTTGTAACGCGCAGCAAACGCGGGTCACAATCTGAACCGCTCCTGTTAGAAACGAAAAAATGGGCAAAGCGGGTGCCCCATATCCGCCGTTTCCCCCGCTATATCCGGCGATTCACTGCCGTTTGCAGGTTTCGATCATGTTCGCTTCCGCCCGCGATATCCGGCGAATCACTGCCGTTTGCAGGTTTCGACCATGCTAGATTAGATATACAACGGCAAAGGAGGTCGTCGTCCTATTATAGAAGCACGTGGCGCTGGGGGCTGCGTCCCGTCATTTCAATGGGAGCGGGTTTCCCCCAACAGGGACACGGTCCAAGTGGCGGCCCGCGTGAGGGGTCACCCCCCGCCGCGGTCCGTGACAGGGACATCATCCACGCCACGGTTGACCGCGAGAGAGCTTCCCTCGCTGAGAACCGTGGGGGTGACCCCTCAGCGTTCAAAAATCGTCCAGAGAGTGACTCGTAGCCACTTTCCAGGAGCGCTCTCTCTGGGCCCCTTATATACGCGCTCTGCTGCTTATATGGGCCTGGTCAATTGTGGAGTCATCGATAACGTGATTTGGCAGATCAAACGAGTTCATGCCCTGTCAAATCGTGTGCGAACCAACACCGAGCGTCTCTGCAGCAGTGACGTCATCGCCAGCCAAACGGCGGAATCTGAGGTTTGGCAGGCGCTGAATGCAGACCGGTATGGCCATGCGGGAACTCTGCCGTTCGCCCCGCACAGGTCGAAATGGGACGGTTCAGTGCGCGTTAGAAACACCAGAATGTCTGAGACAAGAAACGCCCCATCGGTTACATGCAAATGAGCATTTTACAGTTACAGTTCATCTCCGCTCTACCGTTCAGTCCGCAAAGTGCACGTTGATTACGAAAGCGTGCCGCAGCGCGGTTGCGAGTATCCTCAGACAGGGATATGGGATCACCCGGGCGGTAGGATCACCCGGACACCAAAGGCAAAAACCACCTGGGCAATCCCACATCCTTGTCTGAGGATACTCGCAACCGCGCCGCAGCACGCTTTCGTAATCAGTGTGCACTTTGCGGACTGAACGGCAGTGCGAAGGCGAACCGTACTAGGCCAGGATTGCTTTTTTACGGTGAACAGCGATATCGGTAGAACATATGCTTCGAAAGCTTTAAGGCTTTCCGGGTTCTGCGAATTTAGGAAAGAATTCTGCGCTGATCACACTTATTTCTCTAGATTCGTTTGGGAAAACATGGTGCAAAAAGTTAAAAGCAAGGCTCTCGATAAAATCGGTTGTTGTGCTATCCACATTGAAAAGTAGATCACTTTTGTGATCCGGCCATAAAAAAAGTGAAGATATGTAAAAAAATTGCGGGACGAACAAGTTATTGCCTGGTGTCCTCCCGCCCCCGAATATCGAGATTTCCGTAAAAGCTTGTTTTCCCGTCTTCTATTTTCTTCTAAGGTATTTGTTGAGCACTTCTAGAGACCACTGGCTACTTTAGAAGCAAATTGAAAGACCGAAAAGCAAAAAATTCGTGACATTTTTTTTAATTGGGGGCTGGCCGACACCAGTAATTAGCCGTCCTGGTTTGTTTTTGTGCATTTTTCCAGCGAATTTCCGGGTTTCTTCACTTAGTTTTGCTTTTGTAATTACCAGACCTACATTTTCACCGAGGCAACCCAAAATTGTTCTTTTTTCTTTTTTGGGGCATGGTGGCTCTACGCATCGTCAGTATCTATCTAGTAGGAAGCCACGCTCAGCAATCGTACGCGGAATATTTTGTGATCTCCTCTCCGTTTTCTCGCGCGCAATTTTCTCCGGAGTCGCGGCTTCCCCTATCCTGTAATTTACGGTATCCTCTGTAATAATAGAATGAAGACTCTCTAGTTGGAGGGAAACTGTCCCATCTGTTGCGGATCTAATTCCCTTCGAGACCAATTCCCCTGAAATGAGTAGCGCGACGTTTTTGACAGCAAAAACAGGACAAGTCCTCGCACTGTGTGTAGAGAGCTCCGTAAAAATTGTAATTTTCATAATTCATCGCGCGTGCGTGTGCGCCTGCCCTCCACTCTCTCGGCTCGCTGTGCTCCCCCACGCAGAGGAACTGCGAGAACTCATGTATTCAACAGTGGAAGCACAACGTCTTTGAATTGGCGTTTTGGCTCGCTTGACTACCGGCCTGCTACATTGTTTGAACTGTTGTGTTGAAGAAGATGTTCGTTCAGGCTTCACAGATGTACCTTTTTATTCCGAATATCCCTTGGACAATTGATCAGAAGCTGTATAACTGCAGTGGTCGTACTCTGGAAGAATGGAAAAGTAGAGGAGTTGTGGATATACCACAAGGAATCTACTTTATTACGACAGGGACAATATTCGTAGTAAGTTAGGAAGTATGAACCTGAGCTCGGCAAAGGTCATTCAAAGAAGAAGACGATGGTGTGGTGTGGTTAGGTTTTTTTAGTTTCACTCCGCTATGTACAATAACCGCGCTGAGTTTTTGAAAACGGGGAGCATCTGGCAAACTTGCCAAAAAAATCAGATGCATGTAGCTTTTTTGAATGAAGACTTTTTTGTATCATATTCACAGATCTAGATGCTACCTAATTATGTGACTTGAGGTCCAAAGGTCCCTATAATGGCTTTTTTCAAAGAAACTGTTTTTGTTCATCAAAAACGTAGCGCGCGACGAAGTGCGGCGAAATTTTGAGCAGTATTTGTACAAGTAATGGGGCAGCAACCTGCATGCTTTCTTCGTAAGTTGGGTGCAGGTAAGAGAATCTCAAGGTTGGTTAAGGTTGAATTTCCGAAAACCTCCATCCAAGAGTCCGGGGTTTTTGCAACAAAACTCTGACTTTTTAGGAAGTTCTCAAGCGTGTTTAGTGAAGGATTTCAAAAATTCAGCCTACACAAGCATTGAGATTCTCTCACCTGCACCTGATTTATGAGGAAAGATACAGATTGCTCTTCCATTACATACTTGTACAAATAGTGCTCAATTTCGCCGCACTTCGCCGCGCGCGACGTTTTTGATGAACGATGGCAAAAACTACTTCCTTCGAAAACAAAGCGATTTTAGGGGACTTCGGCCCAAAGGTCATATAGTTAGGTAGCAATTTGATCTGGAAATATGATGACGTTTTCAGAATTCGAAAAAGTCTTCATTCAAAAAATTAAAAGCATCGGATGTTTTTGCCAAGATGGCCAGATGCTTCCCGTTTTTACAAAACTTAGCGCGGGTATTGTACCTGCAGAGAAGGACTGAACCAGAGTATTCAATTATATCACCCACTAGTATCTTAAACCTCGACCACTCAACCATCGATATAAAGTAGCGGATCAGAGTATCGAAACAACTCATTCAGTGGGATTCAATACTTCGCAAGTATCTCCTTGCCTCGTAAATAAAAACGTATCAGACTAAAATCTGTTGGTTAGCTGGGCAGTAGGGGTCGGGCAGGGTTTTGAATTGGTTTTTTCCAATAAGATTTGCAAGAGAAATACTTACGCCGCACTGTGGGTATTGTGTTAAAATACACAGATTTTCCTGAAGATTGGAGGAATTTCGCGTGAAAGTTCTATACCATCGGGAATGAAGTTTTATTGGAGCTCTGAAAGCTTACACCTCTTAGAGGACTGTAGTTTTTCGCATCTAGTAGTAACAACTACCACTAATTATTGCATTACTGAAGTTGTACGAGAAGTCCTATGATTTATTTTTTGAAACAGCTCGGCGGTTCAACCATAGTGCGCATGGTGGAAAGTTCCCATAGTTGTTCTTTTTAGGATTGTTGTTTGGGATCGACGAAACGCCTTACCATCTCTGTTGGCAGCTTGTCGCCACCGTAATCACATTTTATTTTTGAAACAAATCCGATAGAGAACGATTGCCAGAGATTGCAGCTCTTACAAGATTGCTTCAGAAAATTGCACCCGCTAGACCAAGACCCTAGAAAATTTTATTCGAAATTTCATAACTCATGAATTAGCGTTTCAAAAGTCAGTTTCAACTAAAGTTTTACGCAGACATCGATGCTCTATCTCACACAATACTAGGCCCCGAGCCCCACATTGAAGTCAAACTTAAACCCGCATTGCTCTTACGAGATTTACGGCGACTCTTGAAGACGGTCCCACCCTGATCTCTGGAATCGTACAAAGCAGATGACTTCAAGAATCCGTGCGTTAGTCAACGCATGTGGTTCAACGTGCAACATAAAAGCACACGAAGTCACCAAAGATTTGGGATTCAACTGTTCTGTTTTCCAGTTGCATTACGCAGAGGGGAGCGGAGCCGGTCACACGTGAGACGAAGCCTCCCAAATTCATGCGTAACGGTTTCAATCTAGTCGAACTGTACCCTGAAAACTGGACTGTTCGTAAGTGAGCGTTCCGGTACCTTTGCCCGCTACTGTACGTACCACTCACAAAAAGCATTATCAACGGTTACTTGCAAAAATGGTTTGATGTCCCATCTTCGTTCGCGGCATGTGTCCTCATAATGAATGCAGTGACTTGGTTTGTACTACCAGGTTGTTCAAAAAGTTTTGTCGTTCGTTAAGAGAGGGCGTTGCTACTAGCCCAATTTGTTCTGTTCAGTTGGTACACTCTTCATATGAAAGTATGTGAAGTTTCATTTCAATCTGTCAATTTATTCTTTGTTTACAAACCATTAAGTGTCGCCGTGTCTCAGCAATGGAAAAAATTGAATATCGTGAAGTGATTAAATTCTTATTTTGGAAGGTAAAGCACCAAAAGAAATTCAAGAACGAATGTTAAAAGTGTATAATGATTGTTCACCTACAATTAGAACAGTAGAAAGATGGGTTGCTGAATTTAAATGTGGTCGTACAAGCCTCGAAGACGATCCACGTGAAGGACGTCCAAAAAGCGCATCAACACCAGAAATCACAGCCAAAATACAGGATATGGATCTGGAAGATAATGATTGACTCATAGAGATTTAGTAGAGGCTAGCCATGATTTAAATCAAATTTTGGGTTTTAGAAAGCTGTGTGCACAATGGGTGCCGCATTCGCTAACAATGGAACAAAAACACATTTGAATGCGACTTTCTCAGCAATATTTGGAGCGTTTTAAAAAGGATAAAGTGGATTTTGTGCGTCGATTCATCACTATGGGTGAGACTTCTGTCTATCACCATGATCCTGAATCAAAACAAGACACTAAAGAGTGGTGTGAACCTGGTTGTTCGGTTTGGAAACGAGTTCGTGTCCGGAAATCGGTCAAGAAGGTTATGGCATCAGTATTTTGGGATGCGAAAGGAATTTTCTTTGTGGATTACTTGCATCCTAGTGAAACTATCAATTCTGGATATTATTGCAACCTTTTGGACCAATTGAAGGGAAAAAATCGTGAAAAAAGACCCAGTTCGCAGAAAAAAAATCCTTTTCTATCAGGACAATGCACCGTGCCACAAGAGCGTTTTGACAATGGCTAAAATCTATGAATTAGAGTTCGAATTGTTGGAGCATTCACCGTATTAACCAGATTTGGCCCCCAGCGACTTCCATTTGTCTCCAGAACTCAAGAAATCTACGCGTGGCAAGCGTTTTTCATCAAATGAAGAGGTCATAACGGAAGCGTATTTTGTAGACCTTCCGGATTCTCATTTCAGGGATGGGATCCATAGATTGGAGGATAGTTGGAGCAAGTGTAATAATGTTCAGGGAGATTATACTGAATAATGAAGTGCATCTTGAATCATAAAACTGTGTTTTTCATATCGAACGACAAAACTTATTGAACAACCTGGTGATGAAGCGATAGCAGTGCCAGTACAAGACAGCATTCTTATAGTTAGAGAGCATCATATAGGTCAAATTGATAATCTCAAAAAAAGGCGCTAAGCTTTGACAGCTCCGCTAGAATCGGCCATAAACGACGTACGGATTCAATCGTACATCTAGCTTCAAATAGTGAGAATAGTTAGAGCATAATTCGATAGACATACCCACTGTGTTAGCAGGCAGATCAATCTCCGGCTGATGTTGCCATTCTGTTCCTTCCTGGTGTTGTCGACTGCCATGTGAAAAACGGAGGAAGGTGGCCTCCTCAGACACAAGAAATAGATTTTCGGTGTTTTCAGGCAATTTATGTGCTATGCTTGATAGGAATGGTCCGTGGACAGCTTCTTCGGATTCCAATTTACCGTCTGATGTTCTTTAACGGATTTGTTGACATTATGGATCTTTGTGCAAACTCCTTCTTTTCTTCTTATTTCAATATCGTAAGTCTCTCCGTCCACGTTAAAGGGAATCTTATAGTTAGTAAGCGTTTTCTTCATCCCAATCACGGTTGCCTACAAAGGCACTATTTTGAGGTGTTTTCACAAAACTCACCTTTGCCCACGACTATCCCACAATCGCACCAATAATCACTGATTCGCAACTGACTGAAGGCAGTGTCCAACATAATTTTTTTCTTCTCCCATTTAGAACAATGCTACGGCCACCATAGGTTACTAAAATCGTTAAGAAACGGCGAAAAACGGAATAAAATGTCTCGTTTCAGTAAAACAGTGTTTTGCTCTGGATAGGTTGTGCGGTAGGATAAACGAGTCCACTGTGGTTGCCACCGGTTTACTATGGGGTCAGTTGAAAATGTAAGAAGTTATTATGCCATACATTATTATTTGAGGTCCCAATAAAAGAATAAGACTACTGAGGTAGAATGATGCTACAGCGTTTCGTGTTTTTCTAAGGCATTTTTTCTCCAATCCCTCTGCCATTTTGACGCTACTCGGAATTCAATCAATCGTTTTGGCGAACATGCTTCATATTGGAAATTATCGTTAACATGGCGCTTCAAAACAGTCATTAGTCAGGACTAAGGACTGAGAGCTAGCTCGTTAGGGCGCGTGACGAAGTATGATAATGAAACGTTTTTCCATTTAATCTCTAAGGCCCCGGTCAGACTTCGTCGAAAAACCTGCTGAGTCCGACTGAGTCCGGATGAGTCCGGGGTGGAAAAACCTGCTGAGTCCCACTGAGTCCGGTTGCCCCCAGCACCAACCAGCTCCTCTGCGAAACACGCAATTGATAGTGACGATTATCACCTCAGCTGTGAACCGGAACGTGTTTGGTGGCTGATTTTTCTTGTTTTCACATGTCTGAATCTGATTTCCGTATCAGCAGTACGTGGGGCAGAGCGCAGACGGCGAGTCGAGATACGGCGGGACCAGGCAGGTCGCAGTCGGCCGAAAAAAATGCACCCAAATCACGTGAAAAACACCTATATCGACCGGGTGGGACTCAGTGGGACTCAGCGGGACTCAGCCGGACTCAGTCGGTGCATTGGCCCCGCCCTTGTACGCATGAGAAATATCAGTATCGACCGGGGGGATTGCGGTGGGCATCAGACGGTCGCAGTCGGACTCAGTGGGTTGATTTTTTTCCACCCATTTCCCACGAATTCGGTGCGTATCGACCCGGTGGGACTCAGTAGATCCACCGACTATGACGGGGGCCTAAGGATCCTAACATGAACTGGATGCCAACGCAAGTCAGACAATTGTAGAGGTGGTTGGTATAGTGTAGATAATGAACTCTTGTCACCTGTACTAGAACGCGGACACGAAGGATGGCGTTCAAAACGCGCGATAACGGCCTTTTTGAGCCATCTCGAGCCACCAAAAAGCGGGACCTCCTAAACAGGCAGCAGCGACCGTTTATCCACATCGTTTATCAAGCTGAATACGCATGAAGTTGGTACGTTGATACATGATAAAACTCGTAGAACACCTCCACTGGCAAAACAGTGTGGTGGAACACGTATGGATAAACGGTCGCTCCCGCCTGTTTAGGTTTCCTCCCAAAAAGCCAAGGCTTTTCTCAATCTCTGTCATTGCTGACCTTCCAGGCGAAATTCATAAAAGGCTGATACTTGCCGTGTTTAGACTGGAGCAGTATTCTGTTCTTGCGTAGCTTTCGATTGGTTTGCCGGACACTTTGCATGGAGTGAGTTCTTCATTTCTACTTTATGCTGCAGACCGCCACAGCTATACTGCCTTTATTCGGGAGTGCACAAGCTCCCCTTTTCACCCGCCCTCGCTTTTACAGTAATGCAGCGCTGCGGCGCGGTCTGTGACGAGCTCGTTCTCTCCCACCCCATGTGGCAGGCATCGACTTTCGCATGACCACCGTTCATTCGTCCGCATGATCGGCAATCATGCTCAGAGAAGGTGAGTTTTTGAATTTTTTTTGCCGTGTTATGTTGTTTCGGTGATAATTTTGATGTCGTCATAATGGGATGCGGGTAATTGACCCATGGATTTGAAACAGTGATAAATGATCAATAAGAAAGTTTTTTTTTGATAAAAAAAGAGAACAGATGTTTTCTCGAATTCTTGGTAGCGCTAAGGATTCTGCAAAGCTTCATGTACACCCTAAACTTTAGCCAATGCGATGACATTTGAATTATCGCCAAAACAACTGAAAATGGCAGAGAAATCGGTAAAAAACTCACCGTCTCTGAGCATGATCGCTGGTCATACGAACGACAGGACGGTGGTCATGCGAAAGTCGAAGCCTGTCGCATGGGGTGGGAGAGAACGGGCCCACCACAGACCGCGCTGCAGTGGTCCATTACTGTAGCAACGTGTGCGGGTGATAAGGGGGGCTTGTGCACTCCCGTATAAAGGCAGTATACCTTACCCTGCCTTACCGTCCCATTAGCTGACGACCTACCGCAGCTGACTTGGGAGCCAGTACGCCGTGGATGCCCAGGTTGTTCGACAAGGTTCAATGAGTTTTGTCGTTCGATAAGAAAAACACAATTTTGCCGTTCAAAATACACTTTATTATTCAGTATGATCATCCTTAACATTAATACACTTGCTCCAACAGTCCTCCAATCTGTGGATCCCATCCCTGAAGTGAAAGGTCTGCAAAATACGCTTCGACAGCCATTATGACCTCTTCATTTGATGCAAAACGCTTGCCACGCATAATTTTTTGAGTTCTGGAAACAAAATGGAAGTGCTGGGGGCAAAATCTAGTGAATCCGGCTGATGCTCCAACAAATCGAACTTTAATTCATGGATTTTAGCCATTGTCAAAATGCTCTTGTGACACGGTGCATTGTCCTGATGAAAACGGATTTTTTCCTATGCAAACCGGTAGAATGAATTGTTTTACCAGTAATCCACAAACATCCACAAGTAATCCACAAACAAAATTTCTTCCGCATCCCAAAAAACTGATGCCATAACCTTCTTGGCCGATTTCCGGACACGAACTCATCTCGAAAGGAACAACCAGGTTCACACCACTCTTTAGCCTCTTGTTTTGATTCAGGATCATGGCGATAGGCCCAAGTCTCACCCATAGTGATGAATCGACGCACAAAATTGTGGTGCGCGCGAAGCGTGCACCAGGATTTGGCTTTGATCTCCTCCCGCGCGGATGCCCTACAATGAGATCACCTATTCATACCGTCACCAGAGGTATGAGCTGCACACCATTCGATGCGCTGCAAGAATTTACATATGTGTGCAACTTTTCATCCCAACTGGTTCCCGCTTTCTAAAGTTATGACCTCTCAAAGTGCGCAAAAACGTTCTCCACCACCGCCCCCGCCTCCGCCTCCGTCTCCGTATCCGCCTCCGTCTCCGTCTCCGCCTCCGCCTCCGCCTCCGCCTCCGCCTCCGCCTCCGCCTCCGCCTCCGCCTCCGCCTCCGCCTCCGCCTCCGCCTCCGCCTCCGCCCCCCTCTCCGCCTCCGCCCCCGCCTCCGCCTCCGCCTCCGCCTCCACCTCCGTCCGTCGCAAACCATTTTTTTGGGAGGCGTGGACCAAATTGCTCGAAAATTTGTGACTAGAGGTAATCGGCCACGGGAGAGACGAAAATAATTGTCAGAACTCACCATAATGACTTCTGGGCCCCTAACGGGCGATTCAAACTCGGAAACCGGCCTCTCAAGATTAGTTTATGAAAGTGATGGGTTTTTTTCGTTATCAGTAATTGTTTTCTTTAGACTCCATATAAACACCTTGCTCTCCAGGGTGGTGTACTTTAAACGCCCGGCTCGGAACAGGACGCTGTGCGGGATTGATGTACTTGACCGCGGCGCGTATTCGTTCCACGCGCACCATCGATAAGAAGGCGTCGCAGGATGTGCTGAAGTGTCGGTTGACTATGTGAGACCTCAGTACGGGTGTGCAGGACCCCCGTAGGGGTGTGTGGAATGTCGTAGAATGTGTGCAGGACCTCAGTAGGAGTGTGCAGGACCATAGTAGGAGTGCGCAGGACATCATGGGACCTGTGCAGGACCCCAGAGGGGTGTGCAGGTCGTCGTAAAATGTGTGCAGGACCTCAGTAGGAGTGTGCATGACATCATGAAACCTGTGCAGCACCCAAGTAGGGGTGTGCAGGACGTCGTGGAATGTGTGCAGGACCTTAGTAGAAGAGTGCAGGGCATCATGGGACCTGTGCAGGACTTTAGTAAGGGTGTGCGGAATGTCGTAGAATGTGTGCAGGACCTCAGTAGCAGTGTGGAGGACATCAAGGAACTCATGCAGGGCCCCAGTAGGAGTGTGCATGACATTATGGAACGTGTGTAGGATCCCAATAGAGGTGTGCAGGGCATCATGGAATGTGTGCAGGACCTTAGTAGGAGTGTGCAGGACATCATGAAGCTTGTGCAGGACCCCTGTAAGGATGAGCAGCACGTCATGGAATGTGTGTAGGACCTTAGTAGGAGTGTGCAGGACATCAAGGGACGTGCGCATGACCTCAGTTTAATGTCCAGGACACCATATGCAAGCCATGCCTCCGAATCAACAAGAACGAATGTTAAGTACGCCAGAACAGGGCTACCGTAATCTCACTCGAGTTGGCTCTAGAATTTTCTAAGTTCTGACTCCGAATTCGCTACATCTTCAACACCGGTGGTGCTGTTTTCCTGCTTTATATTCCAGGCAGATCCTTAACTGCTGACCTCTGGAGAAAGACGGTGTGTGAATGAAGACAGACCGCTCTTCACTTTTTTTATACTTTACCCTTGATCAATCGGGAATCATCAAATTTGTTTATGAGAGCCGAATAACATCATTTCTAAGATTACGGTAGCCCTCTTCTATCGCACTTAGCTATCGTTCTTCTTCCGAATCAGACATATGGGCCGGCGCAGACGAGCCACATCAGCATGAACCGGTGAAGTTTGGCTAGAGCGGCTGACCCTGGGTCTATCCTAGACGTGGTGGGGCCACCCAAGATTTACTCATAGAAATGATGAAACTCTTATAAAAGATGCCTGATACTGCGCTATCAATCATTGTTTTTATAGGAGCTCTATGGAAAACTCAACGGTAGCCTTACCAATTGGCGGTTCATTTTGATTTGTCTTGAATGGTGGGTGCCCCCCCCCTTGTATGAATAGTGCGTAGACCCTGTACAATTGGGTCATTTTAAAACTCATTTCTTCATTTTTTCGACTTTTAAATTCAAAAAGTATGTGCCTTGTATCTTATCTATAGGAATCCGCGTTGCAACTATTATCTTGCAGTCTTAGCAGCGGAGCGGTTGTTTCTTCATTTCTACCACCATGTTTTCGAAGAAAAAACACCTTGATTTTTAGAGCTTCACGATATTGTACAAGGGAAGCCCTTGGAAAAAGTTGTGAAATTTCTGGAAGTTGGGCTCCGCAGAAAGGTCAAGGATTTGGCGTTGCTCTAAAATGTCGTGAAATTATTCCATTAGATTTGGCTATCAAACTGAATTCCTAAATGTAGTGAAATTATTGCAAACGGAATTGGCAGGAGCTGTATGAATTATCACAGTCAAATCACGCGTCGGAAGGAGTTTTATCTTGCAGCGCATATTGAATTAAAGTCAGTGGTCGCGATCACATATGATTGTCGTCTTTTTCTCTCTAAACCCTTTTCTGGGTCTCGAGTAGTAGGACCTATAAGAAAAATTCGCAGAAAAACCACAGTTTTGGGCCAAATTTGAAGCCTGAACTTTCTTGTCTTTTGATGGTGGACGAGCCCACTCCACATCATCGGCATCAATGACCTCTTATATCAAGAAAATCAGCTGGCTTGAAATTGAATTTCAATTAATGAACCTTCGAATGTATGTACTTATCTAGTCAAGAACATTGACTGAAGTGATGCTTTCATTGTTCAATTGTTTTTATTCGTTAAATTTGCATTTAATTCGTCCTCTGGATGTCGATGATTTTTGACTGCTCGGCATGAGACTGCGATCTTTTTCGTCATCGCTGTGCACGTGTGCACGAACTGGCTTCTTTAGGCCCTAGAAACTCTAATTCTAGACCGTTTTCCACCGCGCTACCTTCCTAGTTTTTCAGCTGTTTTCGATCTAAGCTGATTTTTGTAGTTTTTTCGATGACGTTTTTCATCGTGACCACTGCCTTTAAGTGAGAACAAGAATAAGTCTAGCAGCAAAACGTTTCCATACAATGTGAACAATGAAAGCGTTGAGGACACGAAGACATAGCGTCAAAAGCGAATAAATTGCGTTAGATTTCGTTTTCATAATTTTTATCTAATTGGTGAGGGAAGGTCTGGTACCTTAGTGGGAGCCACACTGAAAAGGCAGAATAACATTCGAAAACCTTATTCCTAGCCCATAAGGCCACGTTTGATTCAGCATTGTTGGCTTAGGATTATTTTTTTTCTTTTTGTCATCATTTGCTCGCCAGAGGACCTTCTGACGCGTGATTTGAGTGTGATAATTCATAGAGCTCCTGCCAAATCCGTTTGCAACAATTTCACTACACTTAATGATTATGTTGTCTGCATATACCAACAACAGCCAAATCGATTCAACAATTTCACTACATTTAGAAAATCAGTTTGATAGCCAAATCTAATGGAACCATTTCACGACATTTTAGAGCAACGCCAAATCCTTGACCTTTTCTGCGGAGCCCAACTTTCAGAAATTTACTTTATCCTTTTTAAAGTGCTCCAAATGTTGCTGAGAAAGTCGCATTCGAATGTGGTTTTGTTCCATTGTTAGCGAATGCGGCACCTGCACACAGCTTTGTGAAACCCAAAATTTCTCTCAAATAATGGCTCGCGCTGCATAATGAGATGTGTATACCCTCTACTAAATCTCTCTCAATCAATCGACAATCTCCCAAAACCATATCCCGTATTGTGGTGAGCGCGAAGCGCTCACCAAATTTGGCTTTGATTCGCCACCGCGCAACCCCCTGATCTCAGCATCAGGGTCCAGAGTAAACGTAGGAAGACCGTGCTTTTTGCATTTGATATACTTTGGAAAGGTGAATGACTGTTCAAAAAATGGTCCGGAATGGTAACCTGAGATTCGAGAAAAAGTGTCAAAACCACGTCATTTTGGTCGAAAAAAAGGTTCATCTCCTTTTCTTTTTTTCAGTTGGCGTTCACGATCTTGTTGGAACACTTATCGTTGAGCTAGTGAGCTCATTTTTGGCCAGGGAGCTGGTTTTGTTTGCACCTACCTCCTGTCAAAATTTGAAGTTGTTTGCTCAATTTTTGCGGAACCTCAAAATTGAGGGTCAAGAAAGACAAAAACACGTAAACATGTTATTATAAACCATCCGACGTTTACTTATTCGTAAAAATGAACTAGTGAAATGAACACCGTTACTGATAGGCTTTTGCTCAGGATTTGACGGGGCAACGCTTCAATCAATACGGCAGGATCTCGGAAGCATTTTTTGGAACGCAGCACGGTGTGACTCAGAAGTGCGCCACAGAACGCCGTAGATAGTGTGCGGGACCCCAGCAGGAGTGCGATAGACGCCGTAGAAAGTGTGGGATCTAAATGGGTGTGCGCAGAACATCGTAGAAAGTGTGCGGGACCCGATTGGGAGTGCGCCGGACGGCGTAGAAAGTGTGCGGGACCCAAATGGGTGTGCGCAGAACGCCCTAGAGAGTGTGCGGGACCCAAGTGGGAGTGCGTCGTACGCCGTAGAAAGTGTGCGGGACCCAAATGGGTGTGCGCAGAACGCCGTAGAAAGTGTGTGGGACCCAAATGGGTGTGCGCCGTACGCCGTAGAAAGTGTGCGGGACCCAAATGGGTGTGCGCAGAACGCCCTAGAAAGTGTGTGGGACCCAAATGGGTGTGCGCCGGACGCCGTAGAAAGTGTGCGGGACCCAAATGGGTGCGCGCAAAACGCCGTAGAAAGTGTGCGGGACCCAATTGGGTATGCGCAGAACGCCCTAGAAAGTGTGTGGAACCCAAATGAGAGTGCGCCGGACGCCGTACAATGTGTGCGGGATCCAAATGAGAGTGCGCCGGACGCCGTAGAAAGTGTGCGGGACCCAAATGGGTGTGCGCAGAACGCCGTAGAAAGTGTGTGGGACCCAAATGGGTGTGCCCCGTACGCCGTAGAAAGTGTGCGGGACCCAAATGGGTGTGCGCAGAACGCCCTAGAAAGTGTGTGGGACCCAAATGGGTGTGCGCCGGACGCCGTAGAAAGTGTGCAGGACCCAAATAGAAGCACGCCTATGCTGATCATTTTTTCCGCAGGGCTACCGTAACCATTTTTGAGCAAAACATGATAACGAACGATAACGCACGCT
The DNA here is from genome assembly GCA_029168955.1 of Aplectana chamaeleonis. Taxonomy (NCBI): domain Eukaryota; kingdom Metazoa; phylum Nematoda; class Chromadorea; order Rhabditida; family Cosmocercidae; genus Aplectana; species Aplectana chamaeleonis. The sequence goes on along the minus strand of JAPDOI010000705.1, from coordinate 101,785 downwards.
CATAACATGCGGGGTATAAAAGGTCTGAGGAGCGGTATGCATTCATTCACACACCGTTCTCTTCGAGAAGCTCCCGGGAAGTGGCTGAGGAGGTCGAAAATGTGCAAACACGTTTCTTGGCTATTACGATGTGCTCATATTCAAGCTGACACTCAAAAAATTTTTGAAGGAGGGTTACGGTAGCCCTGCGGAAAAATGATCGGCGTGAGCGTGCTTGTGACCCAAATGGGTGTACGCAGAACGCCGTAGAAAGTGTGTGGGACCCAAATGAGAGTGCGTTGGACACCGTAGAAAGTGCCGAACCCAAATGGGTGTGCGCAGAACGCCGTAGAAAGTGTGCGGGACCCACATGAGAGTGCGCCGGACGCCGTAGAAAGTGTGCGGTGACAAAGTGAAAGTGCGCAAGACGTCGTAGAAAGTGTGCGGGACCCAAATAGAAGCACGCCTATGCTGATCATTTTTCCGCAGGGCTACCGTAACCATTCTTGAGCAAAACATGATAACGAACGATAACACACGCTCATAACATGCGGGGTATAAAAGGTCTGAGGAGCGGTATGCATTCATTCACACACCGTTCTCTTCGAGAAGCTCCCGGGAAGTGGCTGAGGAGGTCGACATTGTGCAAACACATTTCTTGGCTATTACGATGTGCTCATATCCAAGCTGACACTCAGAAAATTTTTGAAAGAGGGTTACGGTAGCCCTGCGGAAAAATGATCGGCGTGAGCGTGCTTGTGACCCAAATGGGTGTACGCAGAACGCCGTAGAAAGTGTGTGGGACCCAAATGAGAGTGCGTTGGACACCGTAGAAAGTGCCGAACCCAAATGGGTGTGCGCAGAACGCCGTAGAAAGTGTGCAGGACATCAGTGGGAGTGTGCAAGATGTAACAGAATGTGCGCAGGACATTAGTGGGAGTGTGCAGGATGTCATAGAAAGTGTGCAGGACATCAGTGAGAGTGTGCAGGACTATAGTGGGAGTGTGCAGCACCTCAGAGAAAGTCTGTATGGCATCAGTGGCAGGGTGCATGACATTAGTGGGAGTGTGCAGGACATTAGTGGGAGTGTGCAGCACCTCAGAGAAAGTCTGTATGACATCAGTAAAAGGGTGCAGAACATTAGTGGGAGTGTGCAGGACATCATAGAAAGTGTGCAGGACATCAGAGGGAGTGTGCAGGACATCAGTGGGCGTGTGCAGGACGTCAAAGAAAGTGTGCAGGCCATCAGTTGGAGTGCGCAGGACGTCATAGAAGGGGGAGGGGGGCAGGACATCAGTGGGTTTACTTTCATCTAACACCACCAGGCATAAATCATGTTAGAAAGGAAACCTTTAGGAAAAATAAATGAAAATCCTGAAAGTTTAGGTTCCTGGCAAAAGTAAAGATTTGGCATGGCCATAGAAATATACTCATTTAAAAAGGGAAAATAAAGAAAAATGAAAAAAGGTTTTGAAGTATTCCTGAGAACGATTTGGCGTAGAATAATTTGTTTTTCGGGAATTGAAGTGAAATAGTTGAAAAAATGATTTGGCAGTCGAGTTTGAACCAACTCCAACCAAGTCGAGTTTGAACTATTGATAAGAGTTGTGCAAAACGAGAGCTTACCTTGTCTGTGCTTATCCGTAGAACATATCAAAGCGAAATCACGCGTGTTGATTTTACTGCACCTAATACGTGAATACCGCCGCATTACAGCTCCCGAAAAAGTTTTGATGCCTCCCATCTCACGCGTGATTTCGCTTTGATATGTTCTACGGATAAGCACAGACAAGGCGATCTCTCGTTTTGCACAACTCTTGTCAATAGTTGGTTCAAACTCGACTGCCAAATCATACTTTAAAACTATTTCACTTCATTTCCCGAAAAACAAATTATTCTACGCCAAATCGTTCTCAGGAATATTTCAAAACCTTTTTTCATTTTTCTTTATTTTCCCTTTTTAACTGAGTATATTTCTATGGCCATGCCAAATCTTTACTTTTGCCAGGAACCTAAACTTTCAGGAATTTTGCCTATGATTTCTGGTGTTGATGCGCTTTTTGGACGTCCTTCAAGTGGATCGTCTTCGAGGCTTGTACGACCACGTTTAAATTGAGCAACCCATCTTTCTACTGTTGTAATTGTAGGAGAACAATGATCATACACTTTTACATTCGTTCTCGAATTTCTTTTGGTGCTACACCTTCCAAAAATAAGAATTTTATCACTGCACGATATTCAATTTTTTCCATTGCTGTGACACGGCGACACTAAATGGCTTGTAAACAAAGAATGAATTGACAGATTGAAATGAAACTTCACATATGTACGTGCATATGAAGAGTGTACCAACAAAATAAAAAAATGTTAGGCTAGTAGCAACGCCCTCTCTTATCGAAGGACAGAACGTATTGAAAAACTTGGTAGTCTCGCAGTCGGCCACAGGCAGTCTGCATCTCGCAAAATCATCTTCGGCCTGCTTGATCGAAGTCTTTCTGGACCCCGATCGCTGCAGTTTCCATTCCACCGGTCGTTGTCTTAAAGGCGTTGTTCGCGTTGAGAATCAGTTTTCATTTTTCAGGCTCAATTTCATGATTGAGCCCGGTTGACCACACTGGTAAACTTTGGCGAGTCAAAAACGTCGGGCAATGAGGTTGGAAGGCGTCAAAGATGAAGAACCGCCACCAATTCTCACCAGTCATCTAGCACTTTTTCTTAGAATGTTGGTGCGACCGTAAGACAACATGAAAAATAGTTACGGAACGGACTCCACATGCAGAAAAACTCCGAAAATGACAGTGACGAGGCCTCCAAAAGCAGAAAAACTTTAAAAAGGATTTTGGCGCGAAATTCAAATTCGTATTTACAATGTGTTCCTAGTGACTTTTCTTTACAAATGAAGGTTTTTCATGGGCCTCTTCGACATTTTCGTTCACTAGAGAGGCCAAGCTACACAAAAATATGAAAAAATAATATACGGTTTTCTGCGCGTTCGATGCCTTTAAAGGCAGCATACACGCTCGTAAACGTAATTGAGATAACTGCGAAATTAGAATGGTATGGCACCGAACACAACGCCCACGGATTTTGAAGCGTCAAAAACGACTCACAATGACGCTACATGAGTAAGAAGTTGGCCTCGCCCTGTATTTCTCCCCGCCGTCAACAGAAAAGGGGTGCTGGGCCGTTTCCACCGCCGTCAATGTGTGTGGTTCACCTATTGTACCTATTCCAACACCCAGAGACGTCGCCGACGGTGGAAATGGCCCAGTACCCTTGTTTTGGAGGAGGGCGCGAATACAGAGGGCGGGCAGATACAAGGGCGGGGCCAACTTCTCACCCGTGTAGCGTCATTGTAGGTTGTTTTTGACGCTTCAAAATCCGTGGGTGTTGTGTTCGATGCCATACCATTCTAATTCCATAGTTATTGTGGTGAGCGCGAAGCGCTCACCAGATTTGGCTTTGATTCGCCATCGCGCAACCCCCTGATCTCAGTATCAGGGCCCAGAGTTAACGTAGGAAGACCGTTCTTTTTGCATTCAATACATTTTAAAAAACTGAATAATTGTTAAAAAATGGTCCGGAATGGTTTACCGAGATTCGAGAAAAATTGTCAAAACCACGTGGTCGAGAAATGGGTTCATCTCCTTATTTTTCAGTTGGCGTACACGATCTTGTTGGAACATTTATCGTTGAGCTAGAGAGCTCATTTTTTGCCAGGGAGCTGGTTATGTTTGCACCTAGCTCCTGTCAAATTTTGAAATTTGTGGCTCAATTTTTGCGGAACCTGAAAATTAAGGGTCAAGAAAGACAAAAACACGAAAACATGTTATTATAAACTATCCGACGTTTACTCATTCGTAAAAATGAACTAATGAAATAAAAACCGTTACTGATAGGCTTTTGCTCAGAATTGAGCGCTCCCTGAGACGGGGCAACGCTTCAATCAATACGGCGGGATCTCGGAAGTACTTTTTGGAACGCCGCACAGTGTGCCACAGAACGCCGTAGATAGTGTGCGGGACCCGAGTGGGAGTGCGCAAGACGCCGTAGAAAGTGTGCGGAACCCAAGTGGGAACGCGCCGGACGCCGTAGAAAGTGTGGAGACTCAAATGGGCGTTCGTAGAAGGCCGTAGAAAGTGTAGGACCCAAATGAGATGCGTAATTGATGCGTAATTATGTATACTTTGATGAAATTGACATACTATACTTGTATACTTTGACCTAATTGATGCGTTATTATGTATAGTTTGATGCGGAATTATGTATACTTACTTAATTTGATACTTTGATGATCCATTCAGCTGGCGATCGTCTAAGCGTGGAACACAACTCTTCCATTCTGCGTGATTTCTGGCCACTTGCATCCAGCAGGACTGACCACGATCCCTGAAATGTTTCGAGATCGAGTCAGACTATCTTGATGGAGGTCGTCCCAGCGACCTCTTTTTATCTCTTGGGAGCCACTCTGTAACTCGGAGACTCCATCTATCGACGGTTCTTCGCAGTAAATGGCCGGCCCAGCGATGCTTCGACTTCGCCATATATTGCAGCGGATCCTTCAAACGCGACTTCTGCCTCCTTTCCGTACTTCGTATGCCTTGTTGCCACTGCTGGCGTCGGCTCGTCTTCAGAGGGCACCTCTCTAGAGCACGGTGTGTTGTTTGCATGGCATTGGAAATAGTCTTGTTGTCAGTCCAGGTTTCCGTCGCGTAGCACATTGCGGGCAAAACAGCAGCGTCGAAGATAGAAGCCCTCAAGTCTGGATCCTTAATCTGGTCGTTCACTTCACGACTTGATCCGAAAGCTGCCCACGCACCGCGTCTCCTCCGTGATATTTCGGGGGCGATGTTGTTCAGCATGTTCAGCACTCTTCCCAAATATACGTATGCATCCACTTCCTGAAGAGCGATTCAGCTTCACTGTCCCACTGTCGTACCACTGATTCACCATCACCTTCGTTTAAGATATATTCATCTCTAAACCAATCCTTCTACCAGCCGCAACGAGTTCGTTGACAATCGTCTTCATTTCAGCCGTAGTGTCGGAAATCAAAACGATATCGTCGGCGAAGCGTAGATTACTGATATTTTTACCATCGATGGAGCAGCCGCTGTCGTCCCACTGCAAGTCTACCATGGCGTCTTGAAGCGCAGCCGTGAATAACTTGGGCGATATGGTGCTTCCTTGACGTACTCCTTTCTTGATTGGAATCTTCAACTTTCGTTCGAACAGTTGAATAGTTGTAGAAGTACCACAAAGCACTATTCGAGTAAGTGAACATAAGCGGAAGAGATCCCAGCGTGGACCAAAGCATTGAGAACAGCATTGGTCTCCACAGAGTCGAACGCCTTCTTGTAGTCCACGAAAACGAGAACCAGGGGGAGATGATATTCACGACCCTTTACGATGAGTTAAGTGACAGCTTGCATATGGTCTATACAGGAGTTTTTCCGGAAACGGGCCTGCTCCACTGGTTGATAGTCGTCCAAGATTCGTTCCATACGGTTGAGGAGAATATTGGTGAAGATCTTGTACACAACTGAGAGAAGACTGATGGATCGGTAATTGGCAATATTCTCCCGTGCGCCTTTTTTAAACAACAGCACCGTCTTCGGTCCTCTCCATGTATCCGGAGTCTTCCCAAGACGTAGGTAGTGGCTGAAATGCCTAGCGAGAAGAGAGTGGCGAGCGCTACATCCTGCGCGAAGAAGGTCCACCGAAATGTTGTCGGCACCAGGGGCAGTGCCCTTCTTCATGCTTCTGATGACCACAGCAACTTCCGATTCCAGGGTGGCAGGAGGGTCTTCATCTGGTGGTGTTGCATATCTTGGAACAGGTGTGGATGAGCGGAAGAGATCCGTGTAGAACTCTTGAATGATGTCTTCCATGATCCTCCGAGATGTCTGTACTACTCCATTTCTGTCCGTGAGGGCACATACAACAGCTTTCTGATCACTGAGATCGCGCTCGCAGAGCTTTATACTGATCCGTTTTTCAGCCGCTTCCAGCAACTTCAATCTTCTGTACGCTTGCAACAACTTCTTAACAGCGATTCGGCATGACTTGTTGATGGTGACCTTCTCCAGATGAGTGGCATCTTGTCTAACAACTCTTCCTTTTTTTCAAGAGCGCAGTGGCGAGGCTATTGAGTCTTGAAATGGGTGCCGTTCCGGCTTGACGCGAAATTTCCGCACACTCTATTAGGCCTTTGGCTAGATTTCCGTAGTCTACCGTTGGATCTTTGTGAAGATTCCATGCGTAGGTCTTGATAGCGGATTCCAACACCTCAGCTTCAAAGACGGGGAGCCGAACAGGTGCCGGCCTATGAGTATCACGTTTGAAGATCTTCTTATTGAGCGAAGTTTTCGCACGTAAAAGTCGATGATCCGAGCCGGTGTCGAATGAAGGCAGCACTGACACGTCAAACAAGCTCCAGCGTCGGTAAATCAAGATATCATTTATCTCCGCCCTCCTCTGGCCCTTCGAGCTTTCCCAAGTCCATCGCCGATTTGATGGCTTTTCGAACATTGAGTATCCGTGAGAGAGGCGGCATGCCAACAGGAAGTCTAGCAGTCGTTCTCCATTTTCATTTCGAAAAGCAGCTTCATGCAGTCCTAATCTCCAATCGTCGTCGTTGTTGTTCGTACCGACGATAGCATTGAATTCACCAACAACTAGCTCATAGTAGCTTCTCTCCTCATGTACAGTCTTCTCCAGAAGCTCATGAAACTCTTCACGCTCTTCTTGCGCAGCGGTAGAGGTAGAGCGTACCCATTGATAATAGACACAATTCTTTGCTCTTCGGTTCTCAAACGCAGAACGCCGAGACGTGGACTTATGATTTTATGAGAATCTACCAAGTGGTGCACCGCTGAATTAATGAGGAATCCAACGCCGCCGATGTTCTTATTGTCCACCTTGGCTCCGATGACGATAAGCTCGTTGTGATCGGTCTTTCTAACGGTTTCCGTTCTGCCTTTCGTCTCCTGCAAAGCGATAACATCGTACTTGATCTGACGGCTTCTAAGAAGGAGTGTTTGAAGATCGGCTTCCGATGCAATTGTGCGGCAGTTGTATGTACATATGTAACGACAGTGTTGATGTCGTGTGTTGTGGGAGTTTCCAAACTTCCGTATCCGATGACGTCCCTACTGCTCCGAGATTAGATGGCCCCTCACCGGTAGAGGCTTCCTCAGAGGCCGTAGTGGAGCATATTCGGTGCGCGGAGTACTGGCGCGCAGATTTAGGCCCCGGTCATAGTTGGATGAGCCGACGTCTCCAGCCCGGTCGATACACACAGAATGCATTGGAAATGGGATGCAAAAATCACTCGTTGTATCCCCCCCGCACCCCCCAACACCCCCCAACACCCGCCCGGTCGATACGTATGTACAACATGGTGAGGTGATGCTGAGAAAATCACTCGGTGTATCCCCCGCACCCGCCAACACCCCCTCCCCCGCAACCCACAACACCCCCGCCCCCACCCGGTCAATACGTATGTTTAAAATGATGGAGTGAAGTTGAGAAAATCACTCGGTGTATCCGACGCGGTCGATATCCATGCAATACGTGCATGACGGCGGATGAGAAAATCACCCGGTGGGCGGGTCGAAGATAAAACATTTCGTATCACTAGAAAGCTAACCTTACTGCTACCTCCGTTACTTCACCAAACTCTCCTTCACTATTTCTCTGAACAGGTGCAATCCTGTTGGTCACGTAATCATCGTCATTTCTAGTTGGATGCACCGAGTGATTTTCTCAACCTCACTCCATCATTTTAAACATACGTATCGACCGGGTGGGTGTTGGGATGTGCTGGGGGGGGGGGGGTGCGGGGGGGGGTGCGGGGGGTGTTTGGGGGAGTCGGTGGGTTGCAGATGCAAATAGCACCAACTCTGAACGGGGCCTTAGTTATCCGAGCGTTTCTTTTCGGTCTGGTTACTCTCGCTTGTTCCCCGCTAGGGATGCAAGGATAGCCGCCCGTACCCAGAAACTGCGTACTGCGTGACCGGTTTGCACCTTTGGCCACCAACAAGTGGTGTTTACTCTATCACCGCGATGAGGTGGTGCATGAAAGGGACGGTTGACTTTATTTCACTTAATACACGTGAAGACCGCGGCATTCCAGCTCCCTAACGAACTTTTACTGCTTGCCTTATCACGCTTTGGTATGTTCTACGGATACTCATACAATTGTGGTGAGCGCGAAGCGCTCACCAGGATTTGGCTTTGATCTCTTCCCGCGCGGATGCCCTACAATGAGATCACCTATTCATGAGAACAGAGGTATGAGCTGTACACTATTCGACGCGCTGCAAGAAATTACATATGTGTGCAACTTTTCATCCCAACTGGTCCCCGCTTTCTAAAGTTATGACCTCTCAAAGTACGCAATAACGTTCTCCACCACCGCCTCCGCCTCCGTCTCCGCCTCCGCCTCCGCCTCCGCCTCCGCCTCCGCCTCCGCCTCCGCCTCCGCCTCCGCCTCCGCCTCCGCCTCCGCCTCCGCCTCCGCCTCCGCCTCCGCCTCCGCCTCCGCCTCCGCCTCCGCCTCCGCCTCCGCCTCCGCCTCCGCCTCCACCTCCACCTCCGTCCGTCGGAAAGCTCGAAAATTTGTGACTAGAGGTAATCAGCCACGGGAATGACGAAAATAATTGTCAGAACTCACCATAATGACTTCTGGGCCCCTGACGGGCGTTTGAAACTCGGAAACCGGCCTCTCAGGAATAGTTTATGAAAATGGTGGGTTTTTCGTTATCAGTCATTGTTTTCTTAGACTCCATATAAACACCTTGCTCTCCAGGGTGGTGTACTTTGAACGTCCGGCTCGGAAGAGGACGCTGTGCGGGTTGATGTACTTGACCGCGGCGCGTATTCGTTCAAAGCGCACCATCGATAAGAAGGCGTCGCAGGATGTGCTGAAGTGTCGGTTGACTATGTGAGACCTCAGTAGGGGTGTGCAGGACGTCGTAGAATGTGGGCAGGGCCTCAGTAGGAGTATGCAGGACATCATCGAACGTGTGCAAGACCTCAGTAGGAGTGTGCAGGACATCATGGAACGTGTGCAAGACCTTAGTAGGAGTGTGCAGGACATCATGGGACCTGTGCAAGACCTCAGTAGGAGTGTGCAAAACATCATGGAACGTGTGCAGGACCCCAGTAGGGGTGTGCAGGACGTCGTAGAATGTGTGCAGGACCTCAGTAGGAGTGGGCAGGACATCATGGAACGTGTGCAAGACCTCAGTAGGAGTGTGCAGGACATCATGGAACGTGTGCAAGACCTTAGTAGGAGTGTGCAGGGCATCATGGGACCTGTGCAAGACTCTCAGTAGAGGTGTACGGGACATCATTGTACCTGCGCAGGACCTCAGTAGGAAGTGTGTAGGGACATCATTGTACCTGCGCAGGACCTCAGTAGGAGTGTGCGGGACATCATGGGACGTGTGCAAGACATTAGTAGGAGTGGGCAGGACATCATGGGACGTGTGCAGCACCCCAGTAGGGGTGTGCAGGACGTCGTAGAATGTGTGCAGGACCTTAGTAGGAGTGTGCAGTACATCATAGACCTGTGCAGGACCCCCAGTAGGGGTGTGCAGGACCTCAGTAGAGTGTGCAGGACATTATGGTACCTGTGCAGGACCTCAGTAGGAGTGTGCAGGACATCATGTGGCCTGTGCAGGACTCCAGTAGGGTGTGCAGGTCGTCGTAGAATGTGTGCAGGACCTCAGTAGGAGTGTGCAGGACCTTAGTAGGAGTGTGCAGGGACATCATGGGCCCTGTGCAGGACCCCAGTAGGAGTGTGCAGGACATCATGGGACCTGTGCAGGACCCCCAGTAGGGGTGTGCAGGACCTCAGTAGGAGTGTGCAGGACATTATGGGACCTGGGTGCAGGACCCCAGTAGGGGTGTGCAGGACGTCGTAGAATGTGTGCAGGACCTCAGTAGGAGTGTGCAGGACCTTAGTAGGAGTGTGCAAGACATCATGGGACCTGTGCAGGACCCCAGTAGGGGTGTGCAGGACCTCAGTAGGAGTCTGCAGGACATTATGGAACGTGTGCAAGACCTTAGTAGGAGTGTGCAGGACATCATGGGACCTGTGCAGGACCCCAGTAGGGGTGTGCAGGACGTCGTAGAATGTGTGCAGAACCTCAGTGGGAGTGTGCAGGACCTTAGTAGGAGTATGCAGGACATCATGGGACATGTGCAGGACCCCAGTAGGGGTGTGCAGGACGTCGTAGAATGTGTGCAGGACGTCGTAGAATGTGTGCAGAACCTCAGTAGGAGTGTGCAGGACATCATGGGACCTGTGCAGGACCCTAGTAGGGGTGTGCAGGACGTCGTAGAATGTGTGCAGAACCTCAGTAGGAGTGTGCACGACATCATGGGACCTGTGCAGGACCCCAGTAGGGGTGTGCAGGACATCATGGGCCCTGTGCAGGACCCCAGTAGGAGTGTGCAGGACATCATGGGACCTGGGCAGGACCCCAGTAGGGGTGTGCAGGACCTCAGTAGGAGTGTGCAGGACATTATGGGACCCGCGCAGGACCCCAGTAGGGGTGTGTGCAGGACGTCGTAGAATGTGTGCAGGGCCTGAGTAGGAGTGTGCAGGACCTTAGTAGGAGTGTGCAAGACATCATGGGACCTGTGCAGGACCACAGTAGGGGTGTGCAGGACCTCAGTAGGAGTCTGCAGGACATTATGGAACGTGTGCAAGACCTTAGTAGGGAGTGTGCAGAACATCATGGGACCTGTGCAGGACCCCAGAAGGGGTGTGCAGGACGACGTAGAGTGTGTGCAGAACCTCAGTGGGAGTGTGCAGGACCTTAGTAGGAGTATGCAGGACGTCATGGGACATATGCAGGACCCCAGTAGGGGTGTGCAGGACGTCGTATAATATGTGCAGGACGTCGTAGAATGTGTGCAGAACCTCAGTAGGAGTGTGCAGGACATCATGGGACCTGTGCAGGACCCCAGTAGGGGTGTGCAGGACGTCGTAGAATGTCTGGAGAAGCTCAGTAGGAGTGAGCAGGGACATCATGGGACCTGTGCAGGACCCTAGTAGGGGGGTGCAGGACGTCGTAGGATGTGTGCAGAACCTCAGTAGGAGTGTGCACGACATCATGGGACCTGTGCAGGACCCCAGTAGGGGTGTGCAGGACGTCGTAGAATGTCTGCAGAACCTCAGTAGGAGTGTGCAGGACATCATGGGACCTGTGCAGGACCCCAGTAGGGGTGTGCAGGACGTCGTAGAATGTGTGCAGAACCTCAGTAGGAGTTTGCAGGACATCATGGGACCTGTGCAGGACCCCAGTAGGGGTGTGCAGGACGTCGTAGAATGTGTGCAGAACCTCAGTAGGAGTGTGCAGGACATCATGGGACCTGTGCAGGACCCCAGTAGGGGTGTGCAGGACGTCGTAGAATGTGTGCAGGACCTTAGTAGGAGTGCGCAGGACATCATGGAAACGTGTGCAACACCCCTGTAAGGGGATGAGCAGGACTTCATGGAATGTGTGCAGGACATCAGTAGGAGTGTGCAGCACATCATGAAGCGTGTGCAGGACCCCAGTAGGGATTAGCAGGACGTCATGGAATGTGTGTAGGACCTTAGTAAAATTGTGCAGGACATCATAGAACGTGTGCAGGACCCCAATAGGGGTGTGCAGGACATCAAGGAATGTGTGCAGGACCTTAGTAGGAGTGTGCAGGACATCATGAAACGTGTGCAAGACCCCTGTAAGGATGAGCAGAACTGTGGAATGTGTGCAGAACATCAGTAGGAGTGTGCAGGACATCATGAAACGTGTGCAAGACCCTGTAAGGATGAGCAGGACTTCATGGAATGTGTGCTGGATCTCAGTAGGAGTGTGCAGGACCTCAGTTTAATGCTCAGGACACCGTATGCAAGGCAGGCATCCGAATCTACAAGAACGATAGGTAAGTCCGCCAGAACAGGGCTACCGTAATCTCACTCGAGTTTGCTCTAAAATTTTCTAAGTTCTGTCTCCAAATTCTCTTCATCTTCCGTACAGGTGGTGATGTTTTCCCTGCTTTGTAGTCCATGCAGATCCTCAACTGCTGACCTTCTGGAGCAGGACGGTGTGTGAATCAAGACACACCGCTCTTCTCTTCTTTTATCCTTTTCCCTTGGTCAATTTTGTGTCATCCAATTTGTTTACGAGACCCGAATAACATTATTCCTAAGATTACGGTAGCCCTCTTCTGGCGCACTTAAAGGCAGTGTTCACGACAAATCTCGTTCTCGAGGTCTCGGTGTGAAACTCTAAGTTGGCAGGTGCTGTGGAGGATAGGGTCTAAGAAGGCAACGAAAACTGGCTAGAAATGAATACAAACGGCTTTGAAAGCTCTCCCGATGCGCCTACCTATCCCGGTCCGCCCCCGATCGGACGAGCTTGTGGCGCCGCACGCGTTTCGATGGCAAATTGCCAAGCAACTCTGCCGCAATTAGCATTACCGATTTGCGCAGATTTCGCGATTAGCGCGCGCTTGACGAAATCAGCAGGGCCCATGATTCTCGTCCACGCCCTGAATTAAGAAGCCGTTATTTTGACTTATTCTGGACGTTTTTCTTCGCTGTTTCTTCAGTATTAGTTACCTCACGACAAAACAATCCCATTTTTGGGTCGAACTCGAGTCCGATATTCATCGTGAACACTGCCTTTAACTATCGTTCCTTTTCCGAAACAGACATATGGGCCGGCGCAGACGAGCCACATCAGCATGAACCGGTGAAGTTTGGCTAGAGCGGCTGACCCTGGGTATATCCTAGACGTGGTGGGGCCACCCAAGATTTACTCATAGAAATGATGAAAAACTCTGATAAAAAGAGGCTGATACTGCGCTATCAATCATTGTTTTTATTAGAGCTCTGCGGAAATACTTCGACTGGTAGCCTCACCAATTAGCCGTTCATTTCATTTCTGTCTTGAATGGTGCGTGCCCCCTGTCTAGAATAGTGCCTAGAACCTGTACAATTGGGTCATTTTGAAACTCATTTCTTCATTTTTCGACTTTTGAATTCAAAAAGTATATGCCTTGCATCTATTTGTAGGAAGCCGCGTTGCAACAATTATCTTGCAGTCTTAGCAACGGAGCGGTTGTCTCCTCATTTCTACCACTATGTTTTCGAAAAAAAACAACAACTTGACTTTTAGAGATTGACGATGTTTTAGAAGGAAACCCTTGAAAAAGTTGTGAAATTTCTGAAAGTTGGGCTCCGCAGAAAAGGTCAAGGATTTGGCATTGCTCTAAAATGTAGTGAAATTGTTTCATTAGATTTGGCTATCGAACAGATTTTCTAAATGTAGTGAAATAGTTGAATCGATTTGGCTGTTGTTGGTATATGAAGATAACATAATCATTAAATGTAGTGAAATTGTCGCAAACGGATTTGGCAGGAGCTCTATGAATTATCACAGTCAAATCACGCGTCAGAAGGGGTTTTTCTTGGAGCGCATATTGAATCAAATAAGAACAGGATTAAGTCTAGCAGCAAAAACGTTTCCATACAACGTGAATCGTGAAAGCGTTGAGGACACGAAGACATAGCGTCAGTAGCTAATAAATTGTGTTACATTTCGTTTTCGTGATTTTTATCTAATCAGTGAGGGAAGAGGGAAGGTCTAGTACCTAAGTGGGAGCTACACTGAAAAGGCAGAATAACATTCGAGAACCTTATTTCTAGCCCATAAGGCCACGTTTCGTTCAGCATTGTTGACTGAGGTTTATTATTTTTTCTTTTTGTCTTCATTCGCTCGCCAGAGGACCTTCTGACGCGTGATTTGACTGTGATAATTCATAGAGCTCCTGCCAAATCCGTTTGCAACAATTTCACTACATTTAATGATTATGTTATCTTCATATACCAACAACAGCCAAATCGATTCAACTATTTCACTACATTTAGAAAATCTGTTCGATAGCCAAATCTAATGAAACAATTTCACTACATTTTAGAGCAATGCCAAATCCTTGACCTTTTCTGCGGAGCCCAACTTTCAGAAATGCGATCTCTCATTTTGCACAACTCTTATCAATAGTTGGTTCAAACTCGACTGCCAGACCATACTTTCAACTATTTCACTACATTTCACAAAAATCAAATCATTCTACGCTAAATCGTTCTCAGGAATAATTCAAAGCTTTCTTCCTTTAATTTCACCTTTTCACTGAGAATACTTCTAGTTTTTAGAAAGCATGGCCATGCCAAATCTTTACTTTTGCCAGGAACCTAAGCTTTTAGTAATCTCAATTACGTTTACGAGCGTGTATGCTCTCTTTAAAAGCAACTGGTGAGGCAGGCGTTCTATTGGCATGCGGCAAACATGACCAAACCAGCGCAACCTACGCTTCCTGACTTCGTTTTCAATTGTGGGTTGGTCCTCGCAACGTGAGCGAATATTTTCATTTGTGACATGGTCGCGTAGAGACTTGCCCAGGATCCACCTCATGAGTCAGCTACTAATGAGTCAAACATCAGTCGTTGGATTTCAGGTGCATGGAGTGGAGCCTCATTCAACTGTATGGTTCTGGCCCTGAACCGAGTAGTGGAGATGATCCCCGCTGTCCGCAGTTTACGCTTTCTGTTTAGAGGTGAATCAGTGAATAAACTTCTCCATGATATTTTCGCAACAGCAGTGTTTTTATATTCAAGGCAAAGCTCTGTATATGTGGATGGTGCTCGATGTATTGTACATGACTGTGCGTCCGTTTTTCACTCTCCCGGTTCCTTTCAACTCATTTGTCTCATCGTATATTGCCGCGCCGTTAATAAGTGATGATGTCGCATGGGTGAGTTTCTGGTGGTAAACTTTTTCGTTAATCAGGGCTATAACAGTTCCATTTGATGTCTACTTTAAAAAACGTGAGCAAATAGGATCAATGACATCTCGTGGCAGCACTCATAAACAAGCAGATATTGAGTTGAAGAATTTTTCAATTTTTGTAATTTTTTGATTTGAAAACGGGCATCAAGTAGGTAAAGTTCCGGCATTTTCTAGGTTATTTCCAATTCATTTGTTTGCCTATCGGAGCAATATATGGTCACCTTATTGAGTTTAGTCCAGCTTATAGACAAGACACGACCGTTTGCGTTTTAGGGTGATAGTCGTAGTGTGTTCCAAGCGCGAGATAGGTGGAGGAAACTCCGCAATCCGTCCACATAGCGCCTCGCTTCTCCCCCGTTCCTCCAGCTCAGACATCCGCTGTTATGAGTTCGATACAAAAAAGGAGGGTAGTCATCAACAGCCAACAAATAAGATACCAAAACCGATTCCGCAACCCAAAGCGCGGCCACGTTCGCAGTTTATCGGTTTGCTATAGATTTGGTATTGGTGGCAACGTGAGGGTGTTGTTGACCGCCAACGAATACGATTTACTGTTCTGAATTTCCAACCAAAAAAGTGTTTCCATATTGACAATCGTTCCGTTCGCTTTTTATCCTGGTAGCGCTTAGCGTGGTAATAAACGACAGTGTTTAATGATTTCTAATTCAATCTGTTATTAATGCTTTTTGCGATACTTTCTTTATTTTTTCTTTTGTACGTCTACTTTTTCTATTTTCTCACTTCTTTCTGTAACTATATATTGATTTCGCCTAACCGTTCCTTCTACAGGACTCAAGAAGGTGAGTTCTCCTCAGAAAGTGTTTTCAATAATAGTTCATTAATGTAGGTTTCAGGGTGCCATGAGTGAGGTTGACCCTGTTCTTGTTATGGTGCGAAGAGATGAGGGGGTATTTATTTGTTTTTGTAGTTTTCTTTTTCGCAAAAGATTTGTTTGGTTTGTCTTTTCAATTCGTTACAACGACTTAATG
Organism: Aplectana chamaeleonis; assembly: GCA_029168955.1. Lineage (NCBI taxonomy): Eukaryota > Metazoa > Nematoda > Chromadorea > Rhabditida > Cosmocercidae > Aplectana > Aplectana chamaeleonis. The sequence goes on along the minus strand of JAPDOI010000705.1, from coordinate 85,965 downwards.
AACTTCTTTGCCTTCTTTGCTTTTTTTGCTCCTTTGCCTAGTTAGACCCCAGTTTGCTTCAAAAAAATTTGAAATTGTGTGAATTCAGTGCATTTTTGTCAAAAGAACCCGCGTTTTCAACTCCGGTTCTAAAACGAAGCTTTCCCTGAACTTATACTATACATCTATCCAGTGTTTCCCATCTGCCTCCTTACTAACAAAGACGGGGTCAACCCAGCATACGGCCTCCAAAACCTCACAGATTATTATTTGAAACACTACGTGAAAAGAGCCCACCACAAATCCTGAAGAAGAGCACAGATTATGAAAATAACAGATATTGACGGTTGCAGTCAAATGTCCCCCCCCCAGGCGCGACACTCGTTAAAAACGCCCGACGCGACGGGCGCAGGGTCAAGCGAGCCGTTCTGTAGAATATCGGCGAAGCTAAGATCCCCTTTCTTGGTGACAGGAATTCAGGGAACTTCTACGATTTCTTTCTAATGTTCTCTATCTGAAGTTAACAGCTTCCTGCTGAAAACATAGAGGCAGGGTTCGAGCAGAATTAACATTTGAGATTCTCTGATATATCGCAGCGCCGGCCACCGGTAATCCCTGGAAACGTGCGGAAATCGCAAACAAACTATCTTTTTCAACTTATTTCATACAATTCATCGTATCGCAAATCCACGAAACTTCACGGCGGGCGGTGGAAATCGTTTCCAGCAGCGCCATGAATGCCGCCGGAACGATGATCTCACCGCGTGGCGGCGAGACGGCTTGCCGTAGGCCCACACTCACATGCAGTAGAAACATCGATATCCTGACGGTCTTCTCATGCTACGAATGACGTGATTATTTACTCACAAACCATTTCCTCCATGAGTACCAGCTCATTGCTACAAAACTTCAAGATGGGGTTCACCTAGTCCAAGTCGACCCATCTAGCCAAATTCTGAAAAAGGCAGAAAGTGACTGAACTTTGTCTATAAATGAAAAGTGGCAAAACGAAACTAATAATGGTTACTGTCGGGGAGCGGACATCTCTCACCCGTGCTTGCTGTGTCGCGGTCAGTGAACATCGCGCGCGGCAGAATGGACGGCGACGCGACATCCCACATTAGGGTGAGCACTAATGTAATTTCCTCCGTTCCATGTCAGTAAGGATAACCGTTTCCTTGTATAAAAAGTTGTACAGTCGGGCACACAGAGATGGGTTTTCCGCGTTCACTGCTCGTGCAACATGTACCGCACCGTAACGAGAGTGGGCAGTGTGATGGAGCCGGTAAAGTCGAATGCATGTAACGACTTTCCACTTTCTGATGTTGAGCCTTAATGGACTCATATACGTTGTCACACAATCCACACGGGAGCACTTCGCACACGTCGCCTTCACACGGTTCACCTTTACCGAAAACCAGCCTCACCGGCGATAACGTTATCACGATATCGACCCCATAACATGGAAAACTTTGAAAAAAAAATTACAACACTTCGGTGAGAATTTTGTGCCGGTGGCAAATTATAAACTCGTATTAAACGTAGTATTTTATCGCTATGGAATCTTGTTTTATACTTGAAGACCGAAGTTGCTGATATCTCTGTGAAAATTCACATCTTTTTGAAAAGAATACATAGTATGCGTAGTATGGATGTAGATTTCCGTTTTTTACGTTAAAGGCATCGTACGCGCAAAAAATCGTATCTCCTTTTTTCATGTTAATGCGCAGCTGATTCTTTGACATACAGAATAAGAGTGGAAAAACTCCACAAAACCATCAACTTTCGCTAAAAAATTCGTTTTAAAACGTCTAGAATTATTCAATTTCCACCCCTCCGTCAATTTCTGTGTGTCTGGTGCAATACGTCGGAAGTTTTTTTGAGAAACGTCGGATGTGTTTTTTCGCTTCAAACTTAATGGGTGGATAAATTTCTCTTGCCTTTCGCTCACTGGAACTTATTCTAAAAAAAGAAGTATCAATTGGGCAAGTTTGGATGCTAGAATTCCCCGAATTAAGAATTTAAAATGCTGAATCATCTGCGCCTGTGATGGCGCTTCTGTTCCTTGTGCTAGATTGTTGGTGAAAACTGGTGGCGGATCGTCGTTTTGAGCCGCTCCAACTTCAGAACCATACGTTTTTGACGCGCAAAACTTCACCGGCATGGTCCAACTGGCTCATTCATGAAATTGAGCCTGAAAAATGGAAATCGGTTTTCAGCGCGAACGATGCCTTCAAACACACATATTTTAGAAGTCAAATTACAATACCGCTCTTAAGATTCGGTCAGGGTGCGCACGAGGAAGTTTTTGCGTCCTTGGCGTTTCTTTTCAACAAACCCCTTCCAGTTGAGTTTTTCGGGTTCGAACAATTATTCGAGATCCTGTTGGGAAGAACTGTCCAACGGTGTGATGATTGTTGGTGTCCAATGGTAAACAAGAGTGTTTGGGGCAAAATCTCTGGTGACATACAGTATACAAAGACAGTATGGCCGGGATCATACTTTCAGCGACCAGCGACGTGAAGCAGTGTTTACCATCCATATCGACCGCAAATCAATATGCCTGATGTGCACTGTCGCTGTCGCTGGTCGCGGGAAGTACCAGGGTGTCCAATAATTCTTGTCCGAAAATTTCACCATTTTTAAATTTTTTCAACTTTATTGAAAAACAAGTCTAATCAACAACATAATCACCACCGTTATCGACAACAGTGGCCCATCCATTGGGCAGGTCGCCGATGCCCTTCCCCCAGAACTCCGGGCGCTGCGACTCGAAGAATTCCGCGAAGTCGGATTTGAGGTTGTCGTAGTTGGTGAATTTTCTTCCGGCCAAATGGTGCTTCAGCGGGCGGAACAAGTGGTAGTCGGAGGGGGCGAGGTCCGAGGAATACGGCGAATGGGCAACCGTCTCCCAGCCGAGCGTCGCCAACTTCTGCTGGGTCTCCTTCGCCACGTGGGGGCGCGCGTTGTCGTGCAGCAGGTGGACCGAGGCCCGTCGGGGACGCTTTTCTCGGATGGCGGCGGCTAGTTTCTCGAGCTGATCGGTGTAGATGGAGGCGGTGACCGTCCTGCCTCGCGGGAGCAGCTCGAAGTACAGCATGCCCTTGGTGTCCCACCAGCAGCAGAGCATGATCTTCAGCGGGTGCAGGTCGGCTTTCGGCGTCGTCGGCGGCTCTTCTCCGCGCGGGATCCAGACGGCACGGCGGGCGACGTTGTCGTAGAGGAACCAGCTCTCATCCCCAGTGACCAGGTCCTCGAGAAACTTCTTGCGATGCGGACGAAGGAGGAGGGACTGGCAGACGGCCACGCGGCTCTGCTGGTTGGCGTCTGTCAGACGGTGGGGGATCCAACGGGCCAGAACTTTGTGGTAGCCGAGTAAGTTGAGTCGATTGTGGATGGTGGACTTGCTGCAGCCGAGCGTCGTCGCCAGTTCACGGGTGGTGACTTCCGGCTTCTCCTTGATACAGCGACGGACTTCGTCATCATCTACCGTTACAGGCCTCCCGCTGTGCTCCCTGTCCTCGAGGCTCGTGTTGCCGCTCTTGAAACGATTGAACCAGCGGCTGACTGTACGTTGGGACACTGCATCCTCCTTGCACGCTCTGCAGATGTTGGCGACCGCGGTACCCGTGTCTTTGCCCAGCAGTCACTCGTAGTACACGAACACACCAATTCGACCTTGGTCCATTTTAGCTTGTCCTGGTAGCTATAAGCGGCGAATGCGCCTTTTATACCCATAGCAAAGAACTTTGGAGAACCTTCTAGAAGGTTCTTACATTTGATGTATAGTAATAATTTGAAGCTCTGATAGATTTGTGGTGACAGATGAATATCAACCACTTTATCCGCGACGTTTCGGGTCATAGACCCATCATCTGGCGGCTAAATTGCGATTATTTGGCCGTAGAACATATATTAAACATCATGGCAGATCTGACCTACCGCTGCGCGGTGGAGGGGTGGATGGGAGGAAGGACTTCTTGAAACGACCTGCTCAACCACAGCACAAACGACAAATGGTGGGGACCGTCAAATGTCGCTAATCAGTGAGGTCAGATCGGAGTGTTAGCATCTTCATCGCATCCTTCATTTCTTCCCGGTTGTTCATCGGCGGGGAATGCAACCGTATCTCCAAAGCTTCCCTTATCTTCCTTTCGGCCGTATCAGTAATGTTTTTATACAGTATACTCGCTCTCATTTCTGGCGCGGCTTCATATGCATGCCGTGATGTTCGATGCTTGGAGAATGCACTGTTGAGATACGACGACGGCGATCTCAGAGCACGCATATGCTCATCCAGCCTCTTGTGGAGAGGCCTACCGGTTTCGCCGATGTAAAAGTCTCCACATCCCAGGCAGGTGACCTTGTAGACTACATTACGTGCTTGGCATATTTGTAGATCTGCAGTACAATATCTGCAACCGGTACGCCCACAGCGGTCTTCGTAAAGTCTGGATGAAGTTAGAAGGTCTCGTAGTGTGGTGGGTGGACGGAACACAAGTCGGAGAGGAAGAGCTGATTGTTGTACTGCTCTATTCACGTCCTTGGCAAAACTTTCATTCACAAAAGGAAGAACAAGAGCAGTTCCAGATGTAGATTGATACGGACGCCAGGTAAAGAAGTCGTTCTCGATGTAGCCGTTTTGATGTAATATTTCCGCCAACTGGCTTTCTATGTCTCCCTGATCATCTGACGTTAGCTTCCTTCCTGTGCTGAGAAAACTCTTGACAACACTCCTCTTCTTATAGGCCGGGTGGCAACTGCGCGAGTGGAGGAGGATATTCTTCGACGCGGGTTTCTTATACCACTTCGTGTGAACCACACCTTCTGCTATGCGGACTTTTGTGTTTAAGAATGGCAGGTAGTTGTCGTCTCCCGCAGCTTCGACTGTCAGATTTATAGATTCGTATCGGGAGTTCAAACGATTGAAAACTTCCAGAAGCCCGCTTGATGACTGCGTGATAACCATAATGTCGTCGATATAGCGGCCATAAAAGAGAACATCTGAAGTCAAACAACTCCTTTCGTAGCTGTCCATGAACAGTATTGCCAGCAATGGTGCTAGCCTGTTTCCCATCGCTAGGCCGCGCCTCTGTCGGTAGATAACGTTACAAAAGCGGAAGAAGTTGAATTCCACTACTTCATTTAGCAGCGTCTTGATGTCATCGTACTGAAGATTGCACAGCTGGATCTCTTCCTGATGTAAGCTCAACGAATCGAGACATGCAGTGACGGCTGCGCCTGTATCTACATTAGTGTAGAGCGCGGTGACATCAAAGCTCTTATACTGCAAATCATCTCCTGACAGTTCACAGCTTCGCAATCCTTGGAGGAATTGATCCGTGTTGACCAGATGCGAGAAAATTATAAAATTTTGTATAAAAACATTACTGATACGGCCGAAAGGAAGATAAGGGAAGCTTTGGAGATACGGTTGCATTCCCCGCCGATGAACAACCGGGAAGAAATGAAGGATGCAGAATTACGAATAATGAAGAAATGAAGGATTACGAAGACCGCTGTGGGCGTACCGGTTGCAGATATTGTACTGCAGATCTACAAATATGCCAAGCACGTAATGTAGTCTACAAGGTCACCTGCCTGGGATGTGGAGACTTTTACATCGGCGAAACCGGTAGGCCTCTCCACAAGAGGCTGGATGAGCATATGCGTGCTCTGAGATCGCCGTCGTCGTATCTCAACAGTGCATTCTCCAAGCATCGAACATCACGGCATGCATATGAAGCCGCGCCAGAAATGAGAGCGAGTATACTGTATAAAAACATTACTGATACGGCCGAAAGGAAGATAAGGGAAGCTTTGGAGATACGGTTGCATTCCCCGCCGATGAACAACCGGGAAGAAATGAAGGATGCGATGAAGATGCTAACACTCCGATCTGACCTCACTGATTAGCGACATTTGACGGTCCCCACCATTTGTCGTTTGTGCTGTGGTTGAGCAGGTCGTTTCAAGAAGTCCACCCTCCCATCCACCCCTCCACCGCGCAGCGGTAGGTCAGATCTGCCATGATGTTTAATATATGTTCTACGGCCAAATAATCGCAATTTAGCCGCCAGATGATGGGTCTATGACCCGAAACGTCGCGGATGAAGTGGTTGATATTCATCTGTCACCACAAATCTATCAGAGCTTCAAATTATTACTATACATCACATTGATATGAAGCTCAGGAATAATGCTATACTTATTGTTCTTACATTTGCCTGATATTATAACACTTCTAAAGAAAATTATAAAATTTTGAAAATTTTCGGACAGGAATTATTGGACGGCCTGGTAGTATGATCCCGGCCCATAGGTAAAGTGTGCCCGAATGAGAATGGCGGCCCACGCGGCCGGCATGCTTGGCAGGCTGCGGTCGCATGTGCCGCCCTCGGACGAGTGTTGGATTTCAACGACGGCCGTCCCTCTCCCACCGTCTGCATAGCTGAGCTGATTGATCGGCGCAGTGCTTGCTGCCAGCCGGTGCCGGCCCTGTTTGTAGTCTATAGCGGTGGCGACTTTTCGCATGCTCGTCTGAGAGCGGCGAACACTGCGGCCACCTGCCAAGCGCTCCGCGGCGGCCACCTGCCATTCTCATTCGGACTCTCCTTATGCACACCGCTATGTGTACTGTATTGCGGTCCGTAAATCACATTCCGAGCTTTTTGTTTAATTTTGAACCCTATGTTCTCTGAGTATTATTTTTGGCGGAGTTACTCTTGAACAATAAATTGACCTGAAAAATTCTATTCTTGGCTGAAAAAATGCAGATATTACACTGCAAATCGCTATCTCCTGAGCTACGGACGATATACTCTCGTTAGATTTTCCAGCTAGAAAGTCATTACAAAAGACAGCGTTCTGAAGGTGAGATTTGATAACCCGTTTTCTTTTAAGGAGTCGTCTTTCTACGCATCTTCAATCCAGGTGATGTACAATGCTACCGTTGTAGTAGTATTATTCCTTCTGTATTCCATTTTGTGTGGCTATGTGATAAAGTTTGGAAGCGCTGCTAGCGGAGGAATCGACAAAATACAAATTCAGGTACTGGAACCAAATAGAGCCCTCTCACAAGATCGAAATAGCGAGTCCTCAAATGAGAAAGAACAGCGAGACATCTCCTAGCTCTCATGTGAACTCTGAAAAACGTGGAACGCAAAGAGATCTTGGTATATTTCTAAAGATTGCATTCAGTACAGCAAGCGATTTTGTAAGACCACAAAGCAACAAGCGGTTCTCGGGTTACTGCTGGTCTTGGTAGTGTATAAGTGACAACAGTGGCTCCGCCAAATCACTTTGAAGCTCATAAAGTCCGGCGATCGCGTCCGAAAGATCAATATGAGGCCGGATCTTATTGGTACCGAAACATCTACGTTTCCACCAAATCTCGGGAATATTGAGCAAAAATTTATATTGCCGCGATGATATTGGCGCCGCTCTCCATTAAGGAATGCTGTGACAAAATCGCGGCGATATGCATTTTCGCTGAAAATTTCTGTAATATGGGTGAAAGCAGAGGTGTCAACCATTCTTGCATGAATATGTCATCCAATCCTACTCGACGAACTGCCTTTGTGCCTATGAAAACAATCGACTCCCTCCAAAGTGCAATATCAGCGCGATTGATTGATACTGCTTTTTTCCACGCATCGTCGCAACGGAAGTATGATCCCGCTGATGGCCAAAATCGCGTCGGATCGGATTTTCGGATATTGCCGATTTTGCAAAACCGACTCATCGGATAAAACGAATAGTGGCCCAAACAAAAATTTCGGATATCGGATCCTATCCGAAACGAGAATTTTCGAACGGATCGGATATCTGATCGGATAAAATCGGATCCACCGGATAATTCGGATGAAAAATCGGATAAGAAATTTTTTCAGTGTTACCGAGGGATGAACTTCATGTATTCGAGAGAATTGCATTCTAAAACTACGTGTAATCTTCACACATCATTCGTAAAAACAAGCAAATCAACAGTTTTAGGAAGCCTTAGAGCTATGGTTGACGTAAGCAGTTGGACCGGATCTAATTAATCTTCAGATTGAAAAAAGGCAAATTGGCAGCAAATTAATGCTGAAAAAATATTTGGATGCTACGGCATCAGGTGGAGCCACTATCTCACTCAGTAACGCCCATTCTTCTGCTCCGCGACGACTAATGTTTGGGAATTGGAGGTAAACCCATGGTTGGTAAACCTATTCCGCGGCGGCGCGGAAAAATGGGCGTGTGCAAGCGCTATACCATAGTGCCCCCATGAACTTGCAGCTGACCGTCATAGTGGCTGCGGGGAAGAACATATATTTTGATTGAAGTCCATCGCGCGTCTCGCCCTATTGAGACCGAAAACCCTGACATGGGAGAAGGGAATGGGTGCTGAATCGGGGGGGGGGGGGGGGGCGGAGTGAATGGCTGCTCGAATTTTCTCGCTCATTGAAGAGTTGAGATTCCGCGTTTTCAGGGCTGCTACACACAGCGATCGGAGCATAGCATCAAATTCAACCCACGAGCTTGGGCTGTGCCTTTAAGCCGTTGGCACACTTTACGATGAAGTTAAAGGCAGTGTTCACGATGGAAAAGTTACCTTTTTTGGCGGAAACGCAAGCTTTGGGTCCCTCCAACGAACAGTAAGACCGAAGGTACGACGAAAACGGCCCCGAAGTGGGTGAAAATGTCGTAGACCAGTCAATCCATTGGATCACTCCTCCCACATCATATGACAGTTGTCTTACGTTCGCTTCACCAAAGAACAGGCACCGATATTTTTATATTCTTTATCGCAAAAGTTCTAACAAGCCAGCATGTGCATTGGCCCATCATACTTTTAGAGTTGTCGGCGCAATACACACAAAAGAAAATCATTTACCTATTATTTTTGAAGCTGGGCAAACCTTTTCCGACGTCAGGCTTGAAGTTTTGTCTGCAGTCTCTCAAAGAACACCAACATACAAATTGAATTTTTTAGAGATTTTTTCGTCAGTTTTTCGGCGGTATGTGATGATTCTGTTGAGACTTTTCCCTATTAGCCTTTACTTAGTAGACTTACCTACTCAAAAACATCGAAATTCAGAGTACGGCTTTTTATCGTGGATGCTGTCTTTGAGAACTCCATACACCGAGAATAACGCGCGGGGGTCGGGTTTTTTTAAGTGGTTTGAGTTCATTCATTCTAGTTTTGGCCGAATACTATCGTAATTGATGTCTTTGTCTGCGGCTCATATGCACCTACGGCTTAATACGGCAAATCAGATGCGAATACAAAAAAAACTGGCGATTTATGCTTTAATTTACCGCTACTCGCAGTTCTCTGCATAATTATCATGGAAGTGATGAGGTCATCACTTTATTCTCATACCTAAGGTCTTCACAAACTAGTCGCTCCGCATCTACGATAGTGATAAAACGACTACGAGGAATGAGGAAATGGAGGCACGTACTCGTTGCCTACAACAGATGTTGTTTTGAGTGTGTTGTAAGCTCACATAAATACATAAAGCAAAAAAACTTTCGGTGACTTACAGTAGAAGAGAGCCTTCTGGAAACATTTTGTCGAAATTTGACATTTGGCGCCGACAATGCGTCAATGTACACGTGCGCGCGTGAGTCACAGAAGCACACCATCGAAATGCACCAGTTCTATCCGATTTATCCGAGTTTTATACGGTTTTCATCCAAAATTATCCGATTTTCATCCGAAAATATCCGATTTTCATCCGATTTACATCCGAATGATTATCCGTTTTTACCCGTTTTTTTATCCGATTATCCGGTTTTCTGATCGGATCCTTCGATTTTCACTTTTCCGGATAACGGATATTTCGGATATCGTGTTTTTTCGTCTGATCGTATTTCGGATCAATCCGAAATTGCCATTTTAACGTCGGATCAGATTTCGGATGATTACCCGATCGGATTATCCGACCCGGATATCCGAAACCGACTCTGTCGGATGGAATGTATAATGGAAACCATGCGGGAATCGGTCGCTGCCGCGGGCGCCTGTCGCAGTGCAATGCGCTGCGACGGGGGCCAGCGACAGCGACGCAGCCAAAACCACTATAGTGCCGGGTGTTTCTTGGCCCTGAGCGACAGCAACGGTTGGCCCTCAAAGACAGCGACGCTGCAGTGTTCTGCGACCGCGACAGGCCCGGGTATAACAATAGCCTGATTTTGAACAATTTTGATATCTGCTGTTCAACGCTTTATTAGTGTTACTAATGCTGATCCACAAAAGTCATTTTTCAGCTATTTATACAAGTGCTACTCATTTGCCTTACAACTGCTATAGCAGGAATTATGTTTTTGTTTCCAATGTTCTTTGAAGTATCGCGTACCGTCGTCACAATATTCAATGTCATCTGGCAGCTTAGCCATGGTAAGGTGCAATTTGTTCGGGAAGAAGAAATGATCATGTAAAACGAATAAGTACAATTTATCTCCGCAATGCCATTCAGTCCGCAAAGTGCACGCTGATTGCGAGAGTGCTGCGGCACGGCGGCGACTATCCTCAGACAAGGATGTGGGATCACCCGGGCGGTTTTCACCTTTAGAGCCCGCGTGACTCCACCGCCCGGGTGATCCCACATCCCTGTCTGAGGATACTCGCAACCGCTCCGCAGCACGCTTTCGCAATCAGTGCGCACTTTGCGGACTGAACGGTGTGGCGGAGATGAACAGTATAGTCTGCTTCCCAGTGCACCGCGGGAACATCAAAAACTCACCCTAGCGCTCGATGCGCATCACGTCTCCGGCCTACCTGATTCGCGGTTTCGCGTGTTCGGTAGAGTTCCTAGATTTTTTACCTTCTTTGGCTCTTAGCTAGGAATTTGTTCTCTCAAGTGCGCGGAGCGTGACGCTCTTAGCCTCGTCCTCTTGCTTGCGCGCTGAATGAGGAGGACGTCGCACTCATCTTGCTTGTGCAGGATTTCGAACCACACGTCGAAGCTGATCGGGTGAGAATGGAGATGTATGCTGTGCGTCTTTTTTCAACTTTCTCGGTGGTTTTGAAAGCTGCCCTGTTAGGTTCCTTCCTGTTCGACTCTGATTGTATGTCGTTCTCCACATATGTCGACTTCAGATGACGTCGGCAGGAAACTGTTCTGCAACCTGTTCTGATGTCAACATCGGCGAAGTTGAATAGAAAACGCCCCGCCACAGTTTCTAGTCTTAATCCTATTTTCTCCTACAAAGATAAAGTAAATCCGACAGGTATATGGGTTACTTCTTCCGTCCTTTGTTGATGTGCTCCACTAGTCAAACATAGTTTTTCGGGAGTCCATCCCGAGAAACACCGAGCATTCAACAATAGATCATAATAGAGAAAGTCGAATGTGGATCTGAAGTCTAGACAAGCATGCTGTTTTGTTTTCATAAACCACAGACGAGCCTTTTGTTCGATTGTCGGTTTTTTATGACTACGTTCCAAAACACATAAGCTTGTTGATCGAGTGCACAGCTCAAAATGCGTGGCTGGCCGACGGCGCGCCTTACAGCGGGGATCCACGCTGCCTTGAGCTGTGCATTCGATCAACAAGTCCCGAGCAATTTGTTCGATCAATCAGCATCGTCTGCATAGAAATATCCACTGGGACAAACCATGCCAAAATCCAAAAGAAGGAGAGCTCGTGACATATCGCCAATATTAATTCATGTAATTCTGGCGTGACATTCGCAACCCTAGCCGTCCTCTCTGCCAAAGTCAACCGCTTCGGAGTGAATCATGAAGGCTCCTTGGCAGCACCAAGGCTGGGAAGAGGGTCGATCTTCACATTGAAGGAACGAAACCATTAAGACGGCACGGACGGAGACCACGAAGGACCTAGCGGTGTCGCCATAGCGAGACAAAAGCTGCTTTGTTCCAGCGGAATACATCACCAGAAGCAGCCCCTCCAGAGCGCTCTTCTTAGCGGTGACCGACGCGAACTATGAGCTTCGGCCGCACCGACTCTGCTTTCTGAAACTGCAGAATAGCACTCCAACCCACATCCTAACCGAAAATTAACTCAAATAATACAGAGATGACAAAGGGAAGATGGTTTTCATGGTGTGATTGCCTCATTTCCTATGAAGGGTCTTTCGGCGAAAAAATTAGCGGAGAGTTTTTGCGGCCACTTGTCACCCGTATTTCACGGTTTCCCCGCAATCCTTTCCTTGGAAAAAATGGAAATGCATCGAAAAAAATCTGAAATTAGAAGATGGAGCGAACGATTTTCGGAGGAAGAAAAATTGAGTCTGTTTGTTCGGACTTCTAACTTCGCGATTTTTTTTCTCGAAGTTTGCACTTTTAGAAATGGGGGAGATTGTTTTCGCATTTCCAGTCCGTTCGGAATAATTCCAGCGACATTTTTCGCACTTCGTTTATTCGAGAATTTTTTGAACGATTGCCAACATAGATGAGAAGGAGCTTTATCAATTTCATGCTTCCTTGTGATGATTCGCCTTCTAATTTTTAGGTTTGCATGGTTTCATTTACCTCACTTTCAACCGCAATATACGCAGTGAAGTATTGCGCCTATTCACACTGAATAAATCTACCTTGAACGCCCATCAGATCAGCAACACTGTTGTCAACAGCAAGAACACGCCGAGCTAAGACTGGACGCAATACATGACGAGGAAACTATGTTCCGGCTTGACTCCTACCTGCGTTGAAATGGAAATGTGTATTCATCGAATTGAAGTAACATTTCTCCAGAAAAGACGTGGAAGGGTACATGAGATCAATCTCTCCAATATTTTTAGCAATGTCGCTGATTTTTTCCGCTTATAAATTTTATTATGTTGAAAAATGACATTTGTTCAAAAACCTAACTCATTTCATCGTTCCAGGATATTACAAAATCCTTGAACTTTATTTCATTCAATAACACACTCAAAGATGCTCCATGCAATAACAGATTTTCAGAGATCCATGTGAGGACAACAGAGTTTATTTAACATCGGCACGGATCCTAATGAAACTTTGCGTTCCCAATTGAAGGTTGGCGCAAACTCGGTGCTCTTGTAGTCTGTTCGATTGAGATTGTCCGCCACTGCGGTCGCCGGGCGCGTTCATCGGCCATCGCGAAGGTATTTTTCGGACCTGTGAATCGATTAGCAGGAATATCAAACGAATTGTTAACAATATACCAGCCAGCTGTTTCTCAGTCATAGGAAGGCTCGTCCCAACAATGTCTTCAAAACGGCAGCTCGACGCGCTCGCAGTCCGCGTGGGTGGGCAGTCTCATTTGGACAGACTTTTCGTTATAGCATATGGCACCGAGTTTGCGTCAACCTTCAATAGCGAATGCGAAGTATTATCGGGATCCATGCCGACGATATGTATCCTCTGTTTCGGAGTGAAATGTACTGCTGTCGATAGCGTGCGAGTGCGCGCATAGGCCGCGTCTCTTTGTCCACCACACTTTCTCGCTGTCTCTTCTCTCGCTCCGCATAAGCACGCGAAGGAACAAACTAAATCTGCCTCAGAAACAGAGGATGCTTTGTTTCCTTTGGTGATGCGTTGCATATGTTTGTTCATTCCATCGCCACTACTCTGAGAATATTTGCATTGCTATGGCATAGTAATAACCCACATGTGGCAGGGCCGGCCACAAGTGGATTATTACGATGTCACATGTGGGCTATTTCGATGCCATACATGAGTTATTTCAATGTCACATGTGGGTTATTCCGATGGTTCCCACCACGATCTCTGTGTGCGGAGCCCCCCCCCCCTAGCCGTGGGTCCATCCCCTCAGGTGCCAAAAATTATTCCTCGGCTTCTGACTATGGGTGATCCTTCAAAGGTGACTTGAAGTCACCTTCCGGGATCGGCCTCGAAATGCCGAGTGAGCATTCGGTGAGAAGGAGCGCCTTTTATACTTTTCGGTTTGACAGCAGGTTTCTGAGGTGTCATCACAGAGCACATTAGCTGAGGACACGAGAAAAAGCGTGACTTGAAAGGTTCAGCTGTCGACCTGCTACCGCCGGAACTATGGATTTTGCTGTAGACATCCTATCGCCGGATTTTTGATGAGTGTGGCCACCTTCAAAATTCGGAGCGGTTGGACGAACTGAGCCATCGCAGGATTCAGAAACTATTGCTGTATTTTTACTTTACCTAGCTGTAATTGTAGCCGTCCCCATACTCAACTGCCCTCAAAGATGGGCATTTCGGTTTTTTTCTGCCGTAATTATTATCGAGGTGCAACTCTTACCGACTCAATATTTGAGTTATTTCGCAGCTTCCAGTGGCCTGCAGAAGAAAAAAAATAGTAATTGATTTTCTTTCGAACCAATTCGACTTCAACGGGTGTTTTGAAACTCTAAGCAAGAAATATGCAGCAGCGATACAAAAACCAAGAGAATCAGGCAAAACATGAATGGAACTTTTGACTATGCAAGGGCAGGATTATGGTACTAAAACGGGTTAATAAGATTTCTCCAACGAGCGAAAATCGCGGTTCCCGGGACTTCTTCGAAACGGAAACTCCTGGCATAGCTTCATTATCCGAGAATTTTCCCTCACGAAACCTCTAAATTGCGGATGTAGGTTTTATTCACAGTGTCTTTTCTGGTTATAACTACTTTCCTGATTGTGGTTAATTTTTTCAGAAACCCTTGAAAATTGTTAAAATCTAATCTCTGAAAAATGGTTGATAATTGGCAAAATGATTAGGTGTAGGCAGTAAGATAAATCGCCGTTCATTATTATCAAATTTGAAGTTGATTGGCTGCAAGACGTTGGATGATGGAGATATAATGGGAATCGTACTTTCTAAACATTTCAGGAAATGCGGAAAACTCGCTAAATTGAGAAAAAGTTCCGCGAACTCGATTTGGTACAAGGATCAGCTCTCATGAAGTTCAAATTTTCTTGGATCTTGAACAGCGTCGATAGATTTGAAGGAGAAAACGAGGTGTATCCAAATATTTCCGGTCCCTTGAACTGTCCCCGACACTTCGATGTAAAATACAAAGTAGGACGCTATCAGATAGAGGTAGTGTTGCTCCTTCAAAGAGTATATCATATTCGATAAAAAAGATGCACATAAACTGTAAAACAGTGAAATTCTAGTGGTTTCAGCGCGGGCAGGTGCGGAGCGGAGTTTAGAGACAGCGAAAGAGCAGAGGCCGACGGAGGCAGCAGCATCGCGCGCTCCGCATGCGCTCTGAATGATCAGAATTTCGATTTTTACGGAGGATACTCAGGGGATAAAGTCCGCTGATCTAATCTCTGTGCGTGAGGTATCCTTCATACTCCTCACCTCAAGCACGGAATATTCGTGACGCTCGGAATGAACGGTAGACTATGAAACTTTTTACCGCACGACACGCGCGGCACGGACAGGAAGCAACTACATATGAAATCCCCGGCAGAGCCAACATTACCAGGTCTATGACAGATGTATAAAGGCATCGTCCAATATCAGGGGTAAAATTTCGCACTACGGTAAGTCCACCGTGAATAGTATACATTGGATCCGAATCAAAAAAAATTCGGATACTCGGATTTCGGATAACTTAAAAATCAAAGGTCGCGGATATCCGACTCGAACGGATAGATTCAAAATAGCAAGATCGGATAATCCGAGTCCTTCGGGTAAGGAGCCGAAACGGATAGTCGGATCTCGGATCAATCCGAAAATTACGTTTTTTCGGTGATTCGGATCTTAGATCACTCGGATTTTGAGCTTTTTTCGGTGAGTCAAAATCCGAGTGTCCGAGTCGGATATCCGGTCGGATACAAGATGGTATAATTCAAAAAGTTTATCGAAAATTGATAGTCTGGTGAAAGTTCTCAAAAAAAAGATTTTTCTAATCTCGGAATCTTTGCAAACCAAACAGATGTTATACCTTTCACAATCTCTTCAAAGTGAGTGTAATGTAAAAGCATTAGTCTAAATGAGTATCATGGGTATCAATACTTCACATCGTATTCGTAAATACCCGTGAGTTTCCGTATAACCCACTTAAAGGCACAGTCCAACCTCAGAATCGTGTTTCTGCTTTTTAGCCTATCTCGAAAACGGTCCGACGCTGATTCCAATGATGTCTCTGGAATCGTGCAAGACCTTCTGGGAACGGAGTTATGGCCTCTCAAAATTTGAGCTGCGGAAGCATGGTGGACGAGTTGTCCGAGGCTTGTAACTTCCGTCATTCGCAGCCGATGTCTGCGAGCGGACCTGAGTGGGTAAAGAGACTGAGAATGAAGGGAAGAACGGGGTTATTTATTGAAAATCATAGCTCATTTCGCCACTGTTGAGCTCGAAACATCGTAAAAGGGGCGTGCCAAAGTGGCTTCCGTGTGTGGGCGCCCCAGGGTGGCTTCCCATTAGATCTCGCTTATTCGGAGGAATCGAGAGCTCGCACTTGGCAGGTGTTATAAGGGGTGGGATTACTTCATAATTATGTGGTTTTCTCAGATTTCGCCCCTGAGCTTGGACTGTGCCTTTAAAGGCAGTGGTCGCGATCAAATATGCTTGTCGTCTTTTTCTCTCCAAATCCTTTCCTGGGTCTCAAGTAGTAGGACCCATAAAAAAATCGCGAAAAAACCACTGTTTAGGGCCGAATTCAAAACCTGAACTTTCTTGTCTTTTGATGGTGGACGAGCCCTCTCCACATCATCGGCATCGATGACCTCTTATATCAAGAACATCAGCTAGCTTGAAATTGAATGTCAATCAATGAATCTTCGAATTTATGTACACATCTAGTCAAAAACATTGACTGAAGTGATGCTTTCATTATTCAACTGTTTTTATTCGTTAAATTTGCATTTATTTCGTCCTCTGAATGTCGATGATTTTTGACTGCTCGGCATGAGACTGCGATCTGTTTCGTCATCGCTGTGCACGTGTGCACGAACTAGCTTCTTTGGGCCCTAGAAACTCTATTTGTAGACCGTTTTTCACCGCGCTACCTTCATAGTTTTTCAGCTGTTTTGATCTAAGCTGATTTTTGTAGTTTTTTCGATAACGTTTTTCATCGTGACCACTGCTTTTAAAAATGGATTGCCCGTTTGATCAATATGCATAGTTTTTGACAGGCAATCGGGGACTCAATGCGCCATAAGGGGTATGGTATATTTTTGCGACACACTGTCGCGTCGCTCTGCACGGCAACAGCGACAGCGACCGCCTGTAGCGGAGCTTCCACCCTTTAACCCTGTCGCTGTCGCAGTGTGTTGCAAGCTTCGGCCGCGACAGGGACAGTGGCAGCGACACGCTTCAGCCCATTCGCAGCATGTCGGCCCTCCGCGTCACGTCGCTGTGAAAGACGCGCGATAATCGTGCCTACGACGACCGATGCCGCTGTTACGATGCAGGACCCGCGGTGCTAGATTGCATGCCTGTCGGTCATGACAGCGGCAAAGTATACCATACCCCTAACAGCCTTTCAGAGTGGCGTCGCAGCAAAGCTCGCTGTTGCGGTGACGGTGTCAGTGATGTGGGGGGAGGGGTGCTACGCAGCGCAAATTGTGCCGTGCAACGAGGGCGACCGCCGCGCATTCAGAGTGCGCGAGCTAGCAGCGACGGCAGCAACGTCGCGCGTTGAAAATGATTTCGACCATTTTTGTCTCTGCCGTCCCGCCTTAGTTTCTTTCTATTTGTTGATGTTACTTTATTACTACCTGTCCATAAACTCTCTATAAAAATGATTATTTAACCTATTTCACTGTTTTCTTCAATCGAACAAACGGCGACGAAGAGGTAAGAGACTCAGAGACAGAAATATGATTCGGTGACAGGCCATGGTCACGCCCACTTTCTCTCGCTCTGCAGAGCGACATCACGAATTTCGTAGCGGCGCCACTCTGAAAGGCCCTATAGTCGCACAGACAACTCAAACCAAGAGAATCAATGCCAATTACGCGCAAAATCTGCGCTGATGTGCAAAATTGCGGCGTAAATTTTACGATGCGCGCCAATTGGATGTCTGCAGTGTACAGGCTATAAAACGGCGAAATTCACTTGGCTCCTACGCGTGCTGGTATGAAGCGGAGGTTAGAGACAGTGAGAGGGCGTAGGGCGGACGGAGGCCGAGGCGTATCGCGCGCCGCTCGCGCCTCGAATGATGTGAACTACGACGTTTTATAGAGGGTAACTACGCACATGTATGGCTACTGTAGAATAGAATGTCGAGTCTTGACATAAGATACGATAATTTGAGTAACAGGGCATGCCGAGTATACATTGGATCCGACTCACTCATTTTCGGATATCCATCCGAATGAACCGAAATTTTCATGATTCAAAATTCATCGAAAAACCAGGCCCTGTCGATTAGGGGCGGTGCTCTCCAAAGCTGCCGCAACAGGCCGGACTGCTAGCCGGGTCAGGGGCTCTCTACCAGGGCTGTGCGAAATTTTCTGTTTTCTGTTTTCTCCCCATTTTGGCATATTATCTGTTTTCTGTAAAAATAGGCAAAATTGGACAAAAACAGAAAAAACGTGTATCGCGATTTGCAGCAGGATTGTCCTAGAAAAAAGTGGCCAGTGCTGGCAGAGTACCGCGATCCTCGACTGTGCCGCGATATTTCCGCGATAGTGCCGCCGCAGCTTCGTGATCAGACGATTCTGCTGCCGTGCCTTGAGCCTCGACTTCGCCGCGAGAGTACTTCTGCATCTCCGCGTTAGAACGCGCCGGCTCGGCGAGGATGCAGCAGCGAACCCGCGTGGAGTACTATGCCCTGTCCTTAGTGGTAAAACGAAATTATCACCGGTTCAATATACCCAAGTTTGAGGAACATTCCGTATTCCCTTATGCGCAGAAGCGGCAGTAACCACTGTCCTTATCAGACAAAAGACGTAACGACCGCAGGTGCGAATTTTTGTTCTTACAATCAGACCCCCTCTAGTTGTCTCATATTTCTCAAATAACTTAATACCAGACACTCTCCCGAAGCCGCTGCGGCGTTATCTCGGAGCCAAAGCGGTACTCTCGGGTCCCCGCTACGGCTCCGCGGTAGTGCCGCCTCGGCTCCGCGATAGTGCCGCTTCGGTGCCAATACGCCAAAGTAGCTCTATCGCGGAGCCGCAGCGGCAATTTCTCTCAGAGTCAAGCTTCTACGAATACGATGTCGAATTCGCTGCGCATTTCAATAGAGATTTAGGAATAATAAGCCATTTATACTGCTTAAAGGCAGTGTTCACGATAATCTTCGATTTCGAGATTAATCGCTAAATTGATTGTTTGGCCCCCGGTCAGGACTGAAATGACGAAGAAACCGAGAAAAACGCACCAGAAGGGCACGAAATCCTTTACTCTCACCTCACCCTTACTCTGACTGGAACTGTTCGTTGTGGCAATGAAATCTTTTGTAGACCCGCGTTTTGCGATTCTCTACTCTCTGTTGCTCCGTTCTTTCCTTCAGACCCTAACTAATACTGTTTTGCCGAAAATATTCTTCCATTTTTGATTAGCCCCATTTTTTACCGGTGAAAAACACCGTGAACATGTTTATCCAATCGGACAACTAGTCCACGCCAGAGAATAATGTCACTGAAATAAGACGTTTTAGTGAGCTTTCCGCCGTTTCTTCGTAATTTTGGTAACACTTGGTTGCCAACGGATTGTTTCTAGTGAAAAACTCGGGAGCCGAAATCATCGTGAACACTGCCTTTAACGCCCACTATTCATACCCGCTCCCCAGCGTATCCGCTTTGGCGGAGCGGGGTAATGTTGGCCCCAACTGAGCCATGCACGTAAAACTCTAAAAACGTGGTTTAATTCACTGCAACGCAGATGGCACAGAATTCAGTTGAGATGAAGCGCCAAGAAACTGATGGTGAGCCTATGAGGCAGATGATAATTCTGCCACAGAGGTACGAGAGGCTCTCAACGGTGGAGAGAACGGCGTGTCAGGCCATTCATACTATAACGGCACAGGCGCGCGGTACGGGCGTGACTTTCAGCTCTGAGGAGTACTCTGAGAGAACTGCCCGCAATCGTACCGCAATCGTACCGCAATCGTGCCTCTGCAACGCCGGCCGGCACCGCAGAGGCACTATTGCGGTACGATTGCGGGCAGCCACGACCTTGCCGCAATAGCCCCGCAATCGTACCGCAATAGCGCCTTCGTCTCAGCTTTGGCGCTCCTGCTGAGCCTATAATTTTGTTTCCAAGCCATTTCTGCTATCACTAAGTCATTATTGGCCACGTCTTCTTGATTCTTACACAATCTCTACTGAATAAAGTATCTTCCCGTGGCCCATAGATTTAATTCACTTTCAGTAGCAATATCCACACACTAGACGCCAAAGAATCGGCTGGCTAAACCACGAATACGTGCTGTGTAGTTACGTTGGCACTATAGTTCACCAGAAAGCACAGCTACATGGTATGACATGCAGCTATTTGTTCCTACATCTATTCTCCGATGAACTTGTGTCTATTTTGAAAGTCTATTTACTTTTGGTATGGAACGATTACACTCAATTTTTTGTCACAGTAGAATTAATAAAATTTGTATTGCTTCCACAGAGTAATTCGGGTTTATCCGAATGAGACTGCTTGCCCACGCGGCCGGTGGGCACGTTGACCGGCCTCCACGAAGGTTTTTTGAATTCGTGAATAGATTACCACGAATATCAGCCCAATTGGGAACAATATTCCAGTTAGCTGCCTCTCAGTCGTCGGTCAGCTCGTCTGAAAAATGCCTTCGTGAGGCCTAGCGCATAATTCCAGCAACGAGCGACGCGGTGGGTGTCGTCTCAAAGTGAGAAAATCTTTGGTAAGGGACCAGAGAGTGAATAGATTTGGCATCATCCAAGTGGAGTGAATATTCAACTTAATGAAGGGAACTTAGGGGGGCAGCAACCAAAGAAGAGTAAACCTTTCACTTGCAACACCTAATTAATATACCGGATTTTCTCTTTTAGGGGTAAATGCACTTCTAATCCACAGGCCTCTATTTTAGATGTACAATACCGCCGCTATCCAAGGAAAAAATGGGCGAAATGGGCAAAGTGGGCAACTAAACCGTCTTTCGACCACAAATCGCCTCAAAGTGCTCCGTTTTCAATCTCGAAAACGCTGAAATGTACGGCATGCTGCGATCTAGTCGATAGTGTGATAATATTCTGCGACATTTGAGAGCAACATTATTTTTCAAGGCGGAATACATTTTCATTTTGACCCTGCTAGAGATCGGCTACGGTTGTTTTTGATCGAATGGGCTCATTATCTTGTGATAACATTATCAAATTCATACTAACTTCATATTAAGAAGGCGTTTTCATCGGTGAATTCCAAATTTGTCTCATATAGTTAGATAGATTGTGGCACGGTGAACATTTTGGTCCTTTCGAAATTAAAAACGGAGCACTTTGAGGCGTGTTGGGGTCGAAAGACGCTTTAGTTGCCCACTTTTCCCATTTTTTCCCTTGGATAGCGGCGGTATTGTACTTCGATTAGAGGTGTATTTCAAATAGAGGGTGTACTTCTAATTCTCAGAGACCCGTCTCTTTGGTGTACCTCTATGACAGGTGTATTTCTAGCATTTCGACAAACAGACCCCAGATTCGTTCTCAGCACCCTAGAATACCCTTACATACAAGTTTTGAGCAAATCCGATTTCTTTTTCAGAACATCCCAAATAACTCCTGATATCCCCTTACCTTATCGTGAAATTTTAGCAAAGCTCATAACTCAGTGGGGTCATCGTATCTGCGCGTGGGGAAAACCACCCTCACTGCCAGGTTTACGATGTCATTTAAACAGGGAATGGCTAAAATTTTACTGAAGTCTTAGATATGCTTGTAATTCGTATTGTTTTCTGAAATTTCGCGACTTTTCCTAGCGTCTGTTTTATACGACGTACTCAATGAATGAATGAATGAACTTTTTGGAACCAGCAGCTTGGGGCGTGGTACTGCAAAGTTTTACTATAGATGCAAGAGAGATACTGACAATACGTTTCGTTTCCGCAGATCCGATCTACGCTTTGTAAACTTCGCTGGTAAGATGGTCTTTCGTTTCTCAAAATCCAATTTAAAGGCAGTGCTCACGATGAGAAAATTGCCCGTTTTTCGCAGAAAAGTAAGCTTTGGGTCCTTCTGAGAATAGTAGGGATGGAAGTAATTCGAAAAATGGCCAGGAATCGTGTGAAAGTCTCGTGAACCAGTCGACCCATTGGATCACCCTGCCCAGGCCATATGGCAGTTGTCCATAGTTTCTAGTACTAAAGGGACTGTTGCCGCATTTTTGAGTACTCTTTATTCCGGGAAATTGTAAGATCCAAACATGAGCGTTCAACTTCCTTAATTTTTCAAGAGTTTCAAGTACACGAAACAAAAAGCAAAGTCACTTACCTAACAATTTCAAAGCTCAAAACAATTTGCGACGTTTAGTCTGACGTTTTGTCTGCAGGGCGCAAGACACACCAACAGGTGTAAATACATGGTTTTTTTAAGAACCTTTTTATTCGGCTTTCATAAGTTCTATAGGGACGTTTCCCAATTATCCTCTACATCGAGAACTTGCCTACTGAAAAACATAGAAAACTAGAATACGGCTTTCTATCGTGGACACAGCCTCTAAAAAGTTTAAAAAAAAATCCGCTCATACCTGGAAACACACGCGAGAGAACTATGGGACCTCGGCTTCACACAGAATGCGCATATTATAGAAATCAGGTTTGTGAATTCAGGGAAATGCGGTCGAATGTGCTCAAAAAACTCAAAAGTTCAAAACTTAAAAAGCTTCTTGAAGGCACAGTCCAACCTCAGGGAAAAAATTTGATATTATAGTCCGCCCACCAAGAATAGCAACCCTGCCAAGCGCGAGATCTCAATTCGCTCCAATAAGTGAGAAACTACAGGGAAAATGTCGACCCCGCCCACGATACCCCCAAAACCCTAACCGCGCACACCATCCCGGAAAGGGAACCCAGAGTTCTGCTATTGTACGTTTTGCCTTTGAGCATTGCCATACAAACCGACATCTCCGTTCACGAAGATTTAAGTTCTCTATTTGGAGCAAAACGCCTAATTAAGTTTTTAGGGTATTAGGGGCGGAGCCGACCTTTTACCTGTAGTTTCTTTTTTATTTGATGGAATTGAGATGTCGCGCTTAGCAGGGTTGCTATTCACGGTGGGCGGATTTTAATATCAAATTCTTTCCTGAGGTTGGACTGAGACTTTAAGCTCAAAAAATTATTCTAAACTTTCACGAGAAAAAAATGATTCAAAACTTTGTCAACATAAACCCTTATAAGACCGAGGAGGATTAACGTGTCAGTGTTTCCCTAAGAAAGGTAACGATTTTTGAGAAAAGCAAGAGACACGCTTTCGTTCCAGCAGAATTGAAAGACGAAGACGATTGAATGAGAAGAGTGGCAAGCCGGGTTGAGTGAATCGATAAATGGCAAGGCTGGTTTCAGCAGCACTGTAATTTTGCCGCAGTAGCTCCGCAATAGTACCGCAATCATTGCGGCGCTATTGCGGTATTTGACAGCCCACTGCATCGTCATTGCGGTACGACTGCGGAACTATGGGGACTGCGGTACGATTGCGGTACTACAGCGGCCAGTTCTCTCAGAGTAGTACGTGTTCAAACCAGCAGTTATCCCACAATATGTGTCAAAATATGTACACTCAGGAACGAAAAGCTCGCTCCGACTGCAATACGTACTCCTTGCATAGACATATCTATTGAGCTTCTAATAGAGTAATCGAGCTTTTCTTGCCCGGTAAAATGAAAGTTTAACGAACATTTGTCATCTCATCGCACTCATATTCTGCAATTCTTCTTCTTCTATTTTGCAGAGCGTCTATTCTTTTTGCTGTGGCCAACTGTAAGGTTTTAAAAATTCAATGAACGAAGCATAGATCACTCAAAAAATTTACAAAAGAAAGTTCAATGTTTTGAAAAATTTCGTTTAGTGTACGCGGAACACCCTTTATTGGTTTTTGAAAATTTTCTGTTTTCTGTATTCTGTTTTCTGCCCATTTTTGAAGATTTTTTTCTGTTTTCTATTTTCTGCCAAACTAGATTTTCTGTTTTCTGTTTTCAAAAATATTTTTTCCGCACATCCCTGCTCTCTACACACGGAGGGAGGAGCACGGACGAGATTCATTGCTGACGCGGCGCGCGCGGCGGAATTTTTTATCTGATTACCCCTTCACTGGGGCGCGCTCGCCACAAGCTCGCGAAATTTCATGGCATTTCATGTGTTTATTGGTTGTCACATGACTACTTCTCTATGTTTCATCATCCAGAGCCAAACTGGTTGTCAGCGGCAACGATCCCATCACTACATCTAAAATGGTGCTCGATCTTTAATACCATATTACATGTTCAATAAATATGAAGCGGTACAACGGCACGAGAACATACATGAGTTATTGAAATGAGTGTCCAGGATAAGATAATGAGAGGAACAACCCAGGAACATAAAGAATAGTCATGTGAGAATGCATAAGAACATGAAAGCCCGTAAAATCCCGCGAGCTTGTGGCAAGCGCGCTCCAGTGATTGAAAAATAGGATAAAAATTTCCGCCGCACGCGTCGCGTCAGCGATGAAGCTCGTCCGCGCTCCTCCCTGCGTGTGTAGAGAGAACCTGACCCCTGCTAGCCGTCGCCCACTGGCGCCGGGCCGCCTCCGCTAAACCAACAGTGTGTTCTCCTGCTCCCATTATTTTAGGCCGTCGCCGCCGTAATGGTGCATAGAGGGTATCCACGAAAATGTGGCTGCCCCTGTCCCCCATTGTGGCAGCTGCTTAAAGGCAGTGTTCACGATGATCATCCTCGTTGACTTTCCACAGTAAAATGATAGGGGAGAAGGATACTAGGCCCCCAGTGTCGAAGGAACGGTAGAAAACGAGCCAGAAGGTGCAAAATAACGGCTGCAAACAAGCGTTTTGGTGCCCCAGAAACGCCCCGTGCCCCAGATCCGCCCCTCGAAAGGAACAAATGAAGTCTCAGATTATAGAAATGATCAAGTGAAGGAAGTGCTGATAAGTGAGCTGATCGCTTCATTGCACTGATAGGTATCATCCTTCTAGCGGTCAAATCATCCACGCTCAAAAATCAACGTAAACAAGGGAGGGCCTATTTTGGCTCAAAAACGCGTCTTTCGTGTCCTTTTTAAGCATGCCTTGCTATATAGGGCACCAGACCTTCCGTAAACCGTGGAGATATCGGAAGTGAAATTTATCGTGAACACCGTCTTTAAGCCAATCTCCGATTTCCATGTGAGGGGAATCTAGGGTGCTGAACACCAATCTGCGGTCCATGCGCCGGGATTCTGAGGATTACTGTTGGTTACGGTAGGCGCCATGACAGTTGGGGAGAAAAACCTACCTTCATAAATCGACGAATCAGCATAGAATTCGCATTCAGCACCCCGAATTACCTCCGCTCGAATGCGAGACTGACCAAACTACCGCATACCCGTCGTAATCTACCGCAAGCTGTCAAAAATCGATAAACTGCATCAGATTCGCTTTGAGCACTCCAAATCACCATAAAAGAGACGATTTGAGCTAAATCGTAGCGTTTCGGAAAACGTCGAAAGTCGCGTTTCGCCTTTAAATTTTTCTCGCAATGAGAAGCTTTGAACGAATTTAGTCGAAAGTTGGCAACTAAACCTCCAGATTCGTGATCAGCACCGCAAATAACCCGCCGCCCCCCCCACCACCACCTTTAGGAGAATCTTGAGTCAAATCTGGAACATTTTTCTTTGACGCTTTCTGAACCCCTCAGTGACTCAGGTCCGTTCCGCAATTGCGTCTCGACACGCTTAGCGGCCGCACGCTTTCCAGTTGGAAGAGTTTTCAGCGCCGCAGCTGCCGATCTGTTGACTTTAGGTGGGTTTCAGAAACTGGAAACCAAACAAAATTCGAGAAAACTGTATCAAAAAGCCATATCGAGTCGGATTTGGAGCTGGAAACTCGATCGACACGAGCGCGTGCGGCCGCAAAGCGTGTCGACACGCAATTGCGGACCGGAATTTGACCCAGATAAGCACAGTAAACGACCAACCGAAAATTGGTTTATGTGTGAAACGATATCACTTCTTGGAAACTCCGGGAGAGTGCTTTTACCCAAGCATTGTCCAGGGATTGTTTTGAGCGCTGAACACGATTGACCGTTTTCGGATTCTCGAAAGATTAGTATGCGTATTGGATGGTACAATAGGTACGCGAAACAGGAGAAAATGCCTAATAAATTTTTCTCAGAGTGACTATGCAGCTGTAAAGGGCATATTCGGGCCCTGCGTTCAGAGTCGTTCTAGAAAAGTACATTTTTATCTGGGATGGCCACTTTGGCTAATAGTAGTTTCCTTGTTAGTGTTCCCCGCCTTGAAGGTAGTTCACGATAGAAACAGTGTCCTAGCTTCTTCGGAAGTCGAAGTTCCGTGGTGATATTGACATTGGTTTCGAAATGTCGAATATTATTCGGATATTCGAATAGGATTCGACTATTCGAATAGTTTGGCGGACTTTTCGAATGGATTAATTTATTCGGGAAATTCGAAAAGGCCTTATTCGAATGTATTCATTTATTCGGAAATTTGGAAAAGGCCTTATTCGAATGTATTCATTCATTCGGGATTTTTCAAAAGGCATTATTCGAATGTATTCATTTATCCGGAATTTTTCAAAAGGCCGTATTCGAATTATTCATTCATATGAAAACACGGGTCGAATGCCCATGTATAGTGCGCAGTGTGTGGACTTGCGCCTCGAGCGGAGCGTCAGGGGCCGGCGGCGCCCTACACGGCAAGATTTCGCGCTCTGATGCTGAATTTACGTGCTTGTCCTTTGGACAGCTGTTTTCAAGCCCCTTTTAAAATGGATTTCCGGCATTTTCATCTTTACTTGGTTAAAATGTTTGTTCTCATCTTCAACTTTCGCCACCCTCTTCTCAATACTCATTATTTATCGTCAATGCTCGATTAGTTTGGAATTATTAGGTTGGTGCAAAAATAGTTGGGGATTTCGAGAAATAATTTTTTTTCGTCCGGTTGAGTTTTCGTGGATTCTGAAGCTTCTCTATCTGATTCTTGTCGTTTCTCATAGAACTCGATCAATTGTGAATTTAGATTTGATGTGTGTTCTAAATACTGAATTTTCTTGCAGCCTTCAGTCCCTCTTTAACGGAATGAGTTTGACTCACGAAAATTAATAGTTAAAGCTACACGAAATCCCCTATCTCACAATATTTATGTTGCCACAATATCCATCTTGATAAACTAGGTGAATATAAGGTGTAAAACATTTGCATTAGTACTAAGACAAATCAATGATTCCACAATTAGGCCCAACCGTTTCTGATACTGCTGAATCCTTGTTCTGTTTGTTTAAAGTTCAAGCCTAGCTTTAACTTACTAAAGCCTAGCCTCAGCTTTAGCTTATTACAAGTGATGTGCAATAGCCGTGGATTGTACAGGCTCAGGCGTACGGTGTGACCATCACACCGTACGCCTGAGCCTGTACAATCCACAGCTATTGCACATCACTCGCAATAGAGAGGACCCGCAACCTCTGACGCCGGGTAAAGGGGGGGGCAGGCTCCCGGTCCGTCGTCATGCCAAAAATTTCCGTCCTATCGTACCAAGCAGATTTTTTTTTGTCGCACAAGCGGCGATTTGCAGCCATTTCGCGCGCACAAAGCGCCACATAGCCATAACTGGTTTCAGAGTCCTACAGGTTCAACTTTGAAGCCATTTTGAACAGCTTTCAACGAGTACCATACAATAGTGATGCGAAGTAACCGAGTTAATACCCGAAATCAATCAAAAATTGTATATTTCCACATTAAAATCCCTCATTGTGAACTGGGGTGCATTCCAAGAAGATTCCCATGGGAGGAAAATGGGTCTGATAAGATATAACGAATGATAATCTAACAGATCGGCTCATTTCATGCGGTCTCTCAATCTATCATTGGTCGGCTCTTATCAGCTTCATTTTTCCTCCCGTGGAAATCTTCTTGGAACGCACCTCTGATCAGACGGTCACCATAAGAGAAATGTGACCCGTTTTGACCTGTGGTCATTGTGAACCACAGAAAGAAATACAAGTATTACGATGAAACACCGAAGTCAGGAAGACTTTTAACATACCATTGCCTTCACCTCACTAACAAAAACATAAAAACTCTGAAAATTCATTCCACCAATTATGAAGTGAGTTGTGGTGATGGGGCGCTCTGTGCTGGCAAAAAAAATGCCACAAAACGTTTGCAGAAAATTTACTCGGTGCTGCACTTCTTCTTCAGACCTCGCGATTGAGTGTGAAATCTACTGAAAGACTCTTCGTTTGGAAGAATTTCAAAAAATGTAGCAAAGTGGTGGAGGTTTGCGTTCACATGTTCCACAATAATAGATGTACTGGCGTCATTTATGCCTCCTGACCCGATTCATCGGGTCACTCGTCATAAACACCCCTCTCACTCCTAGAATCTCCTCTCCGACTCGGAACACTGCGCGAAGGGCTTTATATGGCAACAGGCAGTGAACAACCAATATCGAAGTAAACGGTCCGAAGTAACGGAACAAGCACAAGAAGAACCAATGCATCACATCAAAAACAAGATATATTCCCTTTCAAGATCCTTGACGAAAGCAGAATGCTATACACTGAGTATAAAACTGTTGAAAAACAACAAACAAACATTGTAGGAACACAAAAGTCCCTAAAACTGAGGAACATAGGAAAAAAACCGTATATGAGCACCATGAACATCAGGAAATAGCCGTAGAGTGAAAACTTCTAAAACTCAATAAAAGCAACAAGACTATCTACACCCTTATGAGCGCATACACCACAGCGCCAATGACAAAAAAATAGCCCGAATGAGCCAGCACTACAAAATACAAACTATCACAAACACTCAAAGAACATAAAAAGCTGCCAAATCACAAAAGCAATGGAGACGAAAAACAACACACCGAAAACATCCACAAAGAGGCTAAACCAGCCAAACCCAACAGGAACGCAAGGCGCCGGACAAGAATATTCCGTGAGACCCGTGAGAGTAACTAAAACACAGGGCAAGATCAACTCAAAACAGGATAGAAACCGTGACCTTCGATCGAACCAATCGAAGCCTCGTCGAATGTGAGCTGGCCCCTCAACCACTGCGCCGAACCATCGTCGTCGTCGTGCCTTGCTCGAGAGCACGTGTCGAACTGTCCCTTCTGAACGCATGCAGACTTTGCCGACGTCTGTTGTCTGCCTCACATATCCTTATAACTCCGTGATGACACCACCCTTGACGCATCCATCGGTCTTCCATTTCTGTAAAAGAAAATTATATAAGCTACACATGGAAACACAATGTGTGGATCAACTTGCACTCCTTCTCGCTATCCCCTATTCAGCCTCTATAACACAACCTCCTGATTAGACCCTACACTGATAAACCCACAAAAAAATTTTAAGTCACTGCCTGTGACTATGCCAAAGCCTAGAATGGAAAGTCATTCCCAGAATTTCCCTGCGTACCTCCATCCGCCCCTATGATACTCAGTCGACCCACAGCAGCCAATAGCCGCTCTACCCAGTACAACTCGTCCGCAGTGTTCCTCGTCTACGGTTCGATTCCGTCGTGAGACGGGTACTTTATGCCTCCTGACCCGATTCATCGGGTCACTCGTCATAAACACCCCTCTCACTCCTAGAATCTCCTCTCCGACTCGGAACACTGCGCGAAGGGCTTTATATGCTAGAACGACAAAGCCGAGGGTCAGAGAAAGTCGAACCCACTCCTAGAGACTTGTCAGGGGAATGGTCTAGAAACACAAAAACGAACGGGAATGACGATAACTGCGAAGGAAAGGCTGCTGAGGAGAAAATAGCTTGGTACCTGTAGGAAACAGAACCCCATATCTAACCTGCTCAATCCAACCTCCTCCAAAATTCTTAAGGTCTGAAAAGGACCGATGTGAGGACCAGTAAGGGACACCAAGTATAGCTCGCCCTCCGACTTCCTTCAAAATATGACCTGCCACATGGACCAAACCAGGGGGGTAACTGACCAGAGAATCCCGCATGCCCAGAGATTACGCGAATCCCGACAAAGAGCGTCAACTCCAACTTGATAAACTGAAGGCGAACTGAACCTGCCAACGGAATACGTGATTTTGGTATTATGCGAAGACGCAAACATATCCAACACGGCTTGACCCCAACGCTACTGTAGGAAAAACACTATGTTCTCCAAAATCCCCCAATCATCGAAATCCATAATTCTACTCCCAGATCTGCTTCTGTGTTCTCTTCCCTGGGGATACTTGAAAACAACTGCGATTTGAGACGTTTTGAAGATACCCAAAATTTTATGTAAAGCGGGGACAGTGCTATCCTTACTCAAAATGACCACTGCACTTTGATTATCCACCCTGAGTTCAATATTCAACCCCCTAAGATTTCTTTCCATCTTTCGAAAGCAAACTCCACTGCTAGAAGTTCTCTGCACGTACTGGAAAAATTGATAAACTGCATGGGTATGCTCTTGGCAATAGTTTCCCTGCCCTCACTAGTCAATATTACTGCTCCGAGCCCCAAGCTTGACTAGTCCGAACAAATAACAACGGAAGGAAAAAAAATCTTTCACATCGAAATTTCCATGAAACTGACCATTGTAAAATCTGTCTTCCCAGAACAAGATATTCAACTCCTCGTCAACATCTACAGGCACATGAAAATCCAAAGAACCACCATTAACAACAACTTCGTTATTCATAGCAGGAGTATGAAGTACACTTTCATCTCCTAAAACGAACCACATCGATACAACGGTTCCGATGAACCTCAGTCTCTCTCTCAGAGAAGGTCTCTTAGAGTCTCGCAGACTCTGAAGCCGTCGCACGGCTTTTCTGATTCTATTCTCAGATATGATGAACAACCTTTCACTCAACTTAATATCATAACCAAGCCAGGCGCTCTGACTCGAAGGAACCAACTTGCTTTTCTCTTTAGAAACAACAACTCCGGCTTTCTCAAAATCTTCACAAAAAAGGCTAACAACTTTAGCTACTTCTTCTTCACTCTCTCCAACAATCAAGCCGTCATTTAAGTAAAGACAGATATTTACTCCAAATTTTCTCCATTTACTGAGGAGAGGTTTGAAAATATTCGTAAATATAAAAGGAGCCGGTTCGTAACCAGCATATCCCACGTCTTGGTCATGTCCTCAAACCTCACGATTTCTTTTACCACAAAAAGGTTGAACCATGAGAGGTCCAGTATCAGTCTCAGTTTCTTACCTTCCGCTACTGACACCGGCGAAACTATCGCGGATTTTCTATCGACCTCATCTAAGGCTTGAGTCCTCATCGAATCTTCGACAGCCTCATCTACGAACTCCCCGCGAAGAAAAGCTGAACGACGATGGGGTGTGCACGACAGTTGAACAGGGACCCCATATATGGAATTGACTTCGAATCCTTTTGTAACCCATTCCCTCACTAAATTCGAAGGATTCAATAACGTCCAAAAATCTGCATAATCGCCTATTCCACCTGCTCTTAAATCACTGATAGCCTTACGTGAATCGTCAAACGGCTGCCATGCGTCCTGCTTATCGGCAGTTGAAATACAATCTGAGCACAAACGGGGTATGCTTGACGTTTCGCTCTAGGGGCAACCCATAGAGAAGCTGAGTTCCTGCTCCGCGAACGAAATGAGCGTAGAAATGCTGGGCTTGCAGTGCGAAAGCGAGCTGTATTCTTGACTGCCCACATGCGAAGAGAGATGCGCCAAAAAACAGATGATCCTACTCCTGTAGGATACCCGCTTACACGAAAGGGCTCTTGAATCCTCTTCCTCTTCTTCTCCGGAGATCTCGAGGCTCACATCTTAAGTTCTTCTGCCACCAACTTCTCGGAGTCGTCTGTCTGATCGATAACTGAATCTATCTTATCGAAAATATCCGCAGGCATGAGTATCGAGCTGTACGTATCGGCCCCGACGACGGTTGTCAGCCTTCTTCTCATACTCCTTGTGAGATTTTCTATTCTCTCCTTTTTCGCCTCATACGATTCGTCCCGAGTGACCTCTAGCTCTCGAATCCATCTGACCAACAGATCCGCCTGAGCCTTCAATCCGGGATGTGCCAGTGAACAGCATTGTATCCTTGAGGAACTGGGTGACGGAACTGGCTTCTTCTCCTTGAACTTTTTCACGACAGAATCCGAAATCATTGTCTCAATGAATTTCGCCACTTGCTCAGTGATGGAAGCCACCAACTCGGTCCCCCCTGCCAAAACTGGATAGCTCATATTGTGCGCGGTACTAAAATTTATCTATATAATCTATTTTTCCCTAAAACTTAATGTTGCATATTTTGATAACTCTATTATTTTAATCTCTCCACTCCACTCGCTCTTTCACTCATATAACGTCAAGAATGGGAACAAATAGTTTTACGATCTTTCCACTCCACTCGCTCTATCGCTCATATAACGTCAAGAATGGGCATTCACTAACCGGAAAACAAAACCACATAAATTACAGCTCCACCAGAATTGCACCATCAGAAAACAGAAGCCACACGAGATAAGTCAATATCCACCGCGAAACAGACTAAAAACTAACATGAAATTCTTAGAGAACTACTCAAACCCTTTGCAAAATTCTAAACACCAATTTACAAACACCCAACCTCTGCAATATCAGAAATTACCGATTTCGACCCAATCTGCGCGATAACACTACACCAAATGTGGCAA
The DNA here is from genome assembly GCA_029168955.1 of Aplectana chamaeleonis. NCBI lineage: Eukaryota > Metazoa > Nematoda > Chromadorea > Rhabditida > Cosmocercidae > Aplectana > Aplectana chamaeleonis. The sequence continues at coordinate 53,312 of JAPDOI010000705.1, read as the reverse complement.
ATTCAATATATTCCCCCATAAACACAGGTTCTGAAATGATTAAAAATCAATCAATAATGCCTGACACAACCAATACGAGAAAAAATATAAAAAAAGGCTCCAAAACTCCGAATAGAAAAACAGACTTGAACGAAACACTAGCCACAAACAAACCCTAGCTCAAACCACCCAATAAAAAGAGAACGCAAAATTACATAATATGAGGATCAAAACCTGATTACACCAAACCAACCGCTGGCCACTCAATAAAGAGAACTAAAACTATCTAATATGAGTAGCAAACCAGACCAAACCCTTCCACCCCGAAACCAAGAAATCCCTGACAAAATCTCAAATAAGAGCCCGCCAAACTAAAAACTCAACCCTAGAAGCCAAAAATTGAGAGAAGAATAAGAGCCCACACCAGCCTAACTCTTTCCAAGAATGCAAACAACAAAAATGAAATCCACTTCTAGAAAAAAAACCTCCCACCCTCAACTAATCAAGCGAAAAATTCAAATAAGACACCATCAATTAAATATGCGACGATGAAAAGGAAAACGCTACAAGGGGATATCCATCGAAAAATAAATAAATAAATTTTAAGTCACTGCCTGTGACTATGCCAAAGCCTAGAATGGAAAGTCATTCCCAGAATTTCCCTGCGTACCTCCATCCGCCCCTATGATACTCAGTCAACCCACAGCAGCCAATAGCCGCTCTACCCAGTACAACTCGTCCGCAGTGTTCCTCGTCTACGGTTCGATTCCGTCGTGAGACGGGTACTTTATTACCCTTTATGTGTCATTATCTTGCTTTCGCCCCTGCGGGTTGACATATAAATTCTGTTTCAGCCGTCTGAGACTTACAAGCAGCACAAGGTGACTGGTAAGAGTGTTGTGCACTCATGGCTGAAAACTTGCAGCTCATCAGACACGGTGGAGCATCGTCATTTGAAGGAACCCAAAATTAATACCCTCTGCTACAGTTCGTTAGGTAGATCTCCCATCAAACCTGGTTAGTGAACCGAATAGGAAGTACTCCGCGGGTCCCGAAATTTCGTTGCTGATTGCAGGTGATCTTTCAATAATCCGTAGATACTATGCATCCTACCTGTCGTAACGGAAGCCCCACCACAACCGTTCCAAGAAATAGAAATGAGACGTTTGATAAAGAATGTTCAAAGACTCATCGAGAGGCGAGGTTGCTGTGTCTAGGAATCTAATGAAGTGAAGCGTTCCCGTGGGACATGCAAGGTGCCACGTGCGAACTTATTCTGAGCTTCCATAATAGTTAATGAACGATTGACAGGAGATGCAGTTCTCAGTATAAATACTATCTATTTTATCCCGTTTCCTGTGTGATCATCTGTTAAATGTGAGATCGGGAGGTTTTCGTCGATGACTTACTTCAACAGATCGTGTTTCATTTTAACAGCAAACTGCTTAATCACACCTGCAGGCTCTTCTCGCTTCGTAATGACCTCCCCAAGCAACTGTACCTATCTTCATCGTGCAGAGTGGAAATCCATTAGCAGAATTAAATCCCTTCTTAGATGTAGTGTAGGCTATGATAGTAGATGTTATTGCAGCCCCGGTAGCTCGATTCAATCCTTCCTTCTCATGGCCTAGGAAACACGCAAGGTTTTGCTGTGCTCTGTAGGGTTGTAGTGGTGTCATCTCATCGTCTGGCGAAGTAATCTCAACCCATTTCTGCACGTTCAAAAAATCTGTAGATAGTTTTTTTTTAAGACAGGACACCTTGTCATAGTCAAAAAGAGCTGTGTCGAAGACAATCTTCACCCTCCCTTGGTTGTCGCCGAGAGAGCGGGGCCTCTCTTTACCTTGCCGTGCTCTGTTGGTTCTGTATTCTACGCACTTTCCAAACTAAGGGCGAGTCTGTCGCTTTCTTCGTTCTACTGGGATCGATTCTGACCTGGATCCTCATCTAATAGATCTAGTATGCCAATCCTCGCTGTTTGACGACTGTCGGAAAGCTTACTGCAGGAAAGTTTGCAGTAATAGAGAGTGTTGTCTTCTTAGTGTTTTCTCTGACACCATTGTCTCAATCGAAGCATTGGATGATTTAGGTCCTGCAACATCAACGCGTTGCAATCTCGATCCGAAACCCAGGGCCGTATTCTCATCCCGAATCATTCCGCACAGTTTTTCAACCTGGTCACTAACCGAAGCGCTTCCCTTATTTGGCAACGTGTTAGTTCTATGAGTGATCTGAATATGTTGACCGACAAATAATACAGAATTTCGAGATTTTTCTGGGTTTCTGATTGCCGAGACATCAACTCAGAACGTACCTGTTGAAACTCCTCACAGGCTTTGCATGAATTCTTGAAAGCCCTCCAATTTCCTGCTTTCTCGAGAGCAGCCCATTCCACCACTTTGTTGTCCGTAGTAAGTTAAAAAAGGTAAGGCGCGAAGATGCGCGCCATTTAATCAACATCGCATGAATTATATTCTTCCCAAACCATCGTATAACTGAGGTAGCAGGTCGAAATTTCTGGGACGGACGTCAGATCTGTCTTCAGCGCCCTGAATTACGTCCCTAGTCGAGATTTCAGCCAAATCCGAGATACTGAGCAGAGATCGCAAAACCGCTGTCTGGACTTAGACGTCTGGAGAGGTCGAAAAAATAATTTCTCTGGATCGAGCTGCTGTAAGGTTCGTTCTGAAGAGGACCATCAAAAAAAAGCTGTCGGCCGAGTCCCAGGTCGATCCGACCATTTTGAGAAGATTACGGCCGGTGTGACGGCTGTAAATGTGATGGTGTGATTTGGGCTTTTTAAAAAACAATCCTCATCACACCGTGTGATTTTTCGATAAAGGCCTCTATATCACTTCTCGAAGCTTTGTCAGATAGACAAGTAAGAAAACTACTTGGTTAGTCCTTCCAGAGGCCAAGCAGTTGAAGATGAGTGTGTGGTTCGGGGCGTTGAATAGTCGGAAAACCGCTGATTGCACTCCAACGTCAGGAGAGGTCGAAAAAATAATTTCTCTGGGTAGGGCTGTTGCAGCGTTTATTTTGAAGAGGGCCATCGAAAAAAGCTGTCGGCCGATTCCCAGGTCGATCCGACCATTTTGAGCCGATTACGGCCGGTGTGACTTGACCTATAACGTCCGTTTTTGCTGAAAACCTTCGAAAGCGTTGCTCGGAAGAGACCTCTCAAATTGTTTCGCACAGGGGGTCAAAACAAAACCTCGGTGGGAGGGGTACCGCACCGGATCTAAAGCTGGAGGAGGAGGGGCCGCACCACTCACGGCCCGATCACACCGCTACGCCTTACCCTGGTAGCGCTACCCACTGTAGCATTGCGCTCGTGAATCACAATGTGATGGTTGGGGTAGCAATCTACCGTGGGTAGAGCTACCATTGGCTAGCGCTACCAACACTGCCGCATTCATGAATCCGGCCCGAGGTCACTCATACTTCTCGCGACGACAGTTTTTCCATTCGCGGGTTTCCATGTGAATAAAGCCCTATTTCATGGTTTCGTCCCCCGTTAAAGGCACAGTCCAACCTCAGAGGTAATTTTTGATATTTTGGTCCGGTCGCCGTTTACAGCAACCCTGCCAAGCGCGAAATCTCATTTCGCTCTAATAAGCGAGAAAAAGCTGGGAAAAAGTCGGCCACACTCCCTTGAACGAAAAAATGGGTTACGCCCACTGGCATGTTTCCGACCTCAATAAAAAAGAGACGCGCGAATTACATATTTTATTCAAAATCTATGTTCTTCCTTTTGTTTTCGGTCTGGCTTTATTTTGTGACCTGCTTCAAAACTATGGCTGCGAATAACGAGAAAATACAGGCTCGAGACAACTCGTCCAAGAACTTCTAGCCCTTGGAAATCGAAATCTTCGAGGAGCCGTAGCTCCGTTCGTAGTGAGTTTTGAGCGATTCTGGAGACAACATTGTGATCAGCGTGAAATTTTCTCCAAGATAGGCAGGAAAACGAAAACTCGATTCTGAGCTTGGACTCTGGCTTTAACGTGGCAACAAACGTTGATAATGCCCCTCTTTTCCACTCATCGAAAAGTTACCACAGTCGCGCGTGTTTGCTTCACGGCTCGTTTTGGAGATGAGGCGAAGAGCGACTTGGTGGGGATCACAGATGTAGCTGTGATTACCAACGATTCTGAAAAATAGTTGAAGGAGAGTTCCCTCCTTATCAATTTTTGCTAATGGTTCAACACCAACTTACCATTTACACATGGACGCCATCAAAAGAGTGAGTAAAGCATACAGTTTGCTCCGCTCTTTGACTGTTTGATGGGGACTTATGGTCCATTCTGAGAGAAGTGGCTGAATTGAAAGCTATTGCATGGATAGCAATATTTTATCAATATGCATGCAAACCAGTGCAACTTGAGGGCAACCGTTTGAGGGCGAAGAGTCGCGCTGTACTGAGTTACGAGCGGCAGCTGGCCGGCTACTTCCGACCTCTGCCGCTGGGGTCCAGCTGCGCCAGCCCATACGTCAGCATCGCCAGCAACCTTCCATTACAAATTGAAAGACATCTCCGAAACTTGCAATCTCGATAACCTCTTTGCACCCCGAACCGCTCCTCCTTTTGGTGGATAAGGTCATGAAGTGGCTGTTCATTTGTATTAATTTCTGTCATGAAAAGAGCAGCCACTCTTTGAAATTTAGTAGATGTTCCATGACCAACCGACAACGTGTTACTTCTGTTGCCAAATGTAGTAGAATGATATTTTTGTTTCATGGATTTTGTTGAACGCATATTTTCATCGCATATAAATCCGAATTAGAAAAGTTGGTGGATACGCATTTGGAATGGTTGGTGAAGGAGGAAGGGGCGTGAGAAAAGGGGTGGCGACCAGGGGTGTGCGGCAAAGGAATTTAAAATTTCGGCAAACGGCAACGGCAAACCCCAAAAACGACCGGCAAACGGCAAAACGGCAAAATCTGTTTTGTGCTATAATACACCAACATTTGCTCAGTCATGTAGTATTCCATGCTATATCTGTCAGTTGCTATGTGCCTGGCGTTTCAATAGCCTTTACAGGATGAAAAATCCTATACATCAAAAGCTACCTCAGGTGATTAGGAGTCACTATCAAAATCAATACGGCTGTAAGCTTTTCCATGGCCGGAGATACATAATTCTGTTAATTCCTTCCCACTAATTAAAGTTTCCGTACAAATCAGTGCTAGAGATCCAAAAGATGGGCGTCTTTTTGAGCAGTGCAAAGTGTGATAGACCCACGAAATGTTTTTTGAAAGGGGCTTGCGGCGATCAGTAAACCGTAAGCAAGCTTGGTGCGATGGGAGTGTGCGCCGACCCAAAGACTGTCGCCGATACCGGTGAAACATTCAGATGAGAATAGTCCTTTGAGGGCGAATGACAATCCACACCGCGGTTTAGGGTATGACCGAAGTTACTCAAAATTTCTAATGTCATTAGCAAGTAGTAGGCTCAAGGTTCTCAATTTCGCTCACTTCAAACTACGATTGAATGTGTGAGATGTTAGTAGAGTCAAATCCAAGACGTTAGTAGATTTATTCGGTTGACGTTTCAGCTATATCGCCCTCGTCGGAACCTTGAACAATCAAGAACAAATGCGACATATCTTCCCAAGCAACCTTTCAAATTACAAGAACAAAGTCCGAAATAACTACAAGATCCGAACGTAAAAAAGCAATAACACGATCACAGAATGCTCACCTTACTCGCGCCGAGCCAAGTTAGTATTGGGCACCCTGTGTGGCAGATGCAGTGGGCGGTCAGAAGGCGCGCGTTCTCGACATGAAGATGTTGAGGGCAATATCTGCAAAGGTCGAGAAACGGGGCGAGCTCAGCCGTTATGACAAGGCATTCCTCCTTTCTGTTTATTTTAGGATCCATTTTAGGGCATAAAATTCTCGCGGGAGGAAACACGGGAAAATTGGCTCTCTTTTCTCAATGTAGAGGTTCGTTTGGCGCGCGGTTTCTATAGAAAAAAAAATGGTATCGTAAGGCTAGCAATAAAAATATTCTGGTTCACACCATGCCTGCGAACCCGTCTAGTACAAAGCTTGCAGTCATTAAGAACTTATACAGCACAGCGAAAAGGGTTTTGTCCGACAGCATGGAAAGAGCTGCCCCACTAGAACTCGGGCGAAAAATTGCGGTATCGAATGGATACCAGCCAGGGGGCCGTGGTACCGGCAGACCACCCAGGGAGTACGGCGCCGGGACGTCGGACAGTACTACAAAAAATCTTTTCTGCCTTCCCTTTGTCCCTGACGCTTTGAGCGCAGCGATCCGCGCGGCCCCAAGTAAATGCAGTCTTGAAGACGCTGTCAGGATTGTTGAAACTCCGCCTCCTAACCTAAAACGCCACCTGATCTGGAATCGGTTGTATGATCGATTCAAAATCGATCATAAGAGTACTTTTTGCGGTCCTAAGGAAATCCAACCCTGTCACACCGTTGGGTACGCACCGTAGACTGTGCCATGAGGACCTAGAGTTTGAGGTTACAGTTAAAATTTTAGCGCGGGAGCCACAAACTGCGGCACGCAAGACTCTCGAAGCATTTTGGATAACCGCCAAAGATCCAAAAATGAACAGGAAAGAGGAATGTCTTGCCATAACAGCTGAGCTCGCCCCGTTTCTTGACCTCTGTAGATTTTGACCTCAACGTCTTCATGTCGAGAACGCGCGCCTTCTGACCACCCACTGCATCTGCCACATAGGGTGCCCAATACTAACTTGGCTCGGCGCGAGTAAGGTGAGCATTCTGTGATCGTGTTTTTGCTTTTTTGAGTACAGATCTTGTAGTTATTTCGGGCTTTGCTCTTGTAATTTGAAGGTTGCTTGGGAGGATATGTCGCATTTGTTCATGATTCTTCCAGGTTCCAACGAAGGCAATATAGCCGAAACGTCAACCGAATAAATCTGCTAACGTCTTGGATTATGCTCTGCTAACATCTCACAAATACTAACGACCAACCATGCCAAGATTCACAGAAAGTCGTACATGTAATACGATTGAATGCTTTTTCTTGAGTTACAGGAGTGTAAAACTAGATAGTTGAATGCAGTGCTCACGATATAAACAGCCTTTGAATTCCCGCCGGAATTCAATTCATGCTGATCGAATACACAGAATGAGAGGCACCTAGAGACAGTTCGACTGGTAAATGCGACGGAAGGCCGCTGCTGTCACGTCGTCTATGGAGCGGCGCGTGTAGTGTGTTTAGCCAGCCGGAGTGCTGTTGGGCGCATTCCTTTATGTGTATTCGGCCTACAAGCCTGCACGAGGCCCATTACAACAACAATGTTGGCTAAAAGCGAGTAATAAATTGCTCTATAAGGTTCCAAATTTTGAATGTGGTGTGCTCGCCCAACCCACCTCCCTCGTCGCGACCGAGGGGAAGTGTGTGGGGCAAGCGCACCACATTCAAGTTACGGGGCCGTATAATGCTATTGGTGCTCTTTTCAAGCCGGTTTTTGAGACTGTTGTTGCAATGTGCAATGGGTTCCATCCGAGGATTAGCGGACCGATCTACACGGGTTCTCAACTAGTTCACATGTCTAAAAGGGCTGCACTTACGCTACAACTTCGATATCACTTGGTTTTGTAATCATAGAACTTGCAGTAATCGGTATGCTTCCGAAAAAGATCTTGCGGCATTTCTAATGGGTTTAGGATTCGATTATTCAAAAAAGACATTTGGAGGCTCTCGAATAAGCTAGAACTCAAAGGAGCTCCTTTGTTTACTCAGTGAAGATATTTCATCAGTTACCGCTTGAATGCGTACAATTATACATTACATGAACTGACACTAGTTAAATTAATCATTTGTAGCAGCTTCGAATTGCTGATTAACACAGAGACTGCGGTGAGGGCAAATCCCGTTATTTTAACGTATTTTTGCCGAAATTTTGCCGTTTTAGACGACAATTTCGGCAAACGGCAACGGCAACGGCAAACCCCAAAAATGGCCGGCGACGTCACGATGACGTCATCAGAAGCCCGAAGCACTTTTCACGATGTCCAGATGACGTCATCAGAATTCGGAAGCACTTCTCATGTTGTCCACATGACGCCATCAGAATCCCGAAGTATTTTTCACACTGCCCCAATGACGTCATCAGGAGCCCGAAGCACTTTTGACGACGTCCTGATCAGGAGCCCGAAGAACTTTTCACGGTGTCCCGATGAAGTCATCAGGAGCCCGAAGCACTTTTCCCGACGACCTGATGACGTCATCAGGAGCCCGAAGCACTTTTCGCGATGTCCCGATAACGTCATCAGAATCCCGAAGCACTTTTCGCGATGTCCCGATAACGTCATGAGAAGCCCGAAGCACTTTTCACGACGTCCCGATAACGTCATCAGAAGCCTAGCACTTTTCCCGACGTCCTGATGACGTCATCAGGAGCCCGAAGCACTTTTCGCGATGTCCCGATAACGTCATGAGAAGCCCGAAGCACTTTTCGCGATGTCCCGATGACGTCATCAGGAGCCCGAAGCACTTTTCACGACGTCTCGATGATGCCATCAGAATCCCAAAGCACTTTTCCCGACGTCCTGATGACGTCATCAAAAGCCCGAAGCAAGATTCACGACGCCCCAATGACGACATCAGAAGCCCGAAGCACTTTTTGGACTATCATAGATGGGGGGGGCACCTACGATTCGGTCGTGAAAATGAATGGAAAACCTGATACAAGATGTTTGATGCTGCTATCAATCATTGTTGTTGATGAAGTTCTGTAGAAATACTTCAATTGATAGCGTTACAGATCGGTCGTTCATTTCATTTCTGACTTGAATCTTGAGTGCCCCCCCCCGTCTAGGATAGTGCCGCACTTTTCACGACGTCCTGATGACGTCATCAGGAGCCCGAAGCACTTCTGACGACGTCCTGATCAGGAGCCCGAGGAACTTTTCACGGTGTCCCGATGACGTCATCAGGAGCCCGAAGCACTTTTCACGATGTCCCGATGACGTCATCAGGAGCCCGAACCACTCTTCACGACGTCCCGATAACGTCATCAGAAGCCCGAAGCACTTTTCACGACGTCCCGATAACGTCATCAGAAGCCCGAAGCACTTTTCGCGATGTCCCGATGACGTCATCAGAAGCCCGAAGCACTTTTCACGACGTCCCGATAACGTCATCAGAAGCCCGAAGCACTTTTCGCGATGTCCCGATTACGTCATCAGAAGCCCGAAGCACTTTTCGCGATGTCCCGATAACGTCATCAGAAGCCCGAAGCACTTTTCGCGATGTCCCGATGACGTCATCAGGAGCCCGAAGCACTTTTCACGATGTCCCGATGACGTCATCAGGAGCCCGAACCACTCTTCACGACGTCCCGATAACGTCATCAGAAGCCCGAAGCACTTTTCACGACGTCCCGATGACGTCATCAGAAGCCCGAAGCACTTTTCACGACGTTCCGATGATGCCATCAGAATCCCGAAGCACTTTTCCCGACGTCCTGATGACGTCATCAGGAGCCCGAAGCACTTTTCACGACGTCCCGATGATGCCATCAGAATCCCGAAGCACTTTTCCCGACGTCCTGATGACGTCATCAGGAGCCCGAAGCACTTTTCACGACGTCCCGATGACGTCATCAGAAGCCCGAAGCACTTTTCACGACGTCCCGATGACGTCATCAGAAGCCCGAAGCACTTTTCACAATGTCCAGATGACGTCATCAGAATTCGGAAGCACTTCTCACGTTGTCCAGATGACGTCACCAGAATCCCGAAGTATTTTTCACGCTGTCCCGATGACGTCATCAGGAGCCCGAATCACTTCTGACGACGGCCTGATCAGGAGCCCGAAGAACTTTTCACTGTGTCCTGATGACGTCATCAGGAGCCCGAAGCACTTTTCCCGACGTCCTGATGACGTCATCAGGAGCCCGAAGCACTTTTCGCAATGTCCCGATAACGTCATCAGAAGCCCGAAGCACTTTTCGCGATGTCCCGATGACGTCATCAGAAGCCCGAAGCACTTTTCACGACGTCCCGATGATGCCATCGGAATCCCGAAGCACTTTTCCCGACGTCCTGATGACGTCATCAGGAGCCCGAAGCACTTTTCGCGATGTCCCGATAACGTCATCAGAAGCCCGAAGCACTTTTCGCGACGTCCTGATGACGTCATCAGGAGCCCGAAGCACTTTTCACGACGTCTCGATGATGCCATCAGAATCCCAAAGCACTTTTCCCGACGTCCTGATGACGTCATCAAAAGCCCGAAGCAAGTTTCACGACGCCCCGATGACGTCATCACAAGCCCGAAGCACTTTTCACGACGCCCCAATGACGACATCAGAAGCCCGAAGCACTTTTTGGACTATCATAGATGGGGGGGCACCTACGATTCGGTCGTGAAAATGAATGGAAAACCTGATAAAAGATGTTTGATGCTGCTATCAATCATTGTTGTTGATGAAGCTCTGTAGAAATACTTCGATTGATAGCGTTACAGATCGGTCGTTCATTTCATTTCTGACTTGAATCTTGAGTGCCCCCCCCCGTCTAGGATAGTGCCGCACTTTTCACGACGTCCTGATGACGTCATCAGGAGCCCGAAGCACTTCTGACGACGTCCTGATCAGGAGCCCGAGGAACTTTTCACGGTGTCCCGATGACGTCATCAGGAGCCCGAAGCACTTTTCACGATGTCCCGATGACGTCATCAGGAGCCCGAACCACTCTTCACGACGTCCCGATAACGTCATCAGAAGCCCGAAGCACTTTTCACGACGTCCCGATAACGTCATCAGAAGCCCGAAGCACTTTTCACGACGTTCCGATGATGCCATCAGAATCCCGAAGCACTTTTCCCGACGTCCTGATGACGTCATCAGGAGCCCGAAGCACTTTTCACGACGTCCCGATGATGTCATCAGAATCCCGAAGCACTTTTCCCGACGTCCTGATTACGTCATCAGGAGCCCGAAGCACTTTTCATGACGTCCCGATAACGTCATCAGAAGCCCGAAGCACTTTTCTCCATGTCCCGATGACGTCATCAGAAGCCCGAAGCACTTTTCACGACGTTCCAATGGTGCCACCAGAATCCCGAAGCACTTTTCGCGACGTCCTGATGACGTCATCAGGAGCCCGAAGCACTTTTCACGACGTCTCGATGATGCCATCAGAATCCCAAAGCACTTTCCCCGACGTCCTGATGACGTCATCAAAAGCCCGAAGCAAGTTTCACGACGCCCCGATGACGTCATCACAAGCCCGAAGCACTTTTCACGACGCCCCAATGACGACATCAGAAGCCCGAAGCACTTTTCGCGACGTCCTGATGACGTCATCAGGAGCCCGAAGCACTTTTCACGACGTCCCGATGATGTCATCAGAATCCCGAAGCACTTTTCCCGACGTCCTGATTACGTCATCAGGAGCCCGAAGCACTTTTCATGACGTCCCGATAACGTCATCAGAAGCCCGAAGCACTTTTCTCCATGTCCCGATGACGTCATCAGAAGCCCGAAGAACTTTTCACGACGTTCGATGACGTCATCAGTCCCGAAGCACTTTTCCGACGTCCTGATGACGTCATCAGAAGCCCGAAGCACTTTTCACGACGTCCCGATAACGTCATCAGAAGCCCGACACTTTTCGCGACGTCCTGATGACGTCATCAGGGCCCGAAGCACTTTTCACGACGTCCCGATGATGCCATCAGAATCCCGAAGCACTTTTCCCGACGTACTGATGACGTCATCAGGAGCCCAAAGCACTTTTCACGACGTCCCGATGACGTCATCAGGAGCCCGAAGCACTTTTCACGACGTCCCGATGACGTCATCAGAAGCTCGAAACGCTTTTCACGACGTCCCGATGACGGCATCGGAAGCCCGAAGCACTTTTCACGACGTCCCGATGACGTCATCAGAAGCCCGAAGCACTTTTCGCGATGTCCCGATTACGTCATCAGAAGCCCGAAGCACTTTTCGCGATGTCCCGATAACGTCATCAGAAGCCCGAAGCACTTTTCGCGATGTCCCGATGACGTCATCAGGAGCCCGAAGCACTTTTCACGACGTCCCGATGATGCCATCAGAATCCCGGAGCACTTTTCCCGACGTCCTGATGACGTCATCAGGAGCCCGAAGCACTTTTCGCGATGTCCCGATAACGTCATCAGAAGCCCGAAGCACTTTTCGCGACGTCCTGATGACGTCATCAGGAGCCCGAAGCACTTTTCACGACGTCTCGATGATGCCATCAGAATCCCAAAGCACTTTTCCCGACGTCCTGATGACGTCATCAAAAGCCCGAAGCAAGTTTCACGACGCCCCGATGACGTCATCACAAGCCCGAAGCACTTTTCACGACGCCCCAATGACGACATCAGAAGCCCGAAGCACTTTTGACTATCATAGATGGGGGCACCTACGATTCGGTCGTGAAAATGAATGGAAAACCTGATTTCCGACGTCGATGACGTCATCAGTCTGTTTTCACGCTGATGAAGCCATCAGAAATACTTGATTGACGTTACAGATCGGTCGTTCATTTCATTTCTGACCGAAGCACTCTTGCGATGCCCCGGATGACGTCATCAGGATAGTGCCGAAGCACTCTTTCACGACGTCCTGATGACGTCATCAGGAGCCCGTAGCACTTCTGACGACGTCCTGATCAGGAGCCCGAGGAACATTTCACGGTGTCCCGATGACGTCATCAGGAGCCCGAAGCACTTTTCACGATGTCCCGATGACGTCATCAGGAGCCCGAACCACTCTTCACGACGTCCCGATAACGTCATCAGAAGCCCGAAGCACTTTTCACGACGTCCCGATAACGTCATCAGAAGCCCGAAGCACTTTTCACGACGTTCCGATGATGCCATCAGAATCCCGAAGCACTTTTCCTGACGTCCTGATGACGTCATCAGGAGCCCGAAGCACTTTTCACGACGTCCCGATGATGTCATCAGAATCCCGAAGCACTTTTCCCGACGTCCTGATTACGTCATCAGGAGCCCGAAGCACTTTTCGCCATGTCCCGATAACGTCATCAGAAGCCCGAAGCACTTTTCACGACGTCCCGATGACGTCATCAGAAGCCCGAAGCACTTTTCACGACGTCCTGATGACGCCATCAGAATCCCGAAGCACTTTTCGCGACGTCCTGATGACGTCATCAGAGCCCGAAGCACTTTTCACGACGTCTCGATGATGCCATCAGAATCCCGAAGCACTTTTCACGACGTCCTGATGACGTCATCAAAAGCCCGAAGCACTTTTCACGACGTCCCGATGACGTCATCACAAGCCCGAAGCACTTTTCACGACGCCCCAGTGACGACATCACAAGCCCGAAGCACTTTTCGACGTATCATTGATGGGGGCACCTACGATTCAGTCGTGAAAATGAATGGAAAACCTGATAAACGACGGTTTGATGCTGCTATCAATCATTGTTGTTGATGACGTCATCTGTAGAAATACTTCGATCCCGATAGCGTCATCAGATCGGTCGTTCACTTTTCATTTCCCGATGATGCCATCAGAATCTTGAAGTGCCTTTTCGACGTCCTGATGACGTCATCAGGTGCCGCACTTTCACGACGTCCTGATGACGTCATCAGGAGCCCGAAGCACTTTTCACGACGTCTCGATGATGCCATCAGAATCCCGAAGCACTTTTCCCGACGTCCTGATGACGTCATCAGAAGCCCGAAGCACTTTTCACGACGTCCCGATGACGTCATCAGAAGCCCGAAGCACTTTTCACGACGTCCCAATGACGTCATCAGAAGCCCGAAGCACTTTTTGAACTATCATAGATGGGGGCACCTGATCGGTCGTGAAAATGAATGGAAAACCTGATAAAAGATGTTTGATGCTGCTATCAATCATTGTTGTTGATGAAGCTCTGTAGAAATACTTCGATTGATAGCGTTACAGATCGGTCGTTCATTTCATTTCTGACTTGAATCTTGAGTGCCCCCCCCCCGTCTAGGATAGTGCCGCACTTTTCCCGACGTCCTGATGACGTCATCAGGAGGCCGAAGCACTTTTCACGACGTCCCGATGATGCCATCAGAATCCCGAAGCACTTCTGACGACGTCCTGATGACGTCATCAGAAGCCCGAAGCACTTCTCACGACGTCCCGATAACGTCATCAGAAGCCCGAAGCACTTTTCACGACGTCCCGATAACGTCATCAGAAGCCCGAAGCACTTTTCACGGCGTCCCGATGATGCCATCACCATCCCGAAGCACCTTTCCCGACGTCCTGATGGCGTCATCAGAGGCCCGAAACACTTTTCACGACGTCCCGATGATGTCATCAGAATCCCGAAGCACTTTTCACGACGTCCTGATGACGTCATCAGGAGCCCGAACCACTTTTCACGACGTCCCGATAACGTCATCAGAAGCCCGAAGCACTTTTCACGACGTCCCGATGACGTCATCAGAAGCCCGAAGCACTTTTCACGACGTCCCGATGGTGCCATCAGAATCCCGAAGCACTTTCGCGACGTCCTGATGACGTCATCAGAAGCCCGAAGCACTTTTCACGACGTCCCGATGATGCCATCAGAACCCCAAAGCACTTTCCCCGACGTCCTGATGACGCCATCAAAAGCCCGAAGCACTTTTCACGACGTCCCGATGACGTCTCCAGAAGCCCGAATCACTTTTCACGTCGTCCCGATGACGTCATCAGAAGCACGGAGCACTTTTGGACTATCATAGATGGGGGCACCTACGATTCGGTCGTGAAAATGAATGGAAAACCTGATAAAGATGTTTGATGCTGCTATCAATCATTGTTGTTGATGAAGCTCTGTAGAAATACTTCGATTGATAGCGTTACAGATCGGTCGTTCATTTCATTTCTGACTTGAATCGCCAGTGCCCCCGTCTAGGATAGTGCCGCACTTTTCACGACGTCCTGATGACGTCATCAGAAGCCCGGAAGCACTTTGACGACGTCCCGATGACGTCATCAGGAGCCCGAACCACTCCTCACGACGTCCTCATCACGTCATCAGAAACCCGAAGCACTTTTCACGACGTCCCGATGACGTCATCAGGAGCCCGAAGCACTTTTCACGGAGTCCCGATAACGTCATCAGAAGCCCGAAGCACTTTTCGCGACGTCCGGATGACGTCATCAGAAGCCCAAAGCACTTTTCACGACGTTCCGATGATGCCATCAGAAACCCGAAGCACTTTTCCCGACGTCCTGATGACGTCATCAGGAGCCCGAAGCACTTTTCACGACGTCCCGATGACGTCATCAGAAGCCCGAAGCACTTTTCGCGACGTCCTGATGACGTCATCAGGAGCCCGAAGCACTTTTCACGACGTCCCGATGACGTCATCAGGAGTCCGAAGCACTTTTCACGACGTCCCGATGACGGCATCAGAAGCCCGAAGCACTTTTCACGACGTCCAGATGACGTCATCAGAATCCCGAAGCACTTTCGCGACGTCCTGATGCCGTCATCTGGAGCCCGATGCCCTTTTCACGACGTCCCGATCACGTCATCAGAAGCCCGAAGCACTTTTCACGACGTCCTGATGACGTCATCTGAAGCCCGATGCACTTTTCACGACGTTCCGATGACGTCATCAGAAGCCCGAAGCACTTTTCACGACGTCCCGATGACGTCATCAGAAGCCCGAAGCACTTTTTGGACTATCATTGATGGGGGGGCACCTACGATTCGGTCGTGAAAATGAATGGAAAACCTGATAAAAGAGGTTTGATGCTGCTATCAATCATTGTTGTTGATGAAGCTCTGTAGAAATACTTCGATTGATAGCGTTACAGATCGGTCGTTCATTTCATTTCTGACTTGAATCTTGAGTGCCCCCCCCCCGTCTAGGATAGTGCCGCACTTTCACGACGTCCTGATGACGTCATCAGGAGCCCGAAGCACTTTTCACGACGTCTTGATGACGTCATCAGAAGCCCGAAGCACTTTTCACGACGTCCCGATGACGTCATCAGAAGCCCGAAGCACTTTTCGCGATGTCCCGATCACGTCATCAGAAGCCCGAAGCACTTTTCACGACGTCCCGATGATGCCATCAGAATCCCGAAGCACTTTTCCCGACGTCCTGATGACGTCATCAGGAGCCCGAAGCACTTTTCGCGATGTCCCGATGACGTCCTCAGAAGCCCAAACCACTCTTCACGACGTCCCGATGACGTCATCAGAAGCCCGAACCACTCTTCACGACGTCCCGATGATGCCATCAGAATCCCGAAGCACTTTTCCCGACGTCCTGATTACGTCATCAGGAGCCCGAAGCACTTTTCATGACGTCCCGATAACGTCATCAGAAGCCCGAAGCACTTTTCTCCATGTCCCGATGACGTCATCAGAAGCCCGAAGCACTTTTCACGACGTTCCAATGGTGCCACCAGAATCCCGAAGCACTTTTCCCGACGTCCTGATGACGTCATCAGGAGCCCGAAGCACTTTTCATGACGTCCCGATAACGTCATCAGAAGCCCGAACCACTCTTCACGACGTCCCGATGATGCCATCAGAATCCCGAAGCACTTTTCACGACGTCCTGATGACGTCATCAGAAGCCCGAAGCACTTTTCACGACGTCCCGATGACGTCATCAGAAGCCCGAAGCACTTTTCGCGATGTCCCGATGACGTCATCAGAAGCCCGAAGCACTTTTCACGACGTCCCGATGACGTCATCAGAAGCCCGAAGCACTTTTCACGACGTCCTGATGACGCCATCAGAAGCCCGAAGCACTTTTCGCGATGTCCCGATGACGTCATCAGGAGCCCGAAGCACTTTTCACGACGTCCCGATGACGTCATCAGAAGCCCGAAGCACTTTTCACGATGTCCCGATGACGTCGTCAGGATCCCGAAGCACTTTTCACGACGTCCCGATGACGTCATCAGAAGCCCGGAAGCACTTTTCATGACGTCCCGATAACGTCATCAGAAGCCCGAACCACTCTTCACGACGTCCCGATGATGCCATCAGAATCCCGAAGCACTTTTCCCGACGTCCTGATGACGTCATCAGGAGCCCGAAGCACTTTTCATGACGTCCCGATAACGTCATCAGAAGCCCGAAGCACTTTTCATGACGTCCCGATAACGTCATCAGAAGCCCGAAGCACTTTTCACGACGTCCCGATAACGTCATCAGAAGCCCGAAGCACTTTTCACGACGTCCTGATGACGTCATCAGGAGCCCGAAGCACTTTTCGCGATGTCCCGATCACGTCATCAGAAGCCCGAAGCACTTTTCGCGATGTCCCGATGACGTCATCAGAAGCCCGAACCACTCTTCACGGTGTCCCGATGATGCCATCAGAATCCCGAAGCACTTTTCCCGACGTCCTGATTACGTCATCAGAAGCCCGAAGCATTTTTCACGATGTCCCGATGACGTCACTAGAAGCCCGAAGCACTTTTCACGACGTCCCGGTGACGTCATCAGAATCCCGAAGCACTTTTCACGATGTCCAGATGACGCCATCACAATTCGGAAGCACTTTCCCGACGTCCCGATGACGTCATGAGAAGCCCGAAGCACTTTTCGCGATGTACCGATGACGTCATCAGAAGCCCGGAGCACTTTTCGCGACTTCCCGATGACGTCATCAGAAGCCCGAAGCACTTTCCGCGATGTACCGATGACGTCATGAGAAGCCCGAAGCACTCTTCGCGATGTCCCGATGACGTCATCAGAATCCCGAAGCACTTTTCCCGACGTCCTGATGACGTCATCAGGAGCCCGAAGCACTTTTCATGACGTCCCGATAACGTCATCAGAAGCCCGAAGCACTTTTCACGACGTCACGATGACGTCATCAGGAGCCCGAAGCACTTTTCGCGATGTCCAGATGACGTCGTCAGAATCCCGAAGCACTTCTGACGACGTCCTGATCAGGAGCCCGAAGCACTTCTGACGACGTCCCGATGACGTCATCAGGAGCCAGAAGCACTTCTCACGATGTCCCGATGACGTCATCAGAAGCCCGAAGCACTTTTCACGACGTCACGATGACGTCATCAGAAGCCCGAAGCACTTTTCGCGATGTCCCGATGACGTCATCAGGAGCCCGAAGCACTTTTCGCAATGTCCCGATGACGTCATCAGGAGCCCGAAGGACTTTTCGCGACGTCCCGACGACGTCATCAGAAGGCCGAAGCACTTTTCACGACGTTCTGATGACGTCATCAGAAGCCCGAAGCACTTTTCACGCTGTCCCGATATAGTCAGCAGAATCCCGAAGCACTTTTCGCGATGTCCCGATAACGTCAGCAGAAGCCCGAAGCACTTTTCACGACGTCCCGATGACGTCATCAGAAGCCCGAAGCACTTTTCACGACGTCCCGATGATGCCATCAGAATCCTGAAGCACTTTTCCCGACGTCCTGATTACGTCATCAGAAGCCCGAAGCACTTTTCGCGATGTCCCGATGACGTCATCAGAAGCCCAAACCACTCTTCACGACGTCCCGATGACGTCATCAGAAGCCCGAACCACTCTTCACGACGTCCCGATGATGTCATCAGAATCCCGAAGCACTTTTCCCGACGTCCTGATTACGTCATCAGGAGCCCGAAGCACTTTTCATGACGTCCCGATAACGTCATCAGAAGCCCGAAGCACTTTTCTCCATGTCCCGATGACGTCATCAGAAGCCCGAAGCACTTTTCACGACGTTCCGATGGTGCCACCAGAATCCCGAAGCACTTTTCCCGACGTCCTGATGACGAAATCAGGAGCCCGAAGCACTTTTCATGACGTCCCGATAACGTCATCAGAAGCCCGAACCACTCTTCACGACGTCCCGATGATGCCATCAGAATCCCGAAGCACTTTTCCCGGCGTCCTGATGACGTCATCAGGAGCCCGAAGCGCTTTTCATGACGTCCCGATGACGTCATCAGAATCCCGGAAGCACTTTTCACGACGTCCCGATGACGTCATCAGAAGCCCGAAGCACTTTTCACGACGTCCTGATGACGTCATCAGAAGCCCGAAGCACTTTTCGCGACGTCCCGATAACGTCATCAGAAGCCCGAAGCACTTTTCACGACGTCCCGATAACGTCATCAGAAGCCCGAAGCACTTTTCGCGATGTCCTGATGACGTCATCAGAAGCCCGGAAGCACTTTTCACGACGTCCCGATGATGCCATCAGAAGCCCGAAGCACTTTTCACGACGTCCTGATGACGTCATCAGATGGGGAAGCACCTACGATTCGGTCGTGAAAATGAATGGAAAACCTGATAAAAGATGTTTGATGCTGCCATCAATCATTGACGTCCTGATGAAGCTCTGTAGAAATACTTCGATTGATAGCGTTACAGATCGGTCGTTCATTACACTTCTGACTTGAATCTTGAGTGCCCCCGTCTAGATAGTGCCGCACTTTTCACGACGTTCTAATGACGTCATTAGAAGCCCGAAGCACTTCTGACGACGTCCCAATGACGTCATCAGAAGCCCGAAGCACTTTTCACGACGTCCCGATGACGTCATCAGAAGCCCGAAGCACTTTTCACGACGTCCCGATGACGTCATCAGAAGCCCGAAGCACTTTTCACGACGCCCCGATGACGTCATCAGAAGCCCGAAGCACGTTTCACGACGTCTGATAACGTCATCAGAAGAAGCCCGAAGCACTTTTTCTTCACGACGTCCCGATGATGCCATCAGAATCCCGAAGCACTTTTCCGACGTCCTGATGACGTCATCAGAAGCCCGAAGCACTTTTTCACGACGTCCCGTTGACATCATCTGAACCCCGAAGCACTTTTCCCGACGTCCTGATGACGTCATCAGAAGCCCGAAGCACTTTTCACGACGTCCCGATGACGTCATCAGAAGCCCGAAGCACTTTTCACGACGTCCCGATGACGTCATCAGAAGCCCGAAGCACTTTTCACGACGTCCCGATGACGTCATCAGAAGCCCGAAGCACTTTTCGCGATGTCCCGATGACGTCATCAGAAGCCCGAAGCACTTTTCACGACGTCCCGATGACGTCATAAGAAGCCCGAAACACTTTTCACGACGTCCCGATAACGTCATAAGAAGCACGAAGCACTTTTCACGACGTCCTGATGACGTCATCAGGAGCCCGAAGCACTTTTCACGGCGTCCCGATAACGTCATCAGAAGCCCGAAGCACTTTTTGCGATGTCCCGATGACGTCATGAGAAGCCCGAAGCACTTTTAACGATGTACCGATGACGTCATCAGAAGTCCGAAGCACTTTTCACGATGTCCAGATGACATCATCAGAAGCCCGAAGCATTTTTCGCGACGTCCCGATGACGTCATCAGAAGCCCGAAGCACTTTTCACTACGTCCCGATGACGTCATCAGAATCCCGAAGCACTTTTCACGACGTCCCGATGACGTCATCAGAAGCCCGAAGCACTTTTCACGACGTCACGATGACGTCATCAGAAGCCCGAAGCACTTTTCACGTATCCAGATGACGTCATCAGAAGCCCGAAGCACTTTTCACGACGTCCTGATGACGTCTTCAGGAGCCCGAAGCACTTTTCGCGATGTCCCGATGACGTCATCAGAAGCCCGAAGCACTTTTCACGACGTCCTGATGACGTCTTCAGGAGCCCGAAGCACTTTTCGCGATGTCCCGATGACGTCATCAGAAGCCCGAAGCACTTTTCGCGATGTCCCGATGACGTCATCAGAAGCCCGAAGCACTTTTCACGATGTCCCGATGATGCCATCAGAATCCCGAAGCACTTTTCCCGACGTCCTGATGACGTCATCAGGAGCCCGAAGCACTTTTCGCCATGTCCCGATGACGTCATCAGAAGCCCAAAGCACTTTTCACGACGTTCCGATGGTGCCACCAGAATCCCGAAGCACTTCTCCCGACGTCCTGATGACGAAATCAGGAGCCCGAAGCACTTTTCATGACGTCCCGATAACGTCATCAGAAGCCCGAACCACTCTTCACGACGTCCCGATGATGCCATCAGAATCCCGAAGCACTTTTCCCGACATCCTGATGACGTCATCAGGAGCCCGAAGCACTTCTGACGACGTCCTGATGACGTCATCAGAAGCCCGAAGCACTTTTCACGATGTCCCGATCACGTCATCAAAAGCCCGAAGCACTGCACTACGGCCCGATGACGTCATCGGAAGCCCGAAGCACTTTTCACGACGTCATGATGACGTCATCAAAAGCCCGAAACACTTTTCACGACGACTCGATGACGTCATCAGGAGCCCGGAAGCACTTTTTCGCGATGTCCCGATGACGTCATCAGAAGCCCGAAGCACTTTTCGCGATGTCCCGATGACGTCATCAGAATCCCGAACCACTTTTCACGACGTCCGGATGACGCCATCAGAAGCCCGAAACACTTTTCCCGACGTCTTCGTGACGTCATCAGGAGCCCGAAGCGCTTTTCATGACGTCCCGATAACGTCATCAGAAGCCCGAAGCACTTTTCGCCATGTCCCGATGACGTCATCAGAAGCCCGAAGCACTTTTCACGACGTTCCGATGGTGCCATCAGAATCCCGAAGCACTTTTCCCGACGTCCTGATGACGTCATCAGGAGCCCGAAGCACTTTTCGCGATGTCCCGATCACGTCATCAGAAGCCCGAAGCACTTTTCGCGATGTCCCGATGACGTCATCAGAAGCCCGAACCACTCTTCACGACGTCCCGATGATGCCATCAGAATCCCGAAGCACTTTTCCCGACGTCCTGATGACGTCATCAGGAGCCCGAAGCACTTTTCATGACGTCCCGATAACGTCATCAGAAGCCCGAAGCACTTTTCGCCATGTCCCGATGACGTCATCAGAAGCCCGAAGCACTTTTCACGACGTTCCGATGGTGCCACCAGAATCCCGAAGCACTTTTCCCGACGTCCTGATGACGTCATCAGGAGCCCGAAGCACTTTTCACGATGTCCCGATGACGTCATCAGAAGCCTGAAGCACTTTTCACGACGTCCCAATGATGCCATCAGAATTCCGAAGCACTTTTCGCGATGTCCCGATGACGTCATCAGGAGCCCGAAGCACTTTTCATGACGTCCCGATAACGTCATCAGAAGCCCGAAGCACTTTTCGCCATGTCCCGATGACGTCATCAGGAGCCCGAAGCACTTTTCACGACGTCCCGATGACGTCATCAGAAGCCCGAAGCACTTTTCACGACGTCCTGATGACGTCATCAGGAGCCCGAAGCACTTTTCGCGATGTCCCGATCACGTCATCAGAAGCCCGAAGCACTTGTCACGACGTTCCAATGGTGCCACCAGAATCCCGAAGCACTTTTCCCGACGTCCTGATGACGTCATCAGGACCCCGAACCACTTCCCCCGATGTCCTGATGACGTCATCAGGAGCCCGAAGCACTTTTCACGACGTCCTGATGACGTCATCAGGAGCCCGAAGCACTTTTCCCGACGTCCTGATGACGTCATCAGGAGCCCGAAGCACTTTTCGCGATGTCCCGATAACGTCATCAGAAGCCCGAAGCACTTTTCGCGATGTCCCGATGACGTCATCAGAAGACCGAATCACTTTTCGCGACGTCCCGACGATGCCATCAGAATCCCGAAGCACTCTTCCCGACGTCCTGATGACGTCATCAGGAGCCCGAAGCACTTTTCGCGATGTCCCGACAACGTCATCAGAAGCCCGAAGCACTTTTCGCGATGTCCCGATAACGTCATGAGAAGCCCGAAGCACTTTTCACGATGTCCCGATGACGTCATCAGAAGCCCGAAGCACTTTTCACGACGTCCCGATGATGCCATCAGAATCCCGAAGCACTTTTCCCGACGTCCTGATGACGTCATCAGGAGCCCGAAGCACTTTTCGCGATGTCCCGATGACGTCCTCAGAAGCCCAAACCACTTTTCACGACGTCCCGATGACGTCATCAGAAGCCCGAAGCACTTTTCACGACGTCCCGATGACGTCATCAGAAGCCCGAAGCACTTTTCGCGACTTCCCGATGACGTCATCAGAAGCCCGAAGCACTTTTCGCGACGTCCTGATAACGTCATCAGAAGCCCGAAGCACTTTTCGCGGCGTCCTGATGACGTCATCAGAAGCCCGAAGCACTTTTCACGACGTCCCGATGACGTTATCAGAAGCCCGAAGCACTTTTCGCGGCGTCCCGATGACGTCATCAGAAGCCCGAAGCACTTTTCACGACGTCCCGATGACGTCATCAGAAGCCCGAAGCACTTTTCGCGACGTCCCGATGACGTCATCAGAAGCCCGATGCACTTTTCGCGACTTCCCGATGACGTCATCAGAAGCCCGAAGCACTTTTCACGACGTCCCGATGACGTCATCAGAAGCCCGAAGCACTTTTCACGACGTCCCGATGACGTTATCAGAAGCCCGAAGCACTTTTCGCGGCGTCCTGATGACGTCATCAGAAGCCCGAAGCACTTTTCGCGACGTCCTGATAACGTCATCAGAAGCCCGAAGCACTTTTCGCGGCGTCCTGATGACGTCATCAGAAGCCCGAAGCACTTTTCACGACGTCCCGATAATGCCATCAGAATCCCGGAGCACTTTTCCTGACGTCCCGATGACGTCATCAGGAGCCCGAAGCACTTTTCGCGATGTCCCGATGACGTCATCAGAAGCCCGAAGCACTTTTCGCGATGTCCGGATGACGTCATCAGATGCCCGGAGCACTTTTCACGACGTCTTGATGACGTCTTCAGGAGCCCGAAGCACTTTTCGCGACGTCCCGATGACGTCATCAGAAGCCCGAAGCACTTTTTCACGACGTCCTGATGACGTCATCAGAAGCCCGAAGCACTTTTCGCGATGTCCCGATGACGTCATCAGAAGCCCGAAGCACTTTTCACGACGTCCCGATGACGTCATCAGAAGCCCGAAGCACTTTTCACGACGTCCCGATGACGTCATCAGAAGCCCGAAGCACTTTTCACGACGTCCCGATGACGTCATCAGAAGCCCGAAGCACTTTTCACGACGTCCCGATGACGTCATCAGAAGCCCGAAGCACTCTTCACGACGTCCCGATGACGTCATCAGAATCCCGAAGCACTTTTCCCGACGTCCCGATGACGTCATCAGAAGCCCGAAGCACTTTTCACGACGTCCCGATGACGTCATCAGAAGCCCGAAGCACTTTTCACGACGTCCCGATGACGTCATCAGAAGCCCGAAGCACTTTTCACGACGTCCCGATAACGTCATCAGAAGCCCGAAGCACTTTTCGCGATGTCCCGATGACGCCATCAGAAGCCCGAAGCACTTTTCTCCATGTCCCGATGACGTCATCAGAAGCCCGAAGCACTTTTCACGACGTTCCAATGACGTCATCAGAATCCCGAAGGACTTTTCCCGACGTCCTGATGACGTCATCAGGAGCCCGAAGCACTTTTCATGACGTCCCGATAACGTCATCAGAAGCCCGAACCACTCTTCACGACGTCCCGATGATGCCATCAGAATCCCGAAGCACTTTTCCCGACGTCCTGATGACGTCATCAGGAGCCCGAAGCACTTTTCACGACGTCCCGATGATGCCATCAGAATCCCGAAGCACTTTTCGCGATGTCCCGATAACGTCATGAGAAGCCCGAAGCAGTTTTCACGACGTCCCGATAACGTCATCAGAAGCCTAGCACTTTTCCCGACGTCCTGATGACGTCATCAGAAGCCCGAAGCACTTTTCACGATGTCCCGATGATGCCATCAGAATCCCGAAGCA
The DNA here is from genome assembly GCA_029168955.1 of Aplectana chamaeleonis. Lineage (NCBI taxonomy): Eukaryota > Metazoa > Nematoda > Chromadorea > Rhabditida > Cosmocercidae > Aplectana > Aplectana chamaeleonis. The sequence continues at coordinate 28,598 of JAPDOI010000705.1, read as the reverse complement.
CTTTTCCCGACGTCCTGATGACGTCATCAGGAGCCCGAAGCACTTTTCACGACGTCCCGATGATGCCATCAGAATCCCGAAGCACTTTTCCCGACGTCCTGATGACGTCATCAGGAGCCCGAAGCACTTCTGACGATGTCCTGATGACGTCATCAGGAGCCCGAAGCACTTTTCACGACGTCCCGATGACGTCCTGATGACGTCATCAGGAGCCCGAAGCACTTCTGACGATGTCATGATGACGTCATCAGAAGCCCGAACCACTCTTCACGACGTCCCGATGATGCCATCAGAATCCCGAAGCGCTTTTCCCGACGTCCTGATTACGTCATCAGGAGCCCGAAGCACTTTTCATGACGTCCCGATAACGTCATCAGAAGCCCGAACCACTCTTCACGACGTCCCGATGATGCCAACAGAATCCCGAAGCACTTTTCCCGACGTCCTGATGACGTCACCAGAAGACCGAATCACTTTTCACGACGTCCGGATGATGCCCTCAGAACCCCGAAGCTCTTTCCGCCATGTCCCGATTCCGTCATGAGAAGCCCGAAGCACTTTTCACGACGTCCCGATAACGTCATCAGAAGCCCGAAGCACTTTTCGCGATGTCCCGATGACGCCATCAGAAGCCCGAAGCACTTTTCACGACGTCCCGATGACGTCATCAGAAGCCCGAAGCACTTTTCACGACGTTCCAATGGTGCCATCAGAAGCCCGAAGCACTTTTTCACGACGTCCCGATGACGTCCTCAGGCGCCCGAAGAACTTTTCACGACGTCCCGAAGACGTCATCAGAAGAACTTTTCACGACGTCCCGATGATGCCATCAGAATCCCGAAGCACTTTTCCCGACGTCCTGATGACGTCATCAGGAGCCCGAAGCACTTTTCACGACGTCCCGATGATGCCATCAGAATCCCGAAGCACTTTTCGCGATGTCCCGATAACGTCATGAGAAGCCCGAAGCACTTTTCACGACGTCCCGATAACGTCATCAGAAGCCCGAAGCACTTTTCGCGATGTCCCGATGACGTCATCAGAAGCCCGAAGCACTTTTCACGACGTCCCGATGATGCCATCAGAATCCCGAAGCACTTTTCACGACGTCCCGATGACGTCATCAGAAGCCCGAAGCACTTTTCACGACGTCCCGATGATGCCATCAGAATCCCGAAGCACTTTTCACGACGTCCCGATGACGTCATCAAGAGCCCGAAGCACTTTTGACGATGTCCTGATGACGTCATCAGAAGCCCGGAAGCACTTTTCACGACGTCCCGATGACGTCATGATGACGTCATCAGGAGCCCGAAGCACTTTTCACGACGTCCCGATGACGTCATCAGGAGCCCGGAAGCACTTTTCACGACGTCCTGATGACGTCATCAGAAGCCCGAAGCACTTTTCACGACGTCCCGATGACGTCATCAGGAGCCCGGAAGCACTTTTCACGACGTCCTGATGACGTCATCAGAGCCCGAAGCACTTTTCACGACGTCCTGATGACGTCATCAGAAGCCCGAAGCACTTTTCACGACGTCCTGATGACGTCATCAGGAGCCCGAAGCACTTCTGACGATGTCCCGATGACGTCATCAGGAGCCCGAAGCACTTTTTCACGACGTCCCGATGACGTCATCAGAAGCCCGAAGCACTTTTCCGACGTCCTGATGACGTCATCAGAGCCCGAAGCACTTTTCACGACGTCCCGATGACGCCATCAGAATCCCGAAGCACTTTTCCCGACGTCCTGATGACGTCATCAGAAGCCCGGAAGCACTTTTTCACGACGTCTCGATGACGTCGTCAGAAGCCCGAAGCACTTTTCACGACGTCCAGATGACGTCAGCAGAAGCCCGAAGCACTTTTCACGACGTCCTGATGACGTCATCAGGAGCCCGAAGCACTTCTGACGACGTCCCGATGACGTCATCAGAAGCCCGAAGCACTTTTCACGACGTCCTGATGACGTCATCAGAAGCCCGAAGCACTTTTCGCGACGTCCTGATGACGTAATCAGAAGCCCGAAGCACTTTTCCCGACGTCTCGATGACGCCATCAGATCCCGACGCACTTTTCCCGACGTCCTGATGACGTCATCAGGAGCCCGAAGCACTTCTGACGACGTCCCGATGACGTCATCAGAAGCCCGAAGCACTTTTCACGACGTCCTGATGACGTCATCAGAAGCCCGAAGCACTTTTCACGACGTCCCGATGATGCCATCAGAATCCCGAAGCACTTTTCCCGACGTCCTGATTACGTCATCAGGAGCCCGAAGCACTTTTCATGACGTCCCGATAACGTCATCAGAAGCCCGAAGCACTTTTCTCCATGTCCCGATGACGTCATCAGAAGCCCGAAGCACTTTTCACGACGTTCCAATGGTGCCACCAGAATCCCGAAGCACTTTTCCCGACGTCCTGATGACGTCATCAGGAGCCCGAAGCACTTTTCATGACGTCCCGATAACGTCATCAGAAGCCCGAACCACTCTTCACGACGTCCCGATGATGCCAACAGAATCCCGAAGCACTTTTCCCGACGTCCTGATGACGTCATCAGGAGCCCGAAGCACTTTTCACGACGTCCCGATGATGCCATCAGAATCCCGAAGCACTTTTCGCCATGTCCCGATAACGTCATGAGAAGCCCGAAGCACTTTTCACGACGTCCCGATAACGTCATCAGAAGCCCGAAGCACTTTTCGCGATGTCCCGATGACGCCATCAGAAGCCCGAAGCACTTTTCACGACGTCCCGATGATGCCATCAGAATCCCGAAGCACTTTACCGACGTCCTGATGACGTCATCAGGAGCCCGAAGCACTTTTCACGACGTCCCGATGACGTCATCAGAAGCCCGAAGCACTTTTCACGACGTCATGATGACGTCATCAGGAGCCCGAAGCACTTTTGACGTTGTCCTGATGACGTCATCAGGAGCCCGAAGCACTTTTGACGACGTCCCCGATGACGTCCTGATGACGTCATCAGGAGCCCGAAGCACTTCTGACGACGTCCCAATGACGTCATCAGGAGCCCGAAGCACTTTTTACGATCCCCCGATGACGTCATCAGGAGCCCGAAGCACTTTTCGCGATGTACCGATGACGTCATCAGAAGCCCGAAGCACTTTTCACGACGTCCTGATGACGTCATCAGAAGCCCGAAGCACTTTTCACGACGTCCCGATGATGCCATCAGAATCCCGAAGCACTTTTCGCGATGTCCCGATGACGTCATCAGAAGCCCGAAGCACTTTTCACGACGTCCCGATAACGTCATCAGAAGCCCGAAGCACTTTTCGCGATGTCCCGATGACGTCATCAGAAGCCCGAAGCACTTTTCACGACGTCCCGATGATGCCATCAGAATCCCGAAGCACTTTACCGACGTCCTGATGACGTCATCAGGAGCCCGAAGCACTTTTCACGACGTCCCGATGATGCCATCAGAATCCCGAAGCACTTTTCCCGACGTCTTGATGACGTCATCAGGAGCCCGAAGCACTTCTGACGATGTCCTGATGACGTCATCAGGAGCCCGAAGCACTTTTCACGACGTCCCGATGACGTCCTGATGACGTCATCAGGAGCCCGAAGCACTTCTGACGACGTCCTGATGACGTCATCAGGAGCCCGAAGCACTTTTCACGACGTCCCGATGACGTCATCAGGAGCCCGAAGCACTTTTCACGACGTCCTGATGACGTCATCAGGAGCCCGAAGCACTTTTCACGACGTCCTGATGACGTCATCAGGAGCCCGAAGCACTTTTCACGACGTCCTGATGACGTCATCAGGAGCCCGAAGCACTTTTCCCGACGTCCTGATGACGTCATCAGGAGCCCGAAGCACTTCTGACGATGTCATGATGACGTCATCAGGAGCCCGAAGCACTTTTCACGACGTCCTGATGACGTCATCAGAAGCCCGAAGCACTTTCCCGACGTCCTGATGACGTCATCAGGAGCCCGAAGCACTTTTCACGACGTCCCGATGACGCCATCAGAATCCCGAAGCACTTTTCCCGACGTCCTGATGACGTCATCAGGAGCCCGAAGCACTTTTCACGACGTCCTGATGACGTCATCAGGAGCCCTAGGCACTTTTCACGACGTCCTGATGACGTCATCAGAAGCCCGAAGCACTTTTCACGACGTCCAGATGACGTCATCAGGAGCCAGAAGCACTTCTCACGATGTCCAGATGACGTCATCAGGAGCCCGAAGCACTTTTCACGACGTCCTGATGACGTCATCAGGAGCCCGAAGCACTTCTGACGACGTCCAGATGACGTCATCAGGGGCCAGAAGCACTTCTCACGACGTCCCGATGACGCCATCAGATCCCGAAGCACTTTTCACGACGTCCTGATGACGTCATCAGAAGCCCGAAGCACTTTCCCGACGTCCTGATGACGTCATCAGAAGCCCGGAAGCACTTTCCGACGTCCCGATGACGTCATCAGAAGCCCGAAGCACTTTTTCACGACGTCCCGATGACGTCATCAGAATCCCGAAGCACTTTTCGCGACGTCCCGATGGCGTCATCAGAATCCCGAAGCATTTTTCACGACGTCCTGATGACGTCATCAGGAGACCGAAGCACTTCTGACGACGTCCTGATGACGTCATCAGGAGCCCGAAGCACTTTTCACAACGTCCTGATGACATCATCAGAAGCCCGAAGCATTTTTCACGACGTCCCGATGACGTCATCAGGAGCCCGAAGCACTTCTGACGACGTCCTGATGACGTCATCAGAAGCCCGAAGCACTTTTCACTACGTCCCGATGACGTCATCAGGAGCCCGAAGCATTTTTCACGACGTCCCGATGACGTCATCAGGAGCCCGAAGCACTTCTGACGACGTCCTGATGACGTCATCAGAAGCCCGAAGCACTCTTCACTACGTCCCGATGACGTCATCAGAATCCCGAAGCACTTTTCACGACGTCCCTATGACGTCATCAGAAGCCCGAAGCACTTTTCACGACGTCACGATGACGTCATCAGAAGCCCGAAGCACTTTTCGCGATGTCCCGATGACGTCATCAGAAGCCCGAAGCACTTTTCGCGATGTCCCGATGACGTCATCAGAAGCCCCAAGCACTTTTCACGACGTCCCGATGACGTCATCAGAGCCCGGAAGCACTTTTCACGACGTCCCGATGACGTCATCAGGAGCCCGAAGCACTTTTCACGACGTCCCGATGACGTCATCAGAAGCCCGAAGCACTTTTCTCGACGTCACGATGACGTCATCAGGAGCCCGAAGCACTTTTCACGACGTCCTGATGACGTCATCAGAAACCCGAAGCACTTTTCACGACGTCCCGATGACGTCAGCAGAAGCCCGAAGCGCTTTTCACGACGTCCCGATGACGTTATCAGAGCCCGAAGCACTTTTCACGACGTCCTGATGACGTCATCAGAGCCCGAAGCACTTTTCACGACGTCCTGATGACGTCATCAGAAGCCCGAAGCACTTCTGACGACGTCCTGATGACGTCATCAGGAGCCCGAAGCACTTTTCACGACGTCTCGATGACGTCATCAGAAGCCCGAAGCACTTTTCGCGACGTCCTCATGACGTCATCAGAAGCCCGAAGCACTTTTCACGACGTCCCGATGACGTCATCAGAATCCCGAAGCACTTTTCACGACGTCCTGATGACGTCATCAGGAGCCCGAAGCACTTTTTCACGACGTCCTGATGAGGTCATCAGGAGCCCGAAGCACTTTTCACGACGTCCCGATGAGGTCATCAGAAGCCCAAAGCACTTTTCACGACGTCCTGATGAGGTCATCAGAAGCCCGAAGCACTTTTCACGACGTCCCGATGACGTCATCAGAAGCCCAAAGCACTTTTCACGACGTCCTGCTGACGTCATCAGGAGCCCGAAGCACTTTTCACGATGTCCTGATGAGGTCATCAGAAGCCCAAAGCACTTTTCACGACGTCCTGATGACGTCATCAGGAGCCCGAAGCACTTTTCACGACGTCCTGATGACGTCATCAGGAGCCCGAAGCACTTTTCACGACGTCCTGATGAGGTCATCAGAAGCCCAAAGCACTTTTCACGACGTCCTGATGACGTCATCAGGAGCCCGAAGCACTTTTCACGACGTCCTGATGAGGTCATCAGAAGCCCAAAGCACTTTTCACGACGTCCTGATGACGTCCTCAGAAGCCCGAAGCCCTTTTCCCGACGTCCTGATGACGTCACCAGAAGCCCGAAGCACTTTCACGACGTCCCGATGACGTCATCAGGAGCCCGAAGCACTTTTCACGACGTCCTGATGACGTCATCAGAAGCCCGGAGCACTTTGACGACGTCCTGATGACGTCATCAGAGCCCGAAGCACTTTTCACGACGTCCCGATGACGTCATCAGAAGCCCGGAAGCACTTTTCCCGACGTCCTGATGACGTCATCAGGAGCCCGAAGCACTTTTCACGACGTCCTGATGACGTCATCAGAAGCCCGAAGCACTTTTCCCGACGTCCTGATGACGTCATCAGAAACCCGAAGCACTTTTCAGGACGTCCCGATGATGTCATCAGGAGCCCGAAGCACTTTTCACGACGTCCCGATGACGTCATCAGAAGCCCGAAGCACTTTTCACGACGTCCCGATGACGTCATCAGAAGCCCGAAGCACTTTTCACGACGTCCCGATGACGTCATCAGGAGCCCGAAGCACTTTTCACGACGTCACGATGACGTCATCAGGAGCCCGAAGCACTTTTGACGACGTCCCCATGACGTCATCAGAAGCCCGAAGCACTTTTCACGACGTCCTGATGACGTCATCAGGAGCCCGAAGCACTTTTCACGACGTCCCGATGACGTCATCAGAAGCCCGTAGCACTTTTCACGACGTCCCGATGACGTCATCAGAAGCCCGAAGCACTTTTCACGACATCCCGATGACGTCATCAGGAGCCCGAAGCACTTCTGACGACGTCCTGATGACGTCATCAGGAGCCCGAAGCACTTTTCACGACGTCCTGATGACGTCATCAGGAGCCCGAAGCACTTTTCACGACGTCCCGATGACGTCATCAGGAGCCCGAAGCACTTCTGACGACGTCCTGATGACGTCATCAGAAGCCCGAAGCACTTTTCACGACGTCCTGATGACGTCATCAGAAGCCCGAAGCACTTTTCCCGACGTCCCGATGACGTCATCAGGAGCCCGAAGCACTTTTCACGGCGTCCCGATGACGTCATCAGGAGCCCGAAGCACTTTTCACGGCGTCACGATGACGTCATCAGGAGACCGAAGCACCTCTGACGACGTCCTGATGACGTCATCAGAAGCCCGAAGCACTTTTCACGACGTCACGATGACGTCATCAGGAGCCCGAAGCACTTTTCACGACGTCCCGATGAGGTCATCAGAAGCCCGAAGCACTTTTCACGACGTCCTGATGAGGTCATCAGAAGCCCGAAGCACTTTTCACGACGTCCCGATGACGTCATCAGAAGCCCAAAGCACTTTTCACGACGTCCTGATGAGGTCATCAGAAGCCCAAAGCACTTTTCACGACGTCCCGATGAGGTCATCAGAAGCCCAAAGCACTTTTCACGACGTCCTGATGAGGTCATCAGAAGCCCGAAGCACTTTTCACGACGTCCCGATGACGTCATCAGAAGCCCAAAGCACTTTTCACGACGTCCCGATGACGTCATCAGAAGCCCAAAGCACTTTTCACGACGTCCTGCTGACGTCATCAGGAGCCCGAAGCACTTTTCACGATGTCCCGATGACGTCATCAGGAGCCCAAAGCACTTTTCACGACGTCCTGATGACGTCATCAGGAGCCCGAAGCACTTTTCACGACGTCCTGATGAGGTCATCAGGAGCCCAAAGCACTTTTCACGACGTCCTGATGAGGTCATCAGGAGCCCGAAGCACTTTTCACGACGTCCCGATGAGGTCATCAGGAGCCCGAAGCACTTTTCACGACGTCCCGATGACGTCATCGGAATCCCGAAGCATTTTTCACGACGTCCCGATGACGTCATCAGAAGCCCGAAGCACTTTTCACGACGTCAAGATGACGTCACCAGGAGCCCGAAGCACTTCTGACGACGTCCTGATGACGTCATCAGGAGCTCGAAGCACTTTTGACGACGTCCTGATGACGTCATCAGGAGCCCGAAGCACTTTTCACAACGTCCTGATGACATCATCAGAAGCCCGAAGCATTTTTCATGACGTCCCGATGACGTCATCAGAAGCCCGAAGCACTTTTAACGATGTCCCGATGATGTCATCAGAGCTCGGAGCACTTTTTTCGACGTCCTGATGACGTCATCAGAGCCCGGAGCACTTTTTTCGACGTCCTGATGACGTCATCAGAAGCCCGAAGCACTTTTTATGACGTCCTGATGACGTCATCAGAAGCCCGGAGCACTTTTTACGACGTCCTGATGACGTCATCAGAAGCCCGAAGCACTTTTCACGATGTCTCGATGACGTCATCAGGAGCCCGAAGCACTTTTCACGACGTCCTGATGACGTCAGCAGAAGCCCGAAGCATTTTTCACGACGTCCTGATGACGTCATCAGAAGCCCGAAGCACTTTTCACGACGTCCTGATGACGTCGTTAGAAGCCCGAAGCACTTTTCACGACGTCCCGATGACGTCATCAGAAGCCCGAAGCACTTTTCACGACGTCCTGATGACGTCATCAGAAGCCCGAAGCACTTTTCACGACGTCCCGATGACGTCATCAGGAGTCCGAAGCACTTTTCACGACGTCTTGATGACGTCATCAGAAGCCCGGAAGCACTTTTTCCCGACGTCCTGATGACGTCATCAGGAGCCCGGAAGCACTTCTGACGACGTCCTGATGACGTCTTCAGGAGCCCGAAGCACTTTTCACGACGTCCTGATGACGTCTTCAGGAGCCCGAAGCACTTTTCACGACGTCCTGATGACGTCTTCAGGAGCCCGAAGCACTTTTCACGACGTCCTGATGACGTCTTCAGGAGCCCGAAGCACTTTTCACGACGTCCTGATGACGTCATCAGGAGCCCGAAGCACTTTTCACGACGTCCCGATGACGTCATCAGAAGCCCGGATGCACTTTTCACGACGTCCCGATGACGTCATCAGAAGCCCGAAGCACTTTTCGCGATGTCCTGATGACGTCATCAGGAGAACAAAGCACTTTTCACGACGTCCCGATGACGTCATCAGGAGCCCGAAGCACTTTTCACGACGTCCCGATGACGTCATCAGAAGCCCGAAGCACTTCTAACGACGTCATGATGACGTCATCAGGAGCCGAAGCACTTTTTCACGACGTCCCGATGACGTCATCAGAATCCCGAAGCACTTTTCACGACCTCCCGATGCCGTCATCAGAAGCCCGAAGCACTTTTCACGACGTCCCGATGACGTCATCAGGAGCTCGAAGCACTTTTCACGATGTCCTGATGAGGTCATCAGAAGCCCAAAGCACTTTTCACGACGTCCTGATGACGTCATCAGGAGCCCGAAGCACTTCTGACGATGTCATGATGACGTCATCAGGAGCCCGAAGCACTTTTCACGACGTCCTGATGACGTCATCAGAAGCCCGAAGCACTTTCCCGACGTCCTGATGACGTCATCAGGAGCCCGAAGCACTTTTCACGACGTCCCGATGATGCCATCAGGATCCCGAAGCACTTTTCCCGACGTCCTGATGACGTCATCAGGAGCCCGAAGCACTTTTCCCGACGTCCTGATGACGTCATCAGAAGCCCGAAGCACTTTCCCGACGTCCTGATGACGTCATCAGGAGCCCGAAGCACTTTTTCACGACGTCCCGATGATGCCATCAGAAGCCCGAAGCACTTTTCACGACGTCCCGATGACGTCATCAGAAGCCCGAAGCACTTTTTCCGACGTCCCGATGACGTCATCAGCAGCCCGAAGCACTTTTGACGACGTCCCGATGACGTCATCAGGAGCCCGGAAGCACTTTTCACGACGTCCTGATGACGCCATCAGAAGCTCCTGAAGCACTTTTCACGACGTCCCGATGACGTCATCAGGAGCCCGAAGCACTCTTTTTCCTGACGTCCTGATGACGTCATCAGGAGCCCAGAAGCACTTTCACGACGTCCCGATGACGTCATCAGAAGCCCGAAGCACTTTTCCCGACGTCCTGATGACGTCATGAGGAGCTCCGAAGCACTTTTCGACGTCCCGATGACGTCATCAGGAGCCCGAAGCACTTTTCCGCGACGTCCTGATGACGTCATCAGAAGCCCGAAGCACTTTCCGACGTCCCGATGACGCCATCAGAATCCCGGAAGCACTTCTGGCGATGTCATGATGACGTCATCAGGAGCCCGGAAGCACTTTCACGACGTCCTGATGACGTCATCAGAAGCCCGAAGCACTTTTTCACGACGTCCTGATGACGTCATCAGGAGCCCGAAGCACTTTTCACGACGTCCCGATGACGTCATCAGGAGCCCGGAGCCCTTTTCCCGGCGTCCCGATGACGTCATCAGGAGCCCGAAGCACTTTTCGCGATGTCCGGATGACGTCATCAGAAGCCCGGAGCACTTTTCACGACGTCCTGATGACGTCATCAGAAGCCCGAAGCACTTTTCACGACGTCCTGATGACGTCTTCAGGAGCCCGAAGCACTTTTCACGACGTCCCGATGATGCCATCAGAATCCCGAAGCACTTTTCACGACGTCCCGATGACGTCATCAGAAGCCCGAAGCACTTTTCCCGACGTCCTGATGACGTCATCAGGAGCCCGAAGCACTTTTCACGACGTCCTGATGACGTCATCAGGAGCCCGAAGCACTTTTCCCGACGTCCTGATGACGTCATCAGGAGGCCGAAGCACTTTTCACGACGTCCCGATGATGCCATCAGAATCCCGAAGCACTTCTGACGACGTCCTGATGACGTCATCAGGAGCCCGAAGCACTTTTCCCGACGTCCTGATGACGTCATCAGGAGCCCGAAGCACTTTTCACGACGTCCTGATGACGTCATCAGGAGCCCGAAGCACTTTTCACGACGTCCTGATGACGTCATCAGGAGCCCGAAGCACTTTTCACGACGTCCTGATGACGTCATCAGGAGCCCGAAGCACTTTTCACGACGTCCTGATGACGTCATCAGGAGCCCGAAGCACTTTTCACGACGTCCTGATGACGTCATCAGGAGCCCGAAGCACTTTTCCCGACGTCCTGATGACGTCATCAGGAGCCCGAAGCACTTCTGACGATGTCATGATGACGTCATCAGGAGCCCGAAGCACTTTTCACGACGTCCTGATGACGTCATCAGGAGCCCGAAGCACTTTTCACGACGTCCTGATGACGTCATCAGGAGCCCGAAGCACTTTTCACGACGTCCTGATGACGTCATCAGAAGCCCGAAGCACTTTTCCCGACGTCCTGATGACGTCATCAGGAGCCCGAAGCACTTCTGACGATGTCAGCGATGACGTCATCAGGAGCCCGAAGCACTTTTCACGACGTCCGATGACGTCATCAGAAGCCCGAACCACTTTCCCGACGTCCTGATGACGTCATCAGGAGCCCGAAGCACTTTTCACGACGTCCCGATGACGCCATCAGAATCCCGAAGCACTTTTCCCGACGTCCTGATGACGTCATCAGGAGCCCGAAGCACTTTTCACGACGTCCTGATGACTTCATCAGGAGTCCGAAGCACTTTTCACGACGTCCTGATGACGTCATCAGAAGCCCGAAGCACTTTTCCCGACGTCCTGATGACGTCATCAGGAGCCCGAAGCACTTCTGACGATGTCATGATGACGTCATCAGGAGCCCGAAGCACTTTTCACGACGTCCTGATGACGTCATCAGAAGCCCGAAGCACTTTCCCGACGTCCTGATGACGTCATCAGGAGCCCGAAGCACTTTTCACGACGTCCCGATGATGCCATCAGAATCCCGAAGCACTTTTCCCGACGTCCTGATGACGTCATCAGGAGCCCGAAGCACTTTTCCCGACGTCCTGATGACGTCATCAGAAGCCCGAAGCACTTTTCCCGACGTCCTGATGACGTCATCAGGAGCCCGAAGCACTTTTCACGACGTCCTGATGACGTCATCAGGAGCCCGAAGCACTTTTCACGACGTCCTGATGACGTCATCAGAAGCCCGAAGCACTTTTCCCGACGTCCTGAGGACGTCACCAGGAGCCCGAAGCACACCTGACGACGTCCTGATGACGTCATCAGGAGCCCGAAGCACTTTTCACGACGTCCTGATGACGTCATCAGAAGCCCGAAGCACTTTCCCGACGTCCTGATGACGTCATCAGGAGCCCGAAGCACTTTTCACGACGTCCCGATGATGCCATCAGAATCCCGAAGCACTTTTCACGACGTCCTGATGACGTCATCAGAAGCCCGAAGCACTTTCCCGACGTCCTGATGACGTCATCAGGAGCCCGAAGCACTTTTCACGACGTCCCGATGATGCCATCAGAATCCCGAAGCACTTTTCCCGACGTCCTGATGACGTCATCAGAAGCCCGAAGCACTTTTCCCGACGTCCTGATGACGTCATCAGGAGCCCGAAGCACTTCTGACGATGTCATGATGACGTCATCAGGAGCCCGAAGCACTTTTCACGACGTCCTGATGACGTCATCAGAAGCCCGAAGCACTTTTCCCGACGTCCTGATGACGTCATCAGGAGCCCGAAGCACTTCTGACGATGTCATGATGACGTCATCAGGAGCCCGAAGCACTTTTCCCGACGTCCTGATGACGTCATCAGGAGCCCGAAGCACTTTTCACGACGTCCTGATGACGTCATCAGGAGCCCGAAGCACTTTTCACGACGTCCCGATGACGTCATCAGGAGCCCGAAGCACTTTTCACGACGTCCTGATGACGTCATCAGGAGCCCGAAGCACTTTTCACGACGTCCTGATGACGTCATCAGAAGCCCGAAGCACTTTTCACGACGTCCCGATGACGTCATCAGAAGCCCGGAAGCACTTTTCACGACGTCCTGATGACGTCATCAGGAGCCCGAAGCACTTCTGACGATGTCGCGATGACGTCATCAGGAGCCCGAAGCACTTTTCACGACGTCCTGATGACGTCATCAGAAGCCCGGAAGCACTTTTTCACGACGTCCCGATGACGTCATCAGAAGCCCGAAGCACTTTTCGCGATGTCCCGATGACGTCATCAGAATCCCGAAGCACTTTTCCCGACGTCCTGATGACGTCATCAGGAGCCCGAAGCACTTTTCACGACGTCCGGATGATGCCATCAGGAGCCCGAAGCACTTTTCACGACGTCCCGATGACGTCATCAGAAGCCCGAAGCACTTTTCACGACGTCATGATGACGTCATCAGGAGCCCGAAGCACTTTTGACGTTGTCCTGATGACGTCATCAGGAGCCCGAAGCACTTTTGACGACGTCCCCATGACGTCATCAGAAGCCCGAAGCACTTTCCCGACGTCCTAATGACGTCATCAGGAGCCCGAAGCACTTTTCACGACGTCCCGATGATGCCATCAGAATCCCGAAGCACTTTTCCTGACGTCCTGATGACGTCATCAGGAGCCCGAAGCACTTTTCCCGACGTCCTGATGACGTCATCAGAAGCCCGAAGCACTTTCCCGACGTCCTGATGACGTCATCAGGAGCCCGAAGCACTTTTCACGACGTCCCGATGATGCCATCAGAATCCCGAAGCACTTTTCCCGACGTCCTGATGACGTCATCAGAAGCCCGAAGCACTTTTCCCGACGTCCTGATGACGTCATCAGCAGCCCGAAGCACTTCTGACGATGTCATGATGACGTCATCAGGAGCCCGAAGCACTTTTCACGACGTCCTGATGACGTCATCAGAAGCCCGAAGCACTTTTCACGACGTCCTGATGACGTCATCAGGAGCCCGAAGCACTTTTCCCGACGTCCTGATGACGTCATCAGGAGCCCGAAGCACTTCTGAAGATGTCCAGATGACGTCATCAGAAGCCCGAAGCACTTTTCCCGACGTCCTGATGACGTCATCAGGAGCCCGAAGCACTTTTCCCGACGTCCTGATGACGTCATCAGGAGCCCGAAGCACTTTTCACGACGTCCTGATGACGTCATCAGAAGCCCGAAGCACTTTTCCCGACGTCCTGATGACGTCATCAGGAGCCCGAAGCACTTCTGACGATGTCATGATGACGTCATCAGGAGCCCGAAGCACTTTTCACGACGTCCTGATGACGTCATCAGAAGCCCGAAGCACTTTCCCGACGTCCTGATGACGTCATCAGGAGCCCGAAGCACTTTTCACGACGTCCCGATGATGCCATCAGAATCCCGAAGCACTTTTCCCGACGTCCTGATGACGTCATCAGGAGCCCGAAGCACTTCTGACGATGTCCTGATGACGTCATCAGGAGCCCGAAGCACTTTTCACGACGTCCCGATGACGTCATCAGAAGCCCGAAGCACTTTTCACAATGTCCAGGTGACGTCATCAGAATTCGGAAGCACTTCTCACGTTGTCCAGATGACGTCATCAGAATCCCGAAGTATTTTTCACGCTGTCCCGATGACGTCATCAGGAGCCCGAAGCACTTCTGACGACGTCCTGATCAGGAGCCCGAAGGACTTTTCACTGTGTCCTGATGACGTCATCAGGAGCCCGAAGCACTTTTCACGACGTCCCGATGATGCCATCAGAATCCCGAAGCACTTTTCCCGACGTCCTGATGACGTCATCAGGAGCCCGAAGCACTTTTCGCGATGTACCGATGACGTCCGTCATCAGAAGCCCGAAGCACTTTTCACGACGTCCCGATGATGCCATCAGAATCCCGAAGCACTTTTCGCGATGTCCCGATAACGTCATGAGAAGCCCGAAGCACTTTTCACGACGTCCCGATAACGTCATCAGAAGCCCGAAGCACTTTTCGCGATGTCCCGATGACGCCATCAGAAGCCCGAAGCACTTTTCACGACGTCCCGATGATGCCATCAGAATCCCGAAGCACTTTCCCGACGTCCTGATGACGTCATCAGGAGCCCGAAGCACTTTTCACGACGTCCCGATGATGCCATCAGAATCCCGAAGCACTTTTCCCGACGTCCTGATGACGTCATCAGGAGCCCGAAGCACTTTTCACGACGTCCCGATGATGCCATCAGAATCCCGAAGCACTTTTCCCGACGTCCTGATGACGTCATCAGGAGCCCGAAGCACTTTTCACGACGTCCCGATGACGTCATCAGAAGCCCGAAGCACTTTTCACGATGTCCAGATGACGTCATCAGAATTCGGAAGCACTTCTCACGTTGTCCAGATGACGTCATCAGAATCCCGAAGTATTTTTCACGCTGTCCCGATGACGTCATCAGGAGCCCGAAGCACTTCTGACGACGTCCCGATGATGCCATCAGAATCCCGAAGCACTTTTCCCGACGTCCTGATGACGTCATCAGGAGCCCGAAGCACTTTTCGCGATGTACCGATGACGTCCGTCATCAGAAGCCTAGCACTTTTCCCGACGTCTTGATGACGTCATCAGGAGCCCGAAGCACTTTTCACGACGTCCCGATAACGTCATCAGAAGCCCGAAGCACTTCTCGCGATGTCCCGATGACGCCATCAGAAGCCCGAAGCACTTTTCCCGACGTCCTGATGACGTCATCAGGAGCCCGAAGCACTTTCCCGACGTCCTGATGACGTCATCAGGAGCCCGAAGCACTTTTCACGACGTCCCGATGATGCCATCAGAATCCCGAAGCACTTTCCCGACGTCCTGATGACGTCATCAGGAGCCCGAAGCACTTTTCACGACGTCCCGATGATGCCATCAGAATCCCGAAGCACTTTTCCCGACGTCCTGATGACGTCATCAGGAGCCCGAAGCACTTTTCACGACGTCCCGATGATGCCATCATAATCCCGAAGCACTTTTCCCGACGTCCTGATGACGTCATCAGGAGCCCGAAGCACTTTTCGCGATGTACCGATGACGTCCGTCATCAGAAGCCCGAAGCACTTTTCACGACGTCCCGATGATGCCATCAGAATCCCGAAGCACTTTTCGCGATGTCCCGATAACGTCATGAGAAGCCCGAAGCACTTTTCACGACGTCCCGATGATGCCATCAGAATCCCGAAGCACTTTTCGCGATGTCCCGATGACGCCATCAGAAGCCCGAAGCACTTTTCACGACGTCCCGATGATGCCATCAGAATCCCGAAGCACTTTACCGACGTCCTGATGACGTCATCAGAGCCCGGAAGCACTTTTTCACGACGTCCCGATGATGCCATCAGAATCCCGAAGCACTTTTCCCGACGTCCTGATGACGTCATCAGGAGCCCGAAGCACTTCTGACGATGTCATGATGACGTCATCAGGAGCCCGAAGCACTTCTGACGATGCTCAGCGATGACGTCATCAGGAGCCCGAAGCACTTTTCACGACGTCCCGATGATGCCATCAGAATCCCGAAGCACTTTTCCCGACGTCCTGATGACGTCATCAGGAGCCCGGAAGCACTTTTCACGATGTCCTGATGACGTCATCAGGAGCCCGAAGCACTTTTTCACGACGTCCCGATGACGTCATCAGAAGCCCGGAAGCACTTTTCACAATGTCCAGGTGACGTCATCAGAATTCGGAAGCACTTTTCACGACGTCCAGATGACGTCATCAGAATCCCGGAAGCATTTTTCACGCTGTCCCGATGACGTCATCAGGAGCCCGGAAGCACTTCTGACGACGTCCTGACGTCATCAGAAGCCCGAAGAACTTTTCACGACGTCCTGATGACGTCATCAGGAGCCCGAAGCACTTTTCACGACGTCCCGATGATGCCATCAGAATCCCGAAGCACTTTTCCCGACGTCCTGATGACGTCATCAGGAGCCCAAAGCACTTTTCGCGATGTACCGATGACGTCCGTCATCAGAAGCCCGAAGCACTTTTCACGACGTCCCCAGTATGCCATCAGAATCCCGGAAGCACTTTTCGCGATGTCCCGATAACGCTCATGAGAAGCCCGGAAGCACTTTTCACGGCGTCCTGATAACGCCATCAGAAGCCCGAAGCACTTTTCGCGATGTCCCGATGACGCCATCAGAAGCCCGAAGCACTTTTCACGACGTCCCGATGATGCCATCAGAATCCCGAAGCACTTTCCCGACGTCCTGATGACGTCATCAGGAGCCCGAAGCACTTTTCACGACGTCCCGATGATGCCATCAGAATCCCGAAGCACTTTTCCCGACGTCCCGATGACGTCATCAGGAGCCCGGAAGCACTTTTCACCACGTCCCGATGATGCCATCATAATCCCCAAGCACTTTTCTCGACGTCCTGATGACGTCATCAGGAGCCCGAAGCACTTTTCACGACGTCCCGATGACGTCATCAGAAGCCCGAAGCACTTTTCGCGATGTCCCGATGACGTCATCAGAATTCCGGAAGCACTTTTCACGTTGTCCAGATGACGTCATCAGAAGCCCGAAGCACTTTTCGCGATGTCCCGATGACGTCATCAGGAGCCCGAAGCACTTTTCACGACGTTACGATGACGTCATCAGGAGCCCGAAGCACTTTTGACGACGTCCCCATGACGTCATCAGAATCCCGAAGCACTTTTCACGACGTCCCGATGACGTCATCAGAAGCCCGAAGCACTTTTTCACGACGTCCTGATGACGTCATCAGGAGCCCGAAGCACTTTTCGCGACGTCCCGATTACGTCATCAGAAGCCCGAAGCACTTTTCACGACGTCCCGATGACGTCATCAGAAGCCGGAAGCACTTTTCGCGATGTCCCGATAACGTCATGAGAAGCCCGAAGCACTTTTCACGACGTCCCGATGACGCCATCAGAATCCCGAAGCACTTTTCCCGACGTCCTGATGACGTCATCAGGAGCCCGAAGCACTTTTCACGATGTCCCGATGACGTCCGTCAGAAGCCCGAAGCACTTTTCCCGACGTCCTGATGACGTCATCAGGAGCCCGAAGCACTTTTCACGACGTCCCGATAACGTCATCAGAAGCCCGAAGCACTTCTCGCGATGTCCCGATGACGCCATCAGAAGCCCGAAGCACTTTTCCCGACGTCCTGATGACGTCATCAGGAGCCCGAAGCACTTTTCGCGATGTCCCGATAACGTCATGAGAAGCCCGAAGCACTTTTCACGACGTCCCGATGATGCCATCAGAATCCCGAAGCACTTTTCCCGACGTCCTGATGACGTCATCAGGAGCCCGAAGCACTTTTCGCGATGTACCGATGACGTCCGTCATCAGAAGCCTAGCACTTTTCCCGACGTCCTGATGACGTCATCAGGAGCCCGAAGCACTTTTCACGACGTCCCGATAACGTCATCAGAAGCCCGAAGCACTTTTCGCGATGTCCCGATGACGTCATCAGAAGCCCGAAGCACTTTTCGCGATGTCCCGATGACGCCATCAGAAGCCCGAAGCACTTTTCACGACGTCCTGATGACGTCATCAGGAGCTCGAAGCCCTTTTCCCCATGTCCCGATGACGTCATCAGGAGCCCGAAGCACTTTTCCCGACGTCCCAATGATGCCATCAGAATCCCGAAGCACTTTTTCCGACGCCCTGATGACGTCATCAGGAGCCCGAAGCACTTCTGACGACGTCCCGATGATGCCATCAGAATCCCGAAGCACTTTTCACGACGTCCCGATGACGTCATCAGAAGCCCGAAGCACTTTTCATGACGTCCCGATGACGTCATCAGAAGCCCGGAAGCACTTTTCACGACGTCCTGATGACGTCATCAGAAGCCCGAAGCACTTTTGACGACGTCGCCGATGACGTCATCAGGAGCCCGAAGCACTTTTCACGACGTCCCGATGACGTCATCAGAGCCCGAAGCACTTCTGACGATGTCCTAATCAGAACAGCGATTTTCACGACGTCCCGATGACGTCATCAGAAGCCCGAAGCACTTTTCACGACGTCCCGATGATGCCATCAGAATCCCGAAGCACTTTTTCTCGACGTCCTGATGACGTCATCAGGAGCCCGAAGCACTTTTTCGCGACGTCCCGATGACGTCATCAGAAGCCCGAAGCACTTTTCACAATGTCCAGGTGACGTCATCAGAAGCCCGGAAGCACTTTCACGTTGTCCCGATGACGTCATCAGAATCCCGAAGTATTTTTCACGCCGTCCCGATGACGTCATCAGGAGCCCGAAGCACTTCTGACGACGTCCTGACGTCAGGAGCCCGAAGCACTTTTCACGACGTCCCGATGACGTCATCAGGAGCCTGAAGCACTTTTCACGACGTCCCGATGATGCCATCAGAAGCCCGAAGCACTTTTCACGACGTCCTGATGACGTCATCAGAAGCCCGAAGCACTTTTCGCGACGTCCCGTGACGTCATCAGAAGCCCGAAACACTTTTCGCGATGTCCCGATGACGTCATCAGAAGCCCGAAGCAATTTTCGCGATGTCCCGTTGACGTCATCAGAAGCCCGAAGCACTTTTCGCGATGTCCCGATGGCGTCATCAAAAGCCCGAAGCACTTTTAACGATTTCCCGATGACGTCATCAGGAGACCGAAGCACTTCTGACGACGTCATGATGACGTCATCAGGAGCCCAAAGCACTTTTCACAACGTCCTGATGACATCATCAGAAGCCCGAAGCATTTTTCACGACGTCCCGATGACGTCATCAGGAGCCCGAAGCACTTTTCACGAGCTTGGTCACGATGACGTCATCAGAAGCCCGAAGCACTTTTCTCGACGTCACGATGACGTCATCAGGAGCCCGAAGCACTTTTGACGACGTCCCCATGACGTCATCAGAAGCCCGAAGCACTTTTCACGACGTCCTGATGACGTCATCAGGAGCCCGAAGCACTTTTCACGACGTCCCGATGACGTCATCAGAAGCCCGAAGCACTTTTCTCGACGTCCTGATGACGTCATCAGGAGCCCGGAAGCACTTTTCGCGATGTCCCGATGACGTCATCAGAAGCCCGAAGCACTTTTCACGACGTCCCGATGACGTCATCAGAATTCGGAAGCACTTCACGTTGTCCCGATGACGTCATCAGAAGCCCGGGAAGCACTTTTCACGACGTCCCGATGATGCCATCAGAAGCCCGAAGCACTTCTGACGACGTCCTGATGACGTCATCAGGAGCCCGAAGCACTTTTCGCGATGTCCCGATGACGTCATCAGAAGCCTGAAGCACTTTTCCCAACGTCCTGATGATGCCATCAGAATCCCCAAGCACTTTTCCCAACGTCCTGATGACGTCTCCAGGAGCCCGAAGCACTTTTCGCGATGTCCCGATGACGTCATCAGAAGCCCGAAGCACTTTTCACGACGTCCCGATGATGCCATCAGAATCCCGAAGCACTTTTCCCGACGCCCTGATGATGCCATCAGAATCCCGAAGCACTTTTCGCGATGTCCCGATGACGTCATCAGAAGCCCGAAGCACTTTTCACGACGTCCCGATGATGCCATCAGAATCCCGAAGCACTTTTCCCGACGCCCTGATGACGTCATCAGAAGCCCGAAGCACTTTTCACTACGTCCCGATGACGTCATCAGAAGCCCGAAGCACTTTTCGCCATGTCCCGATGACGTCATCAGGAGCCCGAAGCACTTTTCACGACGTCCCGATGACGTCATCAGAAGCCCGAAGCACTTTTCACAATGTCCAGATGACGTCATCAGAATTCGGAAGCACTTTTCACAACGTCCTGATGACGTCATCAGGAGCCCGAAGCATTTTTCACGACGTCCCGATGACGTCATCAGGAGCCCGAAGCACTTCTGACGACGTCCTGATGACGTCATCAGGAGCCCGAAGCACTTTTCACAACGTCCTGATGACGTCATCAGGAGCCCGAAGCACTTTCCGCGACGTCCCGATGATGCCATCAGAATCCCGAAGCACTTTTCGCGATGTCCCGATGACGTCATCAGAAGCCCGGAAGCATTTTTCACGACGTTCCGATGACGTCATCAGAAGCCCGAAGCACTTTTCACAACGTCCTGATGACGTCATCAGGAGCCCGAAGCACTTTTCGCGATGTCCCGATGACGTCATCAGAAGCCCGAAGCACTTTTCACGACGTCCTGATGACGTCATCAGGAGCCCGAAGCACTTTTCACGACGTCCCGATGACGTCATCAGAAGCCCGAAGCACTTTTCGCGATGTCCCGATGACGTCATCAGAAGCCCGAAGCACTTTTCACGACGTCCTGATGACGTCATCAGGAGCCCGAAGCACTTTTCGCGATGTCCCGATAACGTCATGAGAAGCCCGAAGCACTTTTCACGACGTCCCGATGATGCCATCAGAATCCCGAAGCACTTTTCCCGACGTCCTGATGACGTCATCAGGAGCCCGAAGCACTTTTCGCGATGTACCGATGACGTCCGTCATCAGAAGCCTAGCACTTTTCCCGACGTCTTGATGACGTCATCAGGAGCCCGAAGCACTTTTCACGACGTCCCGATAACGTCATCAGAAGCCCGAAGCACTTTTCGCGATGTCCCGATAACGTCATGAGAAGCCCGAAGCACTTTTCACGACGTCCCGATAACGTCATCAGAAGCCCGAAGCACTTTTCGCGATGTCCCGATGACGCCATCAGAAGCCCGAAGCACTTTTCACGACGTCCCGATGATGCCATCAGAATCCCGAAGCACTTTACCGACGTCCTGATGACGTCATCAGGAGCCCGAAGCACTTTTCACGACGTCCCGATGATGCCATCAGAATCCCGAAGCACTTTTCCCGACGTCCTGATGACGTCATCAGGAGCCCGAAGCACTTCTGACGATGTCATGATGACGTCATCAGGAGCCCGAAGCACTTTTCACGACGTCCTGATGACGTCATCAGAAGCCCGAAGCACTTTTCACGATGTCCAGATGACGTCATCAGAATTCGGAAGCACTTCTCACGTTGTCCAGATGACGTCATCAGAATCCCGAAGCACTTCTGACGACGTCCCGATGACGTCATCAGGAGCCCGAAGCACTTCTGACGACGTCCTGATCAGGAGCCCGAAGGACTTTTCACTGTGTCCTGATGACGTCATCAGGAGCCCGAAGCACTTTTCACGACGTCCCGATGATGCCATCAGAATCCCGAAGCACTTTTCCCGACGTCCTGATGACGTCATCAGGAGCCCGAAGCACTTTTCGCGATGTCCCGATGACGTCATCAGAAGCCCGAAGCACTTTTCACGACGTCCCGATGATGCCATCAGAATCCCGAAGCACTTTTCGCGATGTCCCGATGACGTCATCAGAATCCCGAAGCACTTTTCCCGACGTCCTGATGACGTCATCAGGAGCCCGAAGCACTTTTCACGACGTCCGGATGATGCCATCAGGAGCCCGAAGCACTTTTCACGACGTCCCGATGATGCCATCAGAATCCCGAAGCACTTTTCGCGATGTCCCGATGACGCCATCAGAAGCCCGCAGCACTTTTCACGACGTCCTGATGACGTCATCAGAAGCCCGAAGCACTTTTCACGACGTCCTGATGACGTCATCAGAACGTCATCAGAAGTCATCAGGAGCCCGAAGCACTTTTCGCGATGTCCCGATGACGTCATCAGAAGCCCGAAGCACTTTTCACGACGTCCCGATGATGCCATCAGAATCCCGAAGCACTTTTCGCGATGTCCCGATAACGTCATGAGAAGCCCGAAGCACTTTTCCCGACGTCCTGATGACGTCATCAGAAGCCCGAAGCACTTTTCACGACGTCCTGATGACGTCATCAGAAGCCCGAAGCACTTTTCACGACGTCCTGATGACGTCATCAGAACGTCATCAGAAGTCATCAGGAGCCCGAAGCACTTTTCGCGATGTCCCGATGACGTCATCAGAAGCCCGAAGAATTTTCTACGACGTCCCGATGACGCCATCAGAAGCCCGAAGCACTTTTCGCGATGTCCCGATGACGTCATCAGAAGCCCGAAGCACTTTTCGCGATGTCCCGATGACGTCATCAGGAGCCCGAAGCACTTTTCACGACGTCCCGATGACGTCATCAGGAGCCCGAAGCACTTTTCACGACGTCCCGATGACGTCATCAGAAGCCCGAAGCACTTTTCGCGATGTCCCGATGACGTCATCAGAAGCCCGAAGCACTTTTCACGACGTCCTGATGACGTCATCAGGAGCCCGAAGCACTTTTCACGACGTCCCGATGACGTCATCAGGAGCCCGAAGCACTTTTCGCGATGTCCCGATGACGTCATCAGAAGCCCGAAGCACTTTTCACGACGTCCCGATGACGTCATCAGAAGCCCGAAGCACTTTTCGCGATGTCCCGATGACGTCATCAGAAGCCCGAAGCACTTTTCACGACGTCCTGATGACGTCTTCAGGAGCCCGAAGCACTTTTCGCGATGTCCGGATGACGTCATCAGAAGCCCGAAGCACTTTTCACGACGTCCTGATGACGTCTTCAGGAGCCCGAAGCACTTTTCGCGATGTCCCGATGACGTCATCAGAAGCCCGAAGCACTTTTCACGACGTCCTGATGACGTCATCAGAAGCCCGAAGCACTTTTTCACGACGACGTCTGATCAGGCGAAGGACTTTTCCTGTGTCCTGATGACGTCATCAGGAGCCCGAAGCACTTTTCACGACGTCCCGATGACGTCATCAGAAGCCCGAAGCACTTTTCACGACGAAATCCTGATGACGTCATCAGGAGCCCGAAGCATACTTTTGACTGATCGTCTGATGACGTCATCAGAGAGCCCGATAGCTTACTTTCACGACGTCCTGATGATGCCATCAGGATCCCGAAGCACTTTCTCACGACGTCCCGATGACGTCATCAGAATCCCGGAAGCACTTTTTCACGACGTCCTGATGACGTCATCAGAAGCCCGAAGCACTTTTCGCGGGATGTCCCGATGACGTCATCAGGAGCCCGAAGCACTTTTCACGACGTCCCGATGACGCCATCAGAAGCCCGAAGCATCTCTTTCTTCGCGATGTCCCGATGCCGTCATCAGAAGCCAGAACTTTTCACGACGTCCTGATGACGTCATCAGAAGCCCGAAGCACTTTTCACGACGTCCTGATGACGTCATCAGAACGTCATCAGAAGTCATCAGGAGCCCGAAGCACTTTTCGCGATGTCCCGATGACGTCATCAGAAGCCCGAAGCACTTTTCGCGTCCCGATGATGTCCGGTCATCAGTGGCCCGAAGCACTTTTCGCGATGTCCCGATGACGTCATCAGAAGCCCGGAAACGCACTTTTCGCGACGTCCCGATGACGTCATCAGAAGCCCGAACTTTCGACGTCTGATGACGTCGTAAACCAACTACTTTTCACGACGTCCCGATGACGTCATCGGAACGTCATCAGAAATCAGGGCCCGAAGCACTTTTCGCGATGTCCAGTAATCATCTCAGAAAGCGACACTTTCGACGTCCCGATACGACGCCATCAGAAGCCTCCGAAGCACTTTTCGCGACGTCCCGATAACGTCATCAGGAGCCCGAAGCGCACTTTTCACGACGTCCCGGATGACGCTCATCAGGAGCCCGAAGCACTTTGACCATTCCGACGTCACCGACAGTGCCGCTCATCAAAAGCCCGAAGCACTTTTCGAAAGATGTCCCGATGACGTCATCATCGATCATTGCTGTCGATTAAGCTACGCCACGACGTCCCGATTGGCGTCATCAGGAGCCCGAAGCACTTTCGTCTGATTTCGACTTGAATCTCGAATGACGTCATCTAGGAGTCGTAGGGCCCGAAGCACTTTTCGCTTCGATGTCCCGATGATCCGTCATCAGAAGCCCAAAGCACTTTTTCACGACGTCCCGATGATGCCATCAGAACTTCCCGAAGCACTTTTTCGCGATGTCCCGATGACGTCAATAGAAGCCCGGAAGCACTTGAATTTCACGACGTCCCGATGACGTCATCAGGAACCTGAAGCACTTTTCACGACGTCCTGATGACGCCATCAGAAGCCCGAAGCACTTTTCACGACGTCCCGATGACGTCATCAGAAGCCCGAAGCACTTTTCGCGATGTCCCGGATGACGTCATCAGAAGCCCGGAAGCACTTTTTCACGACGTCCCGATGACGCCAACAGAAGCCCGAAGCACTTCTTTCGCGACGTCCCGATGACGCCATCAGGAGCTCCGGAAGCACTTTTCACGACGTCTCCGATGACGTCATCAGAAGCCCGAAGCACTTTTCGCGACGTCCCGATGACGTCATCGAGAATCCCGGAAGCACTTTTCCTGACGTCCCGATGATCGCCATCAGAAGCCCGAAGCACTCTTTTCCCGACGTCCTGATGACGTCATCAGGAGCCCGGAAGCACTTGACGACGTCCTGATCAGAGCCCGGAAGAACTTTTCACGGTATCCTGATGATTATCAGGAGCCCGAAGCCACCTTTTCACGATCGTCCCGATGACGTCATCATCGAAGCTCCAGCACTTTTCACGACGTCCCGATGACGTCATCAGGAGCCCGAAGCACTTTTCACGACGTCCCGATAACGTCATCAGAAGTTTCCCGGAAGCACTTTTTCGCGATGTCCCGATGACGTCATCAGAAGCCCGGAAGCGACTTTTCACGATCGTCCCGATGACGTCATCAGAATCCCGAAGCTGACTTCTTCCTGACGTCCTGATGACGTCATCAGGAGCCCGGAAGCACTTTTTCACCACGTCCCGATGATGCCATCAGAATCCCGAAGCACTTTTCACGACGTCCTGATGACGTCATCAGGAGCCCGAAGCACTTTTCACGACGTCCCGATGACGTCATCAGAAACCAGAAGCACTTTTCACGACGTCCTGATGACGTCATCAGGAGCCCGGAAGTTACACTTTTTCACGACGTCCCGATGACGTAATCAGAACCTGAAGCACTTCTTCACGACGTCCTGATGACGTCATCAGGAGCCCGAAGCACTTTTCACTGCCAGGTCCCGATGACGTCATCAGAAGCCCGTTCTTTTCACGACGTCCCGATGACGTCATCAGAATCCGAAGCACTTCTTGACGACGTCCTGATGACGTCATCAGGAGCCCGGGAAGCACTTTTCGACGACGTCCCGATGACGCCCATCATAATCCCGAAGCACTCTTTCGGCGATGTCCCGATGACGTCATCAGAAGCCCGAAGCACTTTTCACGACGTCCCGATGACGTCACTTCAGAAGCCCGAAGCACTTTCGCGATGTCCCGATGACGTCATCAGCCCGGAAGCACTTTTCAATACCGAGACGTCCTGATTGATGCCATCAGAATCCCGGGAAGCACTTTATCATACGACGTCCTGATGACGTCATCAGGAGCCCGAAGCACTTTCACGACTTCCTGATGATGCCATCAGAACCCAGCATTTTCTGACGGTCCTGATGAGGTCATCAGAACTCGAAGCACTTTTCACGACGTCCTGATGACGCCATCAAAAGCCCGAAGCTGACTTTTCCTTCGACGTCCTGATGACGCCTCATCAGGAGCCCGGAAGCACTTTTTCACGACGTCCCGATGACTGTCATCAGAAGCCCGGAAGCACTTTTCACGACGTCCCGATGACGTCATCATGAAGCCCGAAGCACTTTTCACGACGTCCCGATGACGTCATCAGAAGCTCCGAAGCACTTTTCGCGCCACGTCCTGATGACGTCATCAGAAGCCCGAAGACTTTTCCTGATGTCCTGATGACGTTTCATCAGGAGCCCGGAAGCCACTTTTCACGATCGTCCTGATGATGCCATCAGGAGCCCGAAGCTAACTTTTCACGACGTCCTCCGATGACGTCATCAGAAGCCTGAAGCACTTTTCACGGACGTCCCGATGATGCCATCAGAATCCCGAAGCACTTTTTCGCGACGTCCCGATGACGTCATCCAGAAGCCCGGAAGCACTTTTCTCCGTGACGTCCCAATGACGTCCGTCATCAGAAGCCCGAAGCACTTTTCACGACGTCCGGATGACGCCATCAGAAGCCCGAAGCACTTTTCACGACGTCCCGATGACGTCATCAGGAGCCTGAAGCACTACTTCACGACGTCCTGATGACGTCATCAGGAGCCCGAGTTTACCACTTTTCACGACGTCCCGATAATCGTCATCAGAAGCCCGAAGTACTTTTCACCAGATGTCCCGATGACATCATCAGAAGCCCGGAAGCACTTTTTCACGACGTCCCGATGACGTCATCAGAAGCCTGAAGCATCTTTTCATCGACGTCCCGATGACGTCATCAGGAGCCCGGAAGCGACTTTTCACGACGTCCTACGATGATGCCATCAGAATCCCGAAGCAATTTCTTTTTCCCGACGTCCTGATGACGTCATCAGCCCGAAGCACTTTTCACGATGTCCGATGACGCCATCAGAATCCCGAAGCACTTTTCCTCCCGGGACGTCCTGATGGCTACTGTGAATCTGGGAATACTTTTCACATATCCAGAACGCCGTTATGTTTCCGAAGCACTTTTCTCACGACGTCCGCGATGACGTCATCAGGAGCCTGAAGCACCTTTTTCCTGACGTCCCGATGACGTCATCAGGAGCCCGAAGCACTTTTGACGACGTCCTGATGATGCCATCAGGAGCCTCCGTGCCACTGCCATGTCCACGATATCAAAGAACTTTTCACGACGTCCCGATGACGTCAATACAGAAGCCGCGAAGCACTTCATTCACGACGTCCCGATGACGTCATCAGAACGCCATCAGAAGCGAACAGGCTTTCTTCACTGACGTCCCGATGACGTCATCAGAATCCCGAAGCACTTCTTTTCACCGACGTCCCGATGACGTCATATCAGAAGCCCGGAAGCACTTTTCGCGATGTCCCGATGACGTCATCAGAAGCTCCGAAGCACTTTTCACAACGTCCTGATGACGTCATCAGAAGCTGCTGAACGCACTCTTTCACGACGTCCTGATGACATGTCATCAGGAGCCCGAAGCACTTTTTCACGACGTCCCGATGACGCTCATCAGAAGCCCGAAGACTTCATCACGACGTCCCGATGAAGTCATCAGAAGCCCCGGAAGCACTTTTCCGACGTCCCGATGACGTCATCAGAAGCCCGAAGCACTTTTTCACGACGTCCCGATGATGCCATCAGAATCCCGGAAGCACTTTTCGCGATGTCCCGATACGACGTCATCAGAAGCCCGGAAGCACTTTTCCCGGACGTCCTGATGACGCCTACCAGGTGTTTCCCTGAAGCGACTTTTCACGACGTCCCGATGATGCCATCAGAGCCCGGAAGCAATTTTTCACGACGTCCTGATGACGCCATCAGAAGCCCGGAAGCACTTTTTCGGCGATGTCCTGATGACGCCATCAGAAGCCCGAAGCACTTTCTGACGACGTCCTGCGACGTCACCAGAGACGTCATCAGCGTCACTGGTACTGGAATACCTTTTCGCGATGTCCCGATGACGCTCATCAGAAGCCCGGAAGCACTTTTCACGACGTCCCGATGATGCTACCAGAATCCCCGCAGCTACTTTTTCGCGATGTCCGGATGACGTCATCAGAAGCCCGGAAGCACTTTTCCC